>CM062818.1:209018741-209548741 GCA_031772625.1 Pinus tabuliformis | reverse complement strand
TTAAATTGCAGGAACCCGAGAGCATCCCACAAATGTTACGAAGAGTTTCCTCCAAATTCCAACTGATGACCGAGGCCATCAATAAATCAAGTCAATTCATTTTGTTACACAATCCACCCTGCATTGATAAGAATTCCTTCCCCATATCCAAGTCACTCACTCTGGATCTCTAAGCAATTAGGTTGATTTGAAGCAAGGGAAATAAACTTTTACCTAGCCAAGTTGTTCCAGCCCCTCAACTATGCCAGTGAATGATGATCTCGGGTTGGCTTTCATTAATTAATAAGTTTCCAAGGTGATAATGCAATAACTTAAAAGGTGGCCACATATCCCCATCCATTAAACACTTGTTACCCAAGATTGATTTACGACACTATAAAAGGAGAGAGGGGATTCAGGAGGGAGGATATTGACGTCCCACCCTGTCAGTCGGTAATACCACTCGCATCCTGTTGGTGTTGAAATATGGGTTTCTCCTACTTTGAATATTATGGAATTAGTTTGAAGAAACTCCTTTGGTTCAAATTGATTGTTCCTTGAGACATCAAAGAGACGTTTTTCTACTAATTTGTCAGCCTCTAAGTTCAAGAGTTGAAGGATGTGAAAAAAAAATTACTCCTTATATCTTGGACAACAAGTAAAGGATTCTTTAATTGGTTGGAGCTAGGTCATTAGCGATTAATTTTTTCCTTTTTTTTAATTTTTGGATGACCAATAAGGATTCTCCAAATACATGTATCTTAGATATTTTATGATCACTTGAAATTTCAATCCCTTTCCATAATTCCAGAAACTCTATTTAGTTGTTGGTTGCTCTCCTAAGTCCCCAAGAAAAATGAGACACCTTGTTTCCACTAGGATCAAAGACGATCACTTCTGCTCCAACCTCCCCAAGGTTTCCTCTAGAATCTTCGTCAAAAAACAAGGAGAAAGAAAAAAAATTTAACAACCAAACTTGAAATTCTTGTTGATTCATTCTAATGCATGAGACCCTATAGGTTTTGGGCCAAACTTGGAGGGGTTCTTTCTTTGAAGGGAGTAGGAAAACTTTTATCCAAGTTGCATCCAAGGAGTTTAAAAATGTCATATCTTTTCTATCTAGGCCATGAGCTGAAATGTTCTCTAAGAGCATAGAGATGCCCTTATCAACCACTTTGAGAGGAGTGGGGTCTTCTTCTTTGAATTTTATTTTTATTTCTAGCGATCCATATTGACCAACAGAGATAATAGGGAAGGGAAACCCAGTAATGGATAGGGATAGAGGTATCTTTGTTGGGACAGGGATAAATTCTTCTCCATGTTACAAACATTTTATCTTATGTGTGAGGAATTGTGTCTATGTTGCAAATAGGGACAAAGGCAATTTTCCAAGATAATTCTAGGGTGAAGAGTCATTGCTAGAAAAGGTGGGGGATATTTTTTTCAGCATTGCAGCACTGGACACAACTCGACAATCCACTAATATTTCTTCACCTAAGATTTTCAATAGTGGTAATTTTACCATGAACTATGGCCCATCAAAAGGTGTTAATTTTAGGCATACTATCTTTCTTCAATATACTAGCCCAAATTCGGTTTGGGGGAGGGTACAGGAGGAATGTTATAAGCATGGAATATCCATCTTGAACTAAATATACCTAATTTAGAATCTTGATCCAAATGTGGTAGTATTTCCTTTGTTTTAAAACCGGAGCCATTCCCTTTAGATGATAGATGAGATTGTTCCATTATGCAGTGAGCTGATTCGGGAGATATTCCCTTGCCCTCTTTTCCAATATCGTTGACTATCCCATTATGAAATGTCCAATATTTTTTTATATCCCCTTTATATCATCCATAATTTCAAATCCTTCAGTTGATCATTTTTTTAAGGGGTCCTTGACAGGAAAAAGAGTCGTAACAAATGTTGATTATGGCTCCATTTCCTTATTTCCAACTAATATGGTCAATAATTATATGGGTTTCTTCCTTACAAATAGCCTAAATTTTGGAGCAGGTTCATGTCTGTGAAGCATTTTCAGCTATAATTAGGCAATTCCTCTTGAAGTATTTGCAAATTAGTGCCAGTTTCCACCACCTTCAGTATTTGACACTAATTTCCATACAAGCTTTGCACCCAAAGCAAGGTTCATATAAAGGGGGTCTTTCATTTCCAATCCACCATTGGCTTTTGGAAGTCGAACAGTATTCTATTAGACTAGATGATTTTTTCTTTAATTCTTCCTACCTCCCTACCAAAGAAATATTCTAATTAATATTCCCATTTGTGTAAGGATAACCTTGGGGGGAACCAATTCTGAGCATAAATAGATTAGTAGGGAGGAGAGGACTGACTTAATCAATATAATTATTCATGTCGAGGATATCCATTGTACTCCCCAACCTTGGATTTTCTTCCTAAATTTATCAAGGATTTCCTCCCAACATTCTAAGTTTGACAAAGACAAGGAGATTGGAATACCAAGATATTTAAAGAAGTCCCACTTCTCCTTCAAGGAGAATTCTAAAACACTGGTAATCTCCCAATGGGTGAAAGGGGAATAGTTCCACCCCTATAAATGGACTTTTGTCTTATTAATGTTTCCCCATGAGTGATCCGAATGGAAAATGGCATTAACCCATGGTATTCATCCACTCATGTTATTCATCCACCCATGAGATTTACCCATGGTATTGTAAGTGGCATCCACCCATGGTATTGTAAGTGACATCCATCCATGGTATTCGTTCACCCATGGTATTTTCCCATGGTATTGTGGCATCCACCCATGGTATTCATTCACCCATGGAATTGACCCGTGGTATTGTGACATCCACCCATGGTATTCATTAACCCATGGAATTGACTTGTGGTATTGTGACATCCACCCATGGTATTCATTCACCCATGGAATTGACCCGTGGTATTTTAACTGAAAAATACTATAAGTAAAAAGTCGCATTTTGTAAAAGGATAGATATTCCACCACAATGTATTCCTTACAACTATTATATGTTTAATAAAAAGTTTCTTTGTGGTTTTGTTTATTGGGCATTCTCGTCATTTTTCTTCTGGCATTTTAAATTTTCAGATCTTAGGGCCTCCCCCCAAGATCTGGATTAGTTAACGATCCGAATGGAAAATGGCATCAACCCATGGTATTGTAAGTGGCATCCACCCATGGTATTGTAAGTGACATCCACCCATGGTATTCATTCACCCATGGTATTTGCCCATGGTATTGTGGCATCCACCCATGGTATTCATTCACCCACGGAATTGACCCATGGTATTGTGACATCCACCCATGTTATTTATTAACCCATGGAATTTACCCGTGGTATTGTGGCATCCACCCATGGTTATTCATTCACCTATGGAATTGACCTGTGGTATTTTAACTGAAAAATACTATAAGTAACAAGTCGCATTTTGTAAAAGGACAGATAGTCCACCACAATGTAGTCCTTACAATTATTGTTTGTTTAATAAAAAATTTCTTTGTGGTTTTGTTTATTGGGCATTCTCGTCTTTTTCTTCTGGTATTTTAAATTTTCAGATCTTGGGGCCTCCCCCCAAGATCTGGATCAGTGGTATCACAGCCAAGTTATGATTACATGGGAATGAGGGTTCCATGCATATTTCAGTTTCAATTTTTTGCAGCAATATTCAACAAACTTTAGGCATGCGCTGCGACCTCCACATAGCACTTTCTTGGGCCAAGCAGGAAGAATTTTTCTTTTTTCATTTTTTTGCAGGAATTATTTTTTTGGCGGTGAGTTTGTAGATCATATCTGAACCATTTGGTGCAATATTTACAAAAACAAATACCAAATCTGGATTCTTTGTGAAAAAATACTAAAATTAAAAAAAAAGTTGGTTGAATCGAAGTCTGTATGAGGGAGATATCGATGATTTAAAATCAGCTATGTTGTAGATTATTTTCTCATGACAACTGGTGGACGGTGACTCTCCTATCATTTTTTAAAGTTTTTGTGTAGAATTTCAAAAACATTATTGTAGATATGAGCTCCTCTTGAGGGTCGAATCAGAGTTCGGATGTGGGAGATATCGCTAATTTAAAATCAACTATTTTTTTAGAACTTTGGTGACAGCGGAAAAATTGCAACACGAATTTGAGATTCTAAAGTGTCCATATAAGGATTTCCAACACATGGGAAGATGCAAAATGGTCCTTCTGCTTCCAAAAATAGGTTATAATAAATATTCTGAGTTATATTGACCGAGTTATGTCCATTTTAATTCTGGAGCAGCATTCGAAGCGGGTTTCCGTTGGAGACGTGCCCTCCCACCCCACTTTAGTAGGCACTTGCTTCACATTCATCAGTTTCAACATAACAACATTCGGCTTGGGTTATTTGGAGACATGCACTCCCACCCCAGGCTATGTAGGCACCTGCTACTTCATCAACAACCTGTTAGGATATTCCGACACATAGGAAATAGTTAAGTACAACTTGTTCTAGCATAGAGTTAGGTATAGAGTTAGGTAAAGTGTGTTTCTTTACCTTGTACATTTTGTAACTTACAATCTGACGGTCACAATATGTAGTGATCCGACGGTTCATTCTCTCCTCAGTATTACTGACATTTGATCCGTGGCTTGACACATGATTGGTCCATGCTTTCTATTTAAAGCGCATGGAGGGTCATTTGTAGGGTAATCCGTGCATGAGAGAAGCATATGTAAATTTTCCTTCTTTTATTAATAAATTTCCTGAAGTGGCTGCGTTGGCTCAGGCCGTGGACTGTTTCCCTCTTTGAGGGTTTTAACCACGTCAAAAATACTGGTGTATTGATCTGCGATCTGGTTGTGAGCGGTGTCCTTTGGTGTTCTGTCTCAGGAACTTACCCTGTAAATTCCTACATGGTATCAGAGCTATTTGATGGTCGCGTCCGTTGGTGATCCAAATCTGAAGCCGGTAGAATTGCATCCGACTGCCGTTTCCTAGATCTGCTATTTCTGACTACTTTCGGGCCGAGAGGACTGCTCTGTTGTGTTGGGAGCATCTATTCTAGTGAGGAACCCCTTTCATTTCACACATAAAGGTTTCTGGTAGCCCTAGCTGCGTCATTTTTTAGATGTGGAGGTATACAGTGTTTATTTGCAGTTTACAGTTATTTTCTCTCTGTTTATTTCGGTTTCGGTTTATTTAGCCTTTTTCATTACCGGATCTATACCTTTCATTTCTACGTATGCTCTTTGCCCTGCGACTCTGTGCGATCTGGGCAAATCAGAAACAGAAAGGAAGGATTTTTCTCATGCATATGCTCTTTTCCCTACACCCTAGTGTGATCTCGGAAAATCAGAAACATTGAGGAAAATATTTAGTTTCCGGCTAAAGCTAACTTTGAGCCTCAAGGTTCATTTTTGAAAATATTTAGTTTTTCGGCTAAAGCTAACTTCGAGCCGCAAGGTTCATTTTTTTGTATGTCCATGTTGGGTTTTATGTTTTTTTGTTTTGTAGGGCAAAAGGGCCTTCTCAAAGCAAGCACACAACCCAAAGCATCAACCCCCCCCCCCCCCTCTCTCTCTCTCTCTCTCTCAAATTTTTTGTATAGCTCAATTGGTTCAAAGCTATTCTAAGATAGTATAGGTCTTGGGTTCAAGTCTCCATTTTTTGGGGGCGGATCTTTTCATTTCCGCTCATTCCCGCACTTCGTCGGCGACTTCATCAACGTTTTTTCAAAAAGCCATAACTTCTTCATCCGGAAGCCGTTTTAAGAGCCGTTTTTTTTAAACCAGCCTAATTTTTCGAGATCTATCCATTGGAACACTTATTTTTAGCATCTTTAGCTTCAGTTTCTGTTGAAATGGAAAGTCAATATCAAGTTACCCTTGATAGCACCAACTACTTCCAATGGTTGTCCTACATTGAGGATTTACTTAGAAGTAAAGGTCTCTACAGAATAGCCTCAGGCCAAGAAAAGAAACCAAAGGATGAAGATAAGGCCGCTAAATGGGAAAATAGGCAAGATCAAGCACGTGGATTGATAGGGATGTCTATTTCTCCAGATCTTAGATTCCATATTGCAGAATTTGATACTCCTAATGAAGCAATGAAACAAATCAATAGAGTCTTTGGGATTAAAAATGAACTTAGAGCCCATCAACTTGAAAATGAATTGCTTACATTGGACCCTAATAACTTTTCTTGCATTGAAGATTTCTTGTCCAAGTTCAAGACCCTTAGATATCTCTTGGAAGGTGTTAAAGTTAATAAAGAAGATAGTAACCTTATCTATTCCATTCTTACTAAGTTGGGACCAGCCTACTCTATGTTTGTTTCCACCTTCCATTCTACAAGAGAAGCCTTCATTTCTCAAGGAACAGACTACAAGTCCCCTTCCTTTGACTCTTTTTGTGATTCTTTAATAAGAGAACAAGAAAAACTCTTACACCTTGGTCTTCTTAATCTTGGAAACTCTTCCAAGAAAGCGTTAGCTGCCCAGCAGCAACCAAATTCAAAGAATCCTAAGAAGTCATATCCTAAAAAGAATGGTCCTAAACCAAACAAGGGTCCTAAGCAATCTTAGCCTCAAAATGAAAAATCATTTCAACAAAATGATAAGACAAATAAAAACAAATGGAAGAAGACTGATAGACATTGCAACTTTTGTAATCGAGATGGCCACTTAGAATCCAAATGCTTTAAGAAGATGGAAGCCTTGGAAGCAGCGATGAAGAAACATAACATCCATGTGGAGCATTCTTCAACTTCAACTTCATCTTCAGCAATGGCACTTTCTGCATGTTGTTGTCAATCATCTCGGTCTGGTTATGCATTAAATGTATCTTCTTCTTCTCATTCTCATGAGTGGCTCATTGATTCTGGAGCTTCTTATCACATGGCCAAAAACAAAGCCATGTTTTCTTCTTTAAATGATTGTAACACCAAAAATATATATGTTGGTGATGATAGATCTCTTAGTGTTGTAGGGACTGGAACTGTTCATCTAGACAATGTTCAGTTTAATGATGTATTATGTGTTCCAACCTTATCCTGCAACCTTCTATCTGTATATCAGATAACTCATTCAGGTGAAGGTAAAATCGTTGAATTTTCACCTCATGATCTTGTAATCAAGGACCTAAGAGATCCTAAAAAGATTTTAGCTAATGGCATTGTTGATGATTCTACAAGGTTGTATAAGTTTCACAACTTTGGGTCATCAAATCTTCCCTCAGTATTTGTTGCTCATAACGATGAAGTGAGCAAACTTTGGCATGAGCGATTTGGTCACTTAAACTATCGCTCCCTTCAACATCTATGTAAAGAAAATATGGTGACAGGTCTTCCTATGGTATCTTGCAGAGATGGTGTTTGTTCCGGATGTGTACTCGGAAAACATCATTAGGATAGTTTTGAAAAACGTGCCTCTTGGCACACCTCAGCCCCTTTACAGCTTGTGCATAGTGATTTATGTGGTCCACTTCCAGTTGTGTCATTCTCTAGCTGCAAGTATTTCTTAACTTTCATTGATGATTTCTCCAGACGCACTTGGGTATACTTCTTAAAACTCAAGAGTGAAGTATTTAACACATTTTTGGCCTTCAAGGCCTTTGTTGAAAAACAATCTGGACATCAAATTCTTAAGCTAAGATCTGATAATGGTGGAGAATATGTTAAAAACACATTCATCAACTTTTGCACTGAGAATGGAATTCAAATGCAACATACTGTTCCATATACTCCACAACAAAATGGTGTAGCTGAAAGGAAGAATCGCACCTTAAAGGAAATGGCTAATTGTATGCTACAATCTAAAGGACTTGGTCTTAGTTTTTGGGCAGAAGCAATTAACTGTGCAAATTACATAATAAATCGCACTCCTACTAAGGCTTTAAAGAATATCACTCCAGAAGAAGCATGGAGCTCAATCAAACCAGATGTAAGTCACTTTCGTGTTTTTGGAAGTGAAGCATGGGCCCATATTCCAAATGAAAATCATAAAGCTTTAGAACCTAAGAGTGAAAAATGTACTTTTGTTGGATATTCTGAAGATGTCAAAGGCTATAGACTTATTCCATTTAAGTCCAAAAATGTTATCATTAGAAGATATGTAAACTTTGATGAAAATATATCAGCCTGCGAGCCTAGTCCGGCGGATGTGCCACCTCTGCCTATCTCTTCTACTTTTGAAAACATTTCTTCTTCAGATGATGAAAGTGAGGATGACAATCCTCCCCCACCATCTCAGGATCCTCCTTCAGCTCCTCAGCTTCCAAAATGGGTTCGTGCTACTCAAGATGCAGCAGGTGATCTTGCCGGTGATCCTACAGATCAGCGACGCACACATTCTCAGTTTGACAGAGCCTCTTCTTTACTGGCTCAAGCTCCAGTAAATTATGATCCTGACACTTTTGCAGAAGCTTCAGGCCATCTAGATTGGGAAGCAGCTATGAATGAAGAATATCATTCATTATTGGAAAATAATACATGGGATCTTGTTCCTCTACCAAAGGGACGAAAACTTGTTAGATGTAAATGGGTTTACAGAACCAAGTATGGACCAGATGGGAAAGTTGATAAACATAAAGCTCGTCTTGTTGCTAAAGGTTTTTCACAGGTTGAAGGCATTGACTACATTGAAACCTTCTCCCCTGTTGCCAAAATGAACTCTAGATTCACCTTGTTATTTCCCTTGCTGCCTCGTTCAAATGGGAAGTCCATCAGATGGATGTTAAATCTGCCTTCTTGCATGGGGACTTGCATGAAGAAATCTACATGGAACAACCCATTGGCTTCATAAAAACAGACTCCAGCCTTGTATTTCGGCTTAAGAAATCCCTTTATGGTCTCAAGCAAGCTCCTCGAGCTGGGTATGCCAAAATGGATAGCTTTCTTTTAGAATCTGGCTTTTCTAGGTGTCATTCTGACAATACTGTCTACACCAAGAAAGTGGGCAAGTCCCTTATCATTCTTGTTCTTTATGTTGATGATCTTATCCTGACAAGTAGTGATCCCAACCTTATAAACCATGTGAAGTCTAGCCTTAAAAGGAAGTTTGAAATGATAGACTTAGGACACTTACATTAGTTTCTCGGTCTTCAAGTCTTGCAATCCAAAGAAGGTATTTCTCTTTCCCAGTCCAAGTATGCCTATGATATTCTACACCATTTTCACATGGAAGACTGTAAGCCAGCCCCTTCTCCCTTCCAGTCTGGAGTCAAACTTTCAGTCACTTGTACTTCTCCTGAAGTTGATGCTACCTTATACCGTCAACTTGTAAGAAAACTTCTGTATCTAACCCATACTCGTCCTGACCTTTCCTTTGTCGTTGGCCTTGTTGCTCGGTTTATGCAAAAACCACGTGAAAGTCATTGGAAAGCAGCTAAAAGAATACTTCGTTATCTTCGAGGTACAGTTCAATTTGGGATTCATTACAGTGCCGAAGCAGCTCCTCTATTGGTTGGTTTCACTTATTCTGATTGGGGTGGTGACCCTGATGATCGGAAGTCTACTGCCGGTTATGTGTTCACTCTTGGTTCAGGACCTATTACATGGGCTTGCAAGAAACAAGGTGCCATTTCTCTTTCATCAGCAAAAGTAGAGTATCATAGTGTCGTAGAAGCTAGTAAGGAAGCCTTGTGGCTTCGTCAGATCCTGTCAGAGCTTGGCTTTCAGCAGCAGCATCCGACTACACTTTGGTGTTATAATCAAAGTGCCATTCAACTATGCAAAGATCCTATCCAACATCAGCGCAGCAAACACATTGAACTGCACATGCACTTCATCAGAAAGCTCATTCATGATCATGTTCTTGAAGTGAAATATTGTTCAACAGATGATCAAGTTGCAGACATCTTCACAAAGGCTCTCACAGAGGCGAAGTTCACTAAACTTCGATTTATGGTTGGAGTTCAGGAAGTTGTCACTAAGGGGGGATAGGCTCTAGTGCCTCCTTCCTTCTCCTATTGTGTCTTATTTGTAAATCCTTCAATCCTTTCCCAAGTTGTTCTTAAGGGGGGATGTTAGGATATTCCGACACATAGGAAATAGTTAAGTACAACTTGGTCTAGTATAGAGTTAGGTATAGAGTTAGGTAAAGTGTGTTTCTTTACCTTGTACATTTTGTAACTTACAATCCGATGGTCACAATATGTAGTGATCTGACCGTTCATTCTCTCCTCGGTATTACCGACACTTGATCCGTGGCTTGACACCCGATTGGTCCATGATTTCTATTTAAAGCGCATGGAGGGTCATTTGTAGGGTAATCCGTGCATGAGAGAAGCATATGTAAATTTTCATTCTTTTATTAATAAATTGCCTGAAGTGGCCGTGTTGGCTCAGGCTGTGGACTATTTCCCTCTTTGAGGGTTTTAACCACGTCAAAAATACTGGTGTATTGATCTGCAATCTGGTTGTGAGCGGTGTCCTTTGGTGTTTTGTCTGAGGAACTTACCCTATAAATTCCTACACAACCAACATCATGGTTATGGGTCAACTGCACAAAATCCTTGTCCTCGAAGTCCATTTGCTAGGCTGCACCCTGTTAGTATCACAGTTGGTCACAAGCATTACAAGGTATCTCTATCCTCGGATCTTCGTTTGTCATGGTTATGGGTCATCTACAAACCCACACTTCATCGAAGTCCATTTGCTAGGCCGCACACTGTCAGTATCACGGTTGGTCACAAGCATTACAGGGTATCTCTATCCATGAATCTTCGTTCATCATGGTTATGGGTCATCCACAAACCCACACTTCATCAAAGTCCATTTGCTAGGTCACACACTCTCAATATCACAGTTGGTCACAAGCATTATAGGGTATGTCTATCCTCGGATCTTTGTTCATCATGGTTATGGGTTAACCACATAAAACCCTTCTCTTCAGTGGGTCTTCATATTCAACAAAGGCTTCCCAGGAGGGAACTTCATGCAATGGGGATTATTGCTTCTTAAGGAGGGAGGAATGATCTGAATGGAAAATGGCATAAACCCATGGTATTCATCCACCCATGGAATTTACCCATGGTATTGTAAGTGGCATCCACCCATGGTATTGTAAGTGACATCTACCCATGGTATTCATTAACCCATGGAATTGACTTGTGGTATTGTGACATCCACCCATGGTATTCATTCACCCATGGAATTGACCTGTGGTATTTTAACTAAAAAATACTATAAATAACAAGTCGCATTTTTCAAAAGGACAGATAGTCCACCACAATGTAGTCATTATAGTTATTATCTGTTTAATAAAAAGTTTCTTTGCAGTTTTGTTTATTGGGCATTCTCGTCTTTTACTTCTGGCATTTTAATTTTTCAAATCTTGGGGCCTCCCCCCAAGATCTAGATCATTTAATGATCTAAATGGAAAATGGCACCAACCCATGGTATTCATCTACCCATGTTATTCATCCACCCATGGAATTTACCCATGGTATTGTAAGTGGCATCCACCCATGGTATTGTAAGTGACATCCACCCATGGTATTCGTTCACCCATGGTATTGTGGCATCCACCCATGGTAATCATTCACCCATGGAATTGACCTGTGGTATTGTGACATCCACCCATGGTATTTGTTAACCCATGGAATTGACCCGTGGTATTGTGACATCCACCCATGGTATTCATTCACCCATGGAATTGACTCGTGGTAATTTAACTGAAAAATACTATAAGTAACAAGTCGCATTTTTTAAAAGGACAGATAGTCCACCACAATGTAGTCCTTACAATTATTATCTGTTAAATAAAAAGTTTCTTTTGGTTTTATTTATTGTGCATTCTCATCTTTTTCTTCTAGCATTTTAATTTTTTAGATCTTGGGGCCTCCCCCAAGATCTGGATCAATGAGAGACCTAAGTTTTTATCTATAATCATTTTAAATCTAATGGTTATCTGTCTGGAGGCTCCTCCCATTAAAAGGATATCATCCGAAAATTGTGAGTGATTGATGTCTTTAACATTAGTTAATATGATCAGGCCTTTAATTTTCCTTCTTGATAGGCCACTTCCAGATTCTTGATTAGAGATTCAACTAAAATAATATAGAGAAGAGGAGAGAGGGGATAACATTGATGAAGGCCTCTTGAGACATGGAAAAAAAGGTAGGGGCGACAATTGACAAGGGGGTTGTTGGGTCCCTATAATACTAGT
The DNA here is from genome assembly GCA_031772625.1 of Pinus tabuliformis. Lineage (NCBI taxonomy): Eukaryota > Viridiplantae > Streptophyta > Pinopsida > Pinales > Pinaceae > Pinus > Pinus tabuliformis. The sequence continues at coordinate 209,536,620 of CM062818.1, read as the reverse complement.
GATTACCCCATTACTATTGTAGTTATACCCCTTATTTATATTGTTGTGCCCCTATTACCCCCATATTGTTATTTCTGTGCCCCATAGAATCCCTCTATTGTTATTTTTGTGGCTTTATATTATTATTGTTAGGTCGGCTGGATTATATTGTGACTCCTTAGACTCCTATATATAGAAAGGAGGTTTTGTCATTTGTATCATCAAAGAATTGTTCATTTATGTAATGTAAAGGAGGTTTCCCCCTCGAAGAGGCTGAATTCTAAGGCGTTGATCTATCTTTTCTATCTTTTCTTGAGCTGGTTTCATAACATTTGGTATCAGAGCTTTGGATTCTAGGGTTTCGCTGCTCCAAACAGGTCATTGTGGTATTTTCACTATAACTTTTTTTTTCTGTGGCGTTTCAGTAGTTGCAAACAAAACCCATTTGAGAAGAAATCGCGTTGAACCTTGGGTCCGAATTTCAGAGCTTTTCGTGCGATATTTGCGGAGATATGATCTGAGGAAGTTGGTCTTTTTGCAGACTCCTGAATTACATTCAAAACAGGTGACCTAGGGAAAATCGTCATAACTTTCTCTCTGGGGATTGGATTGAAATTTCGTAAGAAGTTACAGAAAGAGGATAGACTGTAGTTTCTTGTGTGTGTGTTTCAGATTCAAAGGTTGAAACAGTGACTCGTGCAACGTCGTACAAGTTCGCTCTACTGAACCAGTCTAAAATCAAGTCACTGTGGGAGATTTCACATAACTCTTCCTTGGAGAATCCAATTTGGCTCAGACTTGTGGCATTGGAAAGAGGATGCAGAAGGCTACTACAGGTAGTAATTTCAGAATTGGATGATCCGAAATTACAGAGATACATCAGATTCAATATCAGGCTTCTATAAAGTGAAAAAAGGTGTGTAGTTTTTTTTAAATTTTTGTGTAAGCTTGGTTTAACGGAATTCAAAGGGCATAGTAAAGCATTATTATCGGTAACTGATGCCCCGAGGAAAGAAAATGCAAACACCTAGTAAGGAACCTGAAAGCTCTAGCATGACTCATGAAGAAGAAGAAATGCTACATGATATATCAAAATTACAAGAACAAGTGCAACAAATGTCACGCTCACAAAAGCTAACAGAAGCTAAGATAAATGGCGTGGAATCTAAGATAAAGGGCATGGAAGCTAAGATGGATGATTCGAAGACAGATTTGAACAGAGACATGGCAGATTTGAAGATAGATTTGAAGACAGACATGGAAGAATTGAAGAAGTTGCTACAAGAAAGGGTCACTAATGGTGAAAAGGTAGTAAAGGAAACTCATGATGAGAACAAAAGAAATGTTAATCATGATTCCATAGACACTAATGTTGGATCGAAGAATCACCATATTCCAAAAATCGATATGAGGAAGTTTGATGGCAAGGATCCCGCCACATGGATATTACAGATGGAGCAATTCTTCGATCTCAATAATGTGCAAAACGCACAAAAGGTACGTATGGCAACTGTATATTTGGAACCAAATCAGTTTGTATGGTATCAATGGCTTTGCTCTCGTAAACAATTTATCACTTGGGCAATTTTTACGGAAGAATTGATAGCACATTATGAAGATACAAAAAGCAACACTTTTTTTAGCCAATTGATAAGTCTCAAACAAAAGGGTTCAGTAATGGAGCACATTGAGGAGTTCCAAAAATTGAACATAAGGGTAAAAGATATTCCAGAGGAGCATAGGATTGATGTGTTCATAGGGTCTTTAAAGGATAATATCCAACATGATGTTTGCCTTTGGGAACCTGATTCATTAGAGAAGGCATTCAGGTTAGCAAGAAAAATGGAAAGCAAAATTATGGCAACTAGGAAGCATACCACTCACAACTATAAAGACGGAAGTGTTGTTGCCCCTAGTCTTCCACAACCTATAAGGTTGACACCACAACAATTGGAAGAAAAAAGAGCAAAAGGGCTTTGTTACAGTTGTGATAGCAAATACACTAAAGGTCATAAGTGTGCTGAGAAGAAATTATTCTACATAGATTGTGAAGAGGAAGAAGAAAAGGAGCAAGAAAGGTCAAAAGAAGAAGATATACTCCAGGAACAAAGCCTAGATGAAGAACAAATAAATCCGACCATATCTTGTAATGCATTGGCGGGAATTACCACTCCTCAAACCATCAAGATAGAAGGACAAATCAAGAAGAAAAAGGTAATAGTGTTGATTGATTCAGGAAGCACCCACAATTTTATTCATTGTAGGGTAGCAAAAGAATTGAATTGCTTCCTATATCCAGCACCAGAGTGTCAAGTGATGATTGCAAATGGAGGAACAATAAATTGCTCTGGAAAGTGCCATAATATCAAGCTATCCATGGGAGAATATGTATTGACTAGCCCAATGCTTTCCATTCCAATGGGAGGTGTTGATGTTGTACTAGGAGTCCAATGGCTACAATCCTTGGGTACAATAGCTTTTAATTTTCAAGAACTTTTCATCAAATTTTCTACGGAAGGAAAGGAAGTTGAATTAAGGGGTATTGCAGGGAAACCAGGAAAGATAATCAGCTCTAATGGCATGACAAAGCTTCTAAAAAAGGAGCAAAGAGGTGTAATTGCACAATTATGTTCGCTAGATGTTTCCACATTGGAATCATCTATTTCTCCAGATCTCCAAAAAGTCCTGGACAATCATTCCAAGGTATTTGAGACTCCCAAAGGTCTCCCACCTATGCGTGATCATGATCATGCTATTCATCTGATTCCAGGAAGTGTTCCTCCAAACATCAGGCCGTACAGATATCCCTATGTCCAAAAAAGTGAAATTGAACGTATGGTTGCAGAAATGCTAGAGGCTGGTATAATTCAACCGAGTCAAAGTTCTTTCTCAGCTCCAGTAGTATTGGTGCACAAGAAGGATGGATCATGGCGCATGTGTCTGGATTATAGGGAGCTCAACAAGCTCACTATTAAAGATAAGTTCCCCATTCCTGTTATTGATGAATTACTGGATGAATTGCATGGATCAATTTACTTCACCAAGTTGGATCTTCGTTCGGGATATCATCAAATCAGAATGAAGATTGAAGACATTCCAAAAACAGCATTTAGAACTCATGAGGGTCATTATGAATTTTTGGTCATGCCTTTTGGCCTTACCAATGCACCTTCAACATTTCAAGGTTTGATGAATTCAATTTTCAAACCATTCCTTAGAAAATTTGTGTTAGTATTTTTTGATGATATACTAATCTACAGCAAGTCTTGGAAGGATCATGTTGAACATGTTGACAGGGTGCTACAACTATTGGAGGAGAAACAATTATATGCAAAAAGATCCAAATGTTTCTTTGGAGTCCAGGAGGTGGAATATTTGGGTCATATTGTATCTCATGAAGGAGTTAAGGTAGACCCTAGCAAAATTAAAGCCATTAAGGAATGGAAAATCCCCACATCCATAAAGCATCTGCGAGGATTTCTTGGGTTGACAGGGTATTATCGCAAGTTTGTTAAGAATTATGGGAGAATAGCAGCACCTCTAACAACATTATTGAAGAAAGATTCATTTTCATGGACTTCGAAAGCAACAAAGGCCTTTGAACATCTTAAAGAGGCAATGTGCCAAGCACCGGTCTTAGCTACACCGGACTTCACAAAAACCTTTATTGTGGAATGTGATGCTTCAGGAAATGGAATTGGTGCTGTTCTAATGCAAGATGAAAGACCCATTGCTTTTGAAAGTCGTCCAATCAAGGGAAAGTTTTTAAGCAAAGCTATTTATGAGAAGGAAATGTTGGCAATACTCCATGCACTTAAGAAATGGCGACCCTACCTAATGGGAAGACACTTCAAGGTAAAAGTAGATCATGATAGCCTTAAATACTTTTTAGAACAAAGATTATCCTCTGAAGAGCAACAAAAGTGGGTCACAAAGATGTTGGGTTATGACTTTGAAATCATCTACAAAAAAGGGAAGCAAAATGTGGTGGCAGATGCACTCTCAAGAAAGGATGAGGATGTGGAAGCATTGTTGTGTGCCATTTCTATTATCCAACCAGATTGGATAAACGAAGCAAGGGAGGAATGGAAGAATGACGAAGAAGTGTGGGCACTTATTCGAAAGCTACAACAAGATTCCAGTACTTCTGATACATTTAGCTGGCAAAATGATTCGTTATGGTACAAAGATCGCTTATACCTCTGTAAGAATTCCCAGCTAAAACAAAAGATTCTTATGGAATTGCACACTTCTCCCTTAGGAGGGCACTCAGGATTTTTAAAAACTTACCACAGGGTTAAGAAGGAATTTTTTTGGGATGGCCTTAAATCAGATATTCAAAAGTTTGTGGCGGAATGTTTGGTTTGCCAGCAAAATAAAGTTGAAACAATTAAGACACAGGTCTATTACAACCTTTATCCATTCCAAGCCAACGTTGGGAGGAGGTTTCAATGGATTTTATCACAGGTTTACCCAAGTCTGAGGGAAAGAGTGTCATCATGGTGGTAGTTGACAGACTTACCAAGTATGCACACTTTTGTGCATTATCACATCCATTTAAAGCCAGTACAGTTTCTACTGCATTTATGGAAACAATTCAAAAGCTACATGGAAACCCAAAGATTATTGTAAGTGACAGAGATCCCATTTTCACTGGAAATTTTTGGACAGAATTATTTTCTTGTCTTGGTACTCAGTTAGCTCATAGCTCATCTTATCATCCTCAATCTGATGGGCAAACTGAGATAGTAAACAAATGTTTGGAAGGATATCTTCGTTGCTTTGTATCTGATAAACAGACACAATGGGTCAAATGGTTGCCTCTGGCTGAATGGTGGTATAACACTTCCTTCCATACAGCAACAAAAATGACCCCATTTATGGCACTTTATGGTTATCAACCACCATCCATCACATCATATTTAAGAGAAAATTCTAAGGTTCAAGCAGTGGAACATCACATCGAACATCAACAACAAGTCCTCCAACTCTTAAAGGATAACCTCGTGTTGGCACAAAATAGAATGAAACAACAGGCAGATCAACATCGCAGTGAAAGAAGTTTTGATGTAGGTGATTGGGTATTCCTACGGCTACAACCATATAAGCAAATGTCCCTAAAGCAAGCTAAGAAGGATAATAAATTATCACCAAAGTATTATGGTCCGTACAAGGTGTTGCAAAAGATTGGTACTATGGCATACAAATTGGAGCTTCCTGCAGCTTCTCGATTGCACCCAGTTTTCCATGTTTCATGTTTAAAGAAGGTTATAGGTGACAAGCTCCCAATTCAAACAATATTGCCAGAACTTGACGAGGAAGGAAAAATTATATTGGAACCGGAAGCAGTCACAGAAACAAGAACTCGACAGCTACGAAATCGATCAATTTCAGAGTATCTTATCAAGTGGAAGAACTTATCCGCTGAAGATTCCACATGGGAGGATGAGAATTTTATGCAGAAGTATCCAGAACTACTCAAGCGTTGAGGAAAACACTTTTTTGAAGGAGAGGGGCATGTTGGGTCCCTATAATACTAGTGATTACCCCATTACTATTGTAGTTATACCCCTTATTTATATTGTTGTGCCCCTATTACCCCCATATTGTTATTTTTGTGCCCCATAGAATCCCTCTATTGTTATTTTTGTGGCTTTATATTATTATTGTTAGGTCGGATGGATTATATTGTGACTCCTTAGACTCCTATATACAGAAAGGAGGTTTTGTCATTTGTATCATCAAAGAATTGTTCATTTATGTAATGTAAAGGAGGTTTCCCCCTTGAAGAGGCTGAATTCTAAGGCGTTGATCTATCTTTTCTATCTTTTCTTGAGCTGGTTTCATAACAGGGGCTATCCAAGGTCCCCCAATGCATGCTTTGATCCACATAATTAAATCTTTCCCAAAACCTAGCTTCTCAAAAATTGCAGTGAGGAAGGAGTGATGGACACGGTCAAAGGTGTTTTCCATGTCAAGTTTAATGACCATTATTGATGATTTTGCTTGAATTTATGGCCTCTTGAACAAGAATGACATTATCCAAAATTCAGCGATGGTGAAGAAAGCCTCCTTGGTTTTCTAAGATAATTTCAAGGAGAAAAGTTCTAAGCTTGTTAGCAATCATAGAGATATGGGTTTGAAACAAGAGAAAGAACAAGTATTTTTCTCCTTAGGGATCAGGGCTAGAAAGGAAGAATTTGTATTGCAACCCAATTTTCCTTTGAATGTAGAGGAATTTAACATTTTCAACAATTTTTTTTTATTAGAAGCCAGAATCTACTATAGAACGAAATGGTGAATCCATCCCAGGTAGGGACTTTATCGGGGTTAATGGGCCAAATATCCTCAATGACCTCAACTTATTCAATGGGTCTCATATTAAACTGATTATTATCACTAGTCACCACAGAGGGGAGACAAGAGACGAAGGATTCAACTTCATTGGGAGTTTTATCATTTATTTCATAATATATATTCTTAAAGTAAGAGAAAGCTTCTAGTTTGATTTTCGAAAAGGAGGATATTTTTTTGCTTACCTTCTAAGACTATATCCTTTACCTTATTTCTCTTCTCTTAAGCCCTCGCTTACTTCTGAAAGAAGGAGGTGTTTCGATCTCCATCTTTTAATCAAAGGTTGTGAAACTTTAACCTCCAAAGTTCTTCTTCCTTCCTATTAACCTTGAGAATTTTCCTATTAAGTTTTCTCTCCCTTTCTAAGTGTTCATCTTCGACAGGACTTGTTTCCATCTATGCATGAACACCTTCCAATTACTTTAACAAATTTGACTTTTCTCGCTCGGGGGCTTGTAATGTTGTTTGACCCAAGATCTGAGTGCTTGCTTAACTACCTTAAGCTTTGATTCCCAAACAAATGTTGGAGAGCCCAAAAATAGTGGGATCCAAGCTTGTTTAATTAATCCTAGGACTCCTTCAAATTATAACCAGCCAAGGTTATAGTAGAATGGGATTGGACCCAGATTCTCTAAGGGGTCTAAAACGAGCCCGATGGGCTTGTGATCCCAATCCCCTCTCACCATGATATTAAAATAACATTATATTCCTTTTAAGATCCAATTTCCATGGAGGAGAAAATGGTTAATCCTGGCGGTTATAAACCAAGGGTTGCTTCTCTTGTTTGCCCATATAAACTTTTCACTCTTTGGGATTATGTCTAGCAAATCCCACTCATTGATCAAGTCCTCCAACCTTTTTATAAATGGGTCATGTGCATTTGATCATCCTTTCTTTTTCGATGGTAGGATGGTGATGTACAAATATCCCCCTATGATGTAGTCCTTCTACCAATGTTGTTCCTTCAAGCTTATCAGTGAGTCCCAGAAAACCCCTTTCTCATTATATGTGTTGGAAATAATACTGAGAGGGGGGGGGTGAATCAGTATTATCTAGAAATTTAATAAATCTTCCTTATTTGATCTTTGAATTATTTTAGCATGTCAGTACCATAAAATAATGAGCATGAAAAACAGATAGTCACACCAAAGAACACAAGATGTAAGGTGGAAACCCAATGTGGGTGAAAACCACCTGCTGCAATATGTCTCTAACTTCTTTCAATTCTTTTACAATGATTTTGTACTGGTGCAGTCCTTTACTAGTACACAGGCTGCAACCTGTAGAGAGCTACAACTCTCTCTCTCTCTCGTTTTCCAGTCTACTCCTGGAAGGGAGCTACAACCCCCTACTTCCTTTCATAAAGCATCAGATAATCAACAAGTACATAACAGATATAGATCACTACAGATATCAGATCAGCAACAACAGAACAAACCCAGAACACCTTATCAATAGAGAAATTCAATCAACAGAACATCTTAAGACAGAGACGCAGTTTTTCTTTCTGTGGCCTGCGACCAGACGCCGTTAACCTTCTGCTACTCTGCGTCCACACGCAGATATCCTTTTGCTCCGCTGCGTGCCCACGCACTGTTCCTTTGACTGCTCTGCGTTCTGTTGCTTCAGGGACGCACCCAAAGATACTATCGCGCCGCGTCTTTCGCTACAGAGACGCACCTGAAAACACTATCGCGCCGCGTCCTTCTGCTTCAGAGACGCACCTGAACCTTGATCTCCCTGCGTCCCCACGCAGGTCTCTCTCTACTGTGCTGCGTCTCGGCGCACTTGCCTTTTACAGTACCTACGTCCCGGCGCACTTGCCTTTTACTGTACCTGCGTCCCGGCGCACTTTCCCTTCACTGAACCTACGACCTTTTAGATATAAATGATATGAAGGCTTCATAACAAACCCAAATGGTCAGATCTACAGATCTGATCAAGCGCCATAGAGATCACAGTCCATTGATAGATTCGCCCTCTTAGATCTGGACTAGATCTCACCAAATAAGATATTCAACCCAAGACAATTGCTCAATCCAAATGAACTCCTTTGCTTTATATAGGCAAGCTCCTCCCCAAAACATGGAACAATACCACGAGCCGACACCATAGAAACATAAAACCGTCGGCTAGATACCACACAAGAAACCCCCACGTGCTTTTCTCTGCCTTGAAATGTGTGCACTGGGTAGACGCACCCCCTGAACGGCTGGCCGGCGTCCCTAGACGCGGGTTCTGCATGGTATACCTGCGGGGATGCACTTTCTGAACCGATTGCCGGCGTCCTTCTTAATTTTTCAACAAACTGAGAGCCTTACCACTGGAGTTGCCATCAAGTACAACATCTGTAACATACAGTCATACCAGATAACATAATGCCAACAATCTCCCCCTTTGGACTTGATGGCAACCTCAATCTTACAAGATTCAGCTTCATTCTCCCCCTTTGACATCAAGGGCAAAGGGTATGCTCCCCCTTAGCTCATGCTCCTCCAGAAATTCACCATGAAAGAGATAGAGACATATTGCAGCTATTTCCAAGATCTCCTTCTCCATAATGCCAACAATGCATTATGTGCTCCCCCTGAGCCTGTACCACCAATAAGAAGATGTTCAACAATAAGATGATGCATCAACAACCCCCAGCTTTTGCCTGAGGTATTCAAACGTGTCCCTGGGCAATGGTTTGGTGAGAATATCAACAACTTGTTCCTTGGAAGGAACATACTCCAACTTGACTTTCTGTTCAAGCACTTGTTCCCGGAGAAAATGGTACTTGATTGGTATGTGCTTGGTTTTTGAATGCATAACAGGGTTCTTTGAGATGCTGATTGCACTTGTATTATCACATAAGATGGGGATTGGTGGTGTACAAGTGATTTGAAAATCCTGCAAAGTCTGCATCATCCAAAGAAGTTGGGTGCAACAAGATGCAGCAGCAACATATTCTGCTTCAGCTGTAGACAAGGCGATCGAACTCTGTTTCTTGCTGAACCAAGATACCAGTCTGGAACCCATAAAGAACGCACCACCACTTGTGCTTTTCCTGTCATCCACGCTTCCGGCCCAATCTGCATCTGTATAAGCATGAAGAGTAAGATCTGTATCTCTAGGATACCATAAGCCATAATTTTGAGTCCCTTGAAGATATTTGAAGATTCTCTTTACTGCCTGAAGATGAGTCTCCTTCGGATTTGCATGAAATCTTCCAACTATTCCAACTGCATGCATGATGTCTGGTCGGGTACCTGTCAAATATAGTAAACTTCCAATCATAGATCTGTAGGTTGGTTGATGTACTGCTGCAGATTCATCATTTGCACTGAGACTACATCCTGTGACCATGGGTGTACATACTGGTTTTGCATCTTCCATGCCATATTTCTTCAAAATCTGTTTGAGATACTTGGTTTGAGATAAAAAGATTCCTCCTTTCTTTTGTTGGATTTGCAAACCAAGGAAATATGTCAGTTCTCCTAGCAAGGACATTTCAAATTCTTTCTGCATGACCGAGGCAAAACTTTGACTCATAGCTTCTTCATTGCTGCCAAAAATAATGTCATCTACATACACAACAAGTATTAGCAATTTGTCATTTTCAACTTTTATATACAAATTGCTATCTGCTGAACCTTTTGAAAAACCTTGTTGATGAAGATATTTGTCCAACCGGTAGTACCAAGCCCTTGGAGCTTGTTTGAGACCATAGAGAGCCTTTTTCAATCGGCATACAAGATTTGGATCATTTCCAAGAATGAACCCATCTGGCTGTTCAATGTACACTTCTTCTTCCAAGTCTCCATTCAGAAAGGCTGATTTCACGTCCATTTGAAATACTTTGAAGTTTTGAAAACTTGAGAGAGCAAGGAACATTTGGATGGCCTCAAGTCTTGCAACAGGAGCAAAAGTTTCTTCAAAGTCTATTCCTTCTTGCTGCGCATACCCTTTACAAACAAGTCTGGCTTTGTTTCTAATTACTTCTCCATTTTCATTCAATTTATTTTTGAAGACCCATTTTGTTCCGATAACATTCTTATCCTTTGGTCTAGGAACCAGCTCCCAAGTGTTGTTCTTTTCGATTTGCTCAAGTTCTTCATCCATTGCTTTTACCCAACATTCATCTTTGCATGCTTCTTTCACATTTTGTGGTTCAGTAGAGGATAGTAATGCCAAATAGCTTGAGGCTTCTGCAACTGTTCTTCTTGTTTGTACACCTGCTTCTTTCTGCCCCATAATCTGAGATTCTGGATGATTCTTCTGAACATATCTGGATGGAGTTTTCTCTTCTATTCTTGTCTACTCCTCTGGTTCTTCTTGAGGTTCTTCTTGAGGTTCTTCTTCTTCATCATTCTGTCTTTGAGGATAGCCTTCATCTTCTTCGATATCTTCCCGATGTACTTGCCTAGGAATGTATCCCTTCTCATCAACCACCACATCAATGCTGTCAACAATTCTGCCAAGTCTTTTATTGTAGCACTTGTATGCTTTGCTATGTGGAGAGTAACCAAGAAGAATGCCTTCATCTGCTCTAGGCTCAAGTTTGCCAAGCTGCTCATCAGTATTCTTGATATAGCATTTGCTCCCAAAGATTTTGAAGTGCTTTACCGAAGGAGTTTTACCACTCCAGAGCTCATGAGGAGTTTGAGTGCTGTTCACCCGGACATTTGTCTTGTTGAGAATAATAACCGCAGCATGTGTAGCTTCACCCCAGAAAGTTGCGGGAGTTCCTGATTCATCAAGCATAGCACGAGCCATTTGTTGGATTGTTCTGTTCATTCTTTCAACAACTCCATTTTGCTGAGGAGTTCTAGCTGTAGAGAATTCTCTCCTTATGCCATGTTCATCACAGAAATCGAAAAATTCATTTGAAGTAAATTCCCCACCTCTGTCGGATCTGAGGCACTTAATTTTGTGACCTGATTCATTTTCAACCAAGGCTTTGAAGGATTTGAATTTTTTGAAAGCTTCATCTTTGTGCTTCATAAGTCCTAACCAGACAAACCTGGAGAAATCGTCAATAAATAATATCAAGTATTCCTCTCCTCTAGGTGTTCTTTTCCTGAATGGACCACATGTATCTGTATGTACTAGCTCAAGAGGCATGCTAGCCGATCCTTCCTTCTCTGGAAAGTTAGTCCTGGTTTGTTTTCCAAACTGACATGATCTGCATATGGTGTTGTCAGGAATTTTGATATCTGGAAGATCGCGAACTGCCTGATATTTGCATGCTTTCCTTATTTGTGAGAAGCTTAAATGTCCCAACCTTCGATGCCATAACCAGTGTTCTTCATCCTTGCTCAGATAGCATTGTTGTTGTCCTTCTTCAAATATGTATAGATTATTTGGAGTTCTTTTGCCTTTGAGTACTGTTTTACCTGTATCAAGATCACGAACAAGACATCCATTCGATTTGAAAATAACCTCGGTTCTTTGATCACACATCTGGCTGACACTTAGAAGATTATGCTTCAATCCATCAACATACAAAACATTTCCAGCCTTGACCTTTTCTTTTAAAGGAGCAATTCCTTTTCCTTTTATAGTTGCAGGAGTATCATTTCCAAAAGAGACTTTCTTTCCTTTTTCTAGAACAGAATAAGATTCAAGTTTTTCTTTATCACCTGTCATATGCTTCGAACATCCACTGTCAATGTACCATAGATTTTCCTGTCCCTCTGCATAAAATGCTATTCCACATCTTTCTGTTTGAGGTTCCTTTATTCTCCATGTTTTGGTGCTTGAGGCTTGCTCCTTTTTCTGCTGAAACCTGCTCCTGCATTCAGATTCTTCATGACCAAAGTTATTGCAAATAGAACATTCGACTTCATTTTCAAGAACCGAAAAGTTGTTATAGGTCCTTTTTGTCATCCCTGTCATACTTCTTTGTTTTTGAGCTTCCCTAGTCATGATTGTTTTATATGCAACACATTGAGCTGCTTTGTGACCAAAATTATGGCAAGAAAAGCATTGTCCATTGAAGAAGCTTCTGCGGTTATTGAATCTACCTACCAACTGATTGTAATTTCTATTTTCATCTATTCTTGAACCAAACTGAGAAGATTTTACCTGTGGCTGGTTGTAGCTTTTGTTCACCCTTAAGATGGATTGCCCCTGATAGTTTCTGTTTGTATTTTGTCCCTGCTTTACCTGATTATCTTCATTGTTCTTCTGCTCATTTCTTCTTGCCGCATCAAGATAACTTTTTGAGGTGGATGCTTGAGAGGTTTCTCCATTGTAACCCAAACCTGTCTTGTTTAGAGGAGACCGCTGCACATTGATAATCTCATCCAAAGTTTCAGATCCTTTGACAAACTTAAGATTAATAGCTTTTGTTTTCTCAATTTCTTTTCTGAGACCAACAATTTCACCTTCTAGTTTTTCAAGATGTTTTTCTTTTTCATCAATTTGAAATTGTAGAGTATCAATGATCACATTCTTTTCTTCTATACATCTCTTGAGTCTAGTAATTTCATCATAGAGGTTATTCACATCTATAGCATCCTCATAATCATCATCTTCAAATGCCATTAACAACTTATATTTATTACCTTGTTCATCTTCATCACTGTTTGATAAACCATCACTATCTTCATGGGTGTAGTAGCTTTTCTTATTTGCACTTTGTTTCCATCTAGCAGGTTCCTTTCCTTTATCCTTATAAGGACATTTTGCAGCATAATGACCTACTCTTCCACAAGCAAAGCATTTGAAAGGTAGCTTACCTCTGAACCTTCCAGAACCCCTTTGAAGATTTCTGACAAAATTTGATTCTTCTTCCTCTTCTTCTGGAACATGGCTTGCTTCATAGTAATCTTCTTTGCCTGATGCCTTAAAAGCAGCTTCCCTTCTGTCTGATGGACCTCCCTTTCTCATTTCATAAGCAGTTAGAATTCCATGTAGCTGAGACATAGTGAGAACATGGAGATTTTCCTTTTCTTCTATTGCAGATACTTTAGATTCAAACTTGGGGGATAATGATCTTAGAATCTTTTGAACTACTATAGCCTCTTTTATTTCTTCACCCAAATTTTTCATACAATTAACAATCTCATCTACCCGAAGAAAATAATTAGCAACACTTTCATCATTATACATCTTGAGAGTCTCATATTGAATCCTGAGAGTTTGAAGTTTAGCTTGTTTTACCTGTTCATCTCCTTCATAGCTCGTGACCATTTTGTCCCATATCTCTTTTGCTGATTTGAAGTGCATTACCTTCATGAATTCTGTTTGGGATATACTTCCTAATAGAGTACTGACTGCTTTTGCATTTGTTTCATACTTATTTTTCTCAGCTGGATCTGTAGGAGTAGCTGAAGGAAAAGCATAGCCTGTTTCTACAATGTCCCAAACTTCTGTACCAAGAGATTGAAGATATGCAGTAACTCTTACCTTCCAATAATTGAAGTTTGTCCCATCAAAAATCGGTGGCCTGATTGATGCTTCTCTCTCGTAGTTGTTCATGATGAACGATCTACCTTCAAGCGATCAAGCTTCTCTGAAGGACCTGCTCTGATACCAATTGTTGGAAATAATACTGAGAGGGGGGGGGTGAATCAGTATTATCTAGCAATTTAATAAATCTTCCTTATTTGATCTTTGAATTATTTTAGCATGTCAGTACCATAAAATAATGAGCATGAAAAACAGATAGTCACACCAAAGAACACAAGATGTAAGGTGGAAACCCAATGTGGGTGAAAACCACCTGCTGCAATATGTCTCTATCTTCTTTCAATTCTTTTACAATGATTTTGTACTGGTGCAGTCCTTTACCAGTACGCAGGCTGCAACCTGCAGAGAGCTACAACTCTCTCTCTCTCTTGTTTTCCAGTCTACTCCTGGAAGGGAGCTACAACCCCCTACTTCCTTTCATAAAGCATCAGATAATCAACAAGTACATAACAGATATAGATCACTACAGATATCAGATCAGCAACAACAGAAAAAACACAGAACACCTTATCAATAGAGAAATTCAATCAACAGAACATCTTAAGACAGAGACGCAGTTTTTCTTTCTGTGGCCTGCGACCAGACGCCGTTAACCTTCTGCTACTCTGCGTCCACACGCAGATATCCTTTTGCTCCGCTGCGTGCCCACGCACTGTTCCTTTGACTGCTCTGCGTTCTGTTGCTTCAGGGACGCACCCAAAGATACTATCGCGCCGCGTCTTTCGCTACAGAGACGCACCTGAAAACACTATCGCGCCGTGTCCTTCTGCTTCAGAGACGCACCTGAACCTTGATCTCCCTGCGTCCCCACGCAGGTCTCTCTCTACTGTGTTGCGTCTCGGCGCACTTGCCTTTTACAGTACCTGCGTCCCGGCGCACTTGCCTTTTACAGTACCTGCGTCCCGGCGCACTTTCCCTTCACTGAACCTGCGACCTTTTAGATATAAATGATATGAAGGCTTCAGAACAAACCCAAACGGTCAGATCTACAGATCTGATCAAGCGCCATAGAGATCACAGTCCATTAGAAGATTCGCCCTCTTAGATCTGGACTAGATCTCACCAAATAAGATATTCAACCCAAGACAATTGCTCAATCCAAATGAACTCCTTTGCTTTATATAGGCAAGCTCCTCCCCAAAACATGGAACAATACCACGAGCCGACACCATAGAAACATAAAACCGTCGGCTAGATACCACACAAGAAACCCCCACGTGCTTTTCTCTGCCTTGAAATGTGTGCACTGGGTAGACGCACCCCCTGAACGGCTGGCCGGCGTCCCTAGACGCGGGTTCTGCATGGTATACCTGCGGGGACGCACTTTCTGAACCGATTGCCGGCGTCCTTCTTAATTTTTCAACAAACTGAGAGCCTTACCACTGGAGTTGCCATCAAGTACAACATCTGTAACATACAGTCATACCAGATAACATAATGCCAACAATATGTGGATTAAGCATATATATATTTATTAGAGAGAAATTTGCCTTCGTTTAGGAGTCTTCCAAACAAACTGTGATACAAAACCTTTCCTTGTGGAAATGGATGAGGTTGTAACTTGAATTTTTACATAAGCCTCGAGAGGCTCCTAAAGAGCTTTGGGCCACCTCTTCACTATTTCTCCAGATTTATTTTGAGAGAGCTAATATTTCTTATTTTGCTAGTTTGGTCTCTTAAATAAAAAGGACCTGCGATTTCTCTATCCTTATTAGATCTCTTACTACCTGGTATTTATTAGGGTTTCCTAGTACCCTTATATTGGTTCACTATATTTTTGGATATATGATCCAAGGAATATAAGGTTTTTGTATGATCTGAAATTTAGTCTCAAACAGGTCATTTTAGCAATTTTTTTGTAATTTTTTTCTGTAAGGTTTCATAAAGGGAAACTTGGACCATGTTAAGGAGAAATATTGGGAAATATATATCTCCATTTTCATAATTTTGTTCACTATACTTTTGGATTTATACACTATGGAATTCAGGGTTTGTGAACAGTTATGAAATAAATTTTAAACATGTCAGCTTAGTATTTTGGCTATATCTTCTTGTATGGAAATTTATAGACTTTGAAATCTTGAAGAATTTCAGAAGACATATAGAAGTACCTCAGGTGCAAGTGAAAAAAATATATTTCAACAATTGGACATGTGGAATGCTATATAAGTTTTCTTGTGGGAATAAGCCACGAAAAATAAGCCAGTTTTAAGAAAGTTATTATAACTTTCAGTTAGAATATTAGATTCAATTCACACATGTGGAATTGAAAAAACTACACATTAGAGTATCACCGAACAATTTTTTAGATCCAGAAGGCGTCAAATCTCAAAGATATTTCAATAAATCTTCAACCATTCTGATGTTCTCCAGATTAAGGTACACAACTTACTATTAACCTAATTGTTCATTAGAATTTCCCCTCTATTTTTTGGTTGTAATAAAGAGGAGGTTTATTATTATCTTCCAACATGCCTCCAAATAAAGCTACTACACCAATTAAATATACTAAAGGCTCATCCTTGACTCATGAAGAAAGTGAAGACATAGAATTTAGGTTATCTCAATTAGAGAATAAAGTTAATGAAATGGATAGTAGTATGTTGAAAAGGTGGATTTCTCATATTCTCAAGGAAATATTAAAAGAGAAATGGAGAAGAAGATGAATTAAAATATGGAAGGAATAGAAAATAATATGAATGAAAACAAGGAATGAATCGAAATAAAGATGAATAAAAATAAGGGAGGAATAAAAAATAAGATAAATGAAAATAAGGAAGGAATATAAAGGAATATGAATGAAAATAAGAAATACAAAAATCCATGATTTCCATGGAAAATATTATCTTGGAGATGCTTCCTAAAAGGGATGTGGAGATATAAAGACATCATGAACATAAGGAGAAGCATGGTATTCAGAATAAATTTCATATGAGGTGTATGTTATCATAAGTGGAGAGAAAAAAAATTTAATCATAACCATAATCAAGAATTTTCAATTCATGATCCACATCATCAGGGCGTCAAGTCAGCACCAAGGAACTACTACATTCCAAAGATTGATATGAATAAATTTGATGGTAATGATCCTGTAACATGGATATTTCAAACTAAGCAATACTTTGATCTACACCAACTGGCATCCTTACAAAATGTAAATATTACATCCATGTTTTTAGAACAAGACAAACATGTATGGTATCAATGGTTTTGTGAATTAAAAAAGGATTCAATTATATCTTGGTTCATTTTATAGAGGAATTGATGGAAAATTATGGGGTTATTAAAATAAACACATTCTTTAGTTAATTTTTAATTCTTCGACTAAAGGGTCTTGTTACAAAACACATTCAACGATTTTAAAATTTGAGTCTTGGAGTAAAGAATATTTTAGAGGATAACTTGTTAGACTTATTTATGGGTACTTTAAAGGAAAGAATCCAACATGAGATGTGTATATTTGAACCTAAATCTCAAGAAAATGATTTTAGTTTGGCAAGGAAAGTTGAAAGTAAAACTATGGCCACTAGAAAATTGGTCACTAATAACTATAGAGAAAATGAGGCTTCCTTTTCTAAACAATCAAGAATGAATCCTCAACAAATTGATGAAACAAAAAGAAAGGGATTATTTTTCAACTATGTTAGCAAGTATTGTAAAGAACATAAATGCAGTGATAATAAAGTATTCTACATCGACTATGAAGACGAAGAAGATCAAGAAGTGGAAACTTCACAAGATCTAGAGCTAGAAGAAACTACTCCAACAATATCTTGTTATGCATTGGCCGGCATCATTACTCCACAAACCCTCAAGATATAAGGATATATCAAAAGGAAAAGGGTAACAATATTGATTGATTCAGGGAGTACCCCATAATTTCATCGATTACAAATTGACAAAACTTCTTGATTGCTTTGTATATATAGCATCAAAATTTCATGTGACGATTGCAGATTGTGGTACTATAAATTGTTGAGGGAAGTGAAATAAGATTCAGATTATATGGGGAAGTATTTATTATTTTTTCCCATGATTGCAACCCAAATGGGTGGTGTTGATGTTGTATTACAGGTCCAATGGTTACAATCATTGGGAACAGTGATCCTTAATTTCCAAGATATTTTCATAACATTTTTCTCATAAGGAAATGAAATTGAGCTTAGATGTATCCAAGGGAGAACCAGTAAAGTGATTAGCTCTAATAGCATGAAAAACTTGCTAAAAAGGGACACTAGGTTGTAGTTCCACAATTGTGTTCATTATATTTTCAAACATCTTTATCCTCTAGTGGATTGTCAAAAAGTTATTAACAAACGCGCTAAGGTATTTTGAGAAATGCCTAAGGGTCTCCCACTTGTTTGAGAACATGACCATGCTATTCATATGCAACCTAGAAGTGTACCACCTAAAAGTATGCCTTATAGATATCCACATGCAAAAGAGTGAGATTGAGCATATGGTTTAAGAAATGTTAGAGGTAAACATCATTCACCCTTGCTAGAGTGATTTATCTTCACCAGTGGGGATGATTATTAAAAATTATGGCTCGTGGCATATGTGTCCATACTACAGACAGCTCAAAAAAATGACAATCAAAGATAAGTTTATTGTCCATGTCATTAATGAATTGTTAGATGAATTGCTTGGAGCAATTTTCTTTACTAAGTTGGATATTCTTTATGGATATCATCAAATCAAATTTGGCAATAAGACATTCCCAAAAGAACCTTTAGAAAATATAAAGTTCATTGTGAGATTTTGGTTATTCCATTTGGATTTACAAATTCACCTTCAACATTTCAAAGCTTGATGAAATACATTTTCAAAGCCTTCCTTAGAAAATTTGCAATAGTATTTTTTGATGACATACTAATTTACAACAAATCTTGGGAAGAGTGTGTACAAACATTTTGACAAGGTATTTACACTATTTAAAGAGAAACAACTATGTGTAAAGCCTCCCAAGTGTTCATCTCCTATTCAAGAAGTGGAATTCTTGGGTCATATTATCTCACATGATGGTTTCAAGGTGGATCCTAACAAAATCAAAGTTATGAGGGAATGAAAAATCATAAATACCTTGAAGAATATTGAAAGCATTTTATTGGACTAAAGAAGCAAAAAAATAATTTGAAGAACTTAAAGAGGCTTTTTATCCAACTCCCATATTGGCGACACCTAACTTTAAAAAAATACCTATTTTGGAGTGTGATGCCTCAAGCCATGGCATTGGTGCAATATTCATGCAAGAAGGAAGAACCCTTTCCTTTGAAAGTAGTGAAATTAAAGGAAATAATTTACTTAGACACATATATGAAAATAAAGTTTGGCCATACTACATGCAATTAATATATGGTGACCATACATGATAGGAAGGCACTTCAAAGTAAAAAGAGATCATGATAGTATGAAGTACTTCTTAGATAAAAAGTTATCTTCAGAAGAGCAACAAAATGGGTCAAAAAGATGTTGGGTTATGACTTTGACATTATCTACAAAGAAGGAAAGCAAAATATTGTGGCAGATGCACTCTCAAGGAAAGAGGAAGACATAAGTGGTTTACTATGTGTCATTTCCATTCCACAATTTGACTGGATGGAAGAAGAAAGGATAAAATGGCAATAAGATGAGAGTGTATGCAATATTATTCAACATCTACAAGAGGACTCTAATGCACTAGGAAAATGTACACGAAAAAATGATTTTTTATGGTATTAAGATCGCTTATACTTATGTAAGAATTATCAACTCAAACAAAAGGTCCTATTGGAATCACACACTTCTCTTATAGGAGGCATTCAATTCTCTTGAAGTCATACCATAGGATAAAGAATGATTTTTTTTTGGGAAGGTATTAAAGCATATGTTCAAAAACTTGTGGTGGAATGTATGGTTTCCAATAAAATAAAGGAGAGACTATTAAGACCCAAGGGTCCTTCGAACATTAGCCATACCAAGCCAATGTTGGGAAGAATTTTCAATGGATTTTACAGGTTTACGCAAATCTGAAGGAAAGAGTTCCATTATGGTAGTGGTATATCGAATGAAAAAGTTTGCGCACTTTTTCTCTCTTTCTCATCCTCTTAAGAAATTATTGTGGTAGAAGAATCCGTAGAAATAATCCAAAAGCTACATGGAATACCAAAGAATATTGTAAGTGATAGAGATCCAATTTTCAATGGAAATTCCTAGACTGAATTATTTGCTTGTTTGGGTACTCAATTGGCTCACAACTCATCTTATCATCCTAAATTTGATGGGAAAATTAAGATTATGAATAAATGTTTAGAAGGATATCTACATTGCTTTATATCTAATAAGCAGACAAAATGGGTCAAATAGTTGCCTTTGGTAGAATGGTGGCACAACAAATCCTTCCATACTTCATCCAAAATGTCACCATTTATGGCACTTTATGGATATCATCCTCATCCATCACATCACCCTTGAAAGGGACTATAAAGGCTCAAGCCATAAAGGACCACATCCAACACCGACAGGAGGTTCTCAAACAATCGAAGGACAACTTGGTTATGGCACAAAATAGGATGAAACAATAATCATATAAACATCACAGTGAAAGGGACTTTTAAATATGGTACTATGTAGTTGTGATACTACAACCATATAAATAGATGTCCCTAAAGCATCAAATGAAGGACAATAAATTAGCTCTGAGATATTATGACCCCTATAAGGTGTTGCAGAAGATTGGAAGTATGGCCTACAAATTGGAGTTGCCTCCATATTCACAAGTACATCCAGTATTCCATGTTTCTTGCATAAATAAGTTCATTGGCGATAAGATCTCGTTCTAAAATCTTCTACCAAAGATCAATGAAGAAGGGAAAATAATACTAGAACTAGAAACAATTTTGGAAACGAGGACTAAAAAGATGAGACATCGAGCAACTACTAAGTACCTCATCAAATGGATGAACCTACCGATGGATGAAGTGGCATAGGAAGATAGTCATGTGTTGAAGACAATGTTTGACTATTATGGAAGTTGGAAATATTATTATGGATTTGAAAACAATTGTAAATCAATGGAATTTTGGGTATGGATCATAAGAAAAACTCCTTTTTGACACTCTTGTTGCTCTTATTACTTTATATGGTTGCAAATTTGGGGATGCAGTATCTGGTTAATTGTGGAGAAAGATAGAAAAAATACAAAGAGATTTATAACTTATAATCTCAAAATTAAAAGAATACATATTATCCTATATTCCTCACTAAAACAAGCATTTCCCCTATAGAGACCACAATTATAACCAATTACCTAATGTATAGGAACATGGAAAACAAAAGTCTTCCTAAAATTGCTTCAAACTCCAGTAGCTCAAGTTGAGATGGCATAAGGATGCCAAATATTGACTAAACTATTGGGAATAAAGGAAGATATGATTTTGCAAAATAAGGATATTGAATGCAATAAAATTTAGGAAGAAAATATGGTACCATAAAGAGTTACGGGAAAAAGAGAATTAAGGTATTATGAAGAGATGATCAACCTTAATTTAGAAGATCAAAAGCTTCTCTACTCAAAATGCAAAGAAGAAAATGAATATTTCTAAGATAAGAACTCTGAAGCTCCATAGTAAAACTAAATATTGCTAAAATAAGAACTAATTCTCTTGAGCTCCATAGTGAAACCAAATGTTGTTAAAATAAGAACTAATTTTGTTGAGATCTAGAGTTGGTGAATTCCCGAAACACCTTGGGTTGAGAGAGTATATTACCTTTGTGACACTAAAAGAGTTTAAGATGAAAAATATTTTATCTTAGAATGTTTTATGTATAATGATGTCATTTTCAAAAGATTTATCACATGACCATAATTCATAACCATTTAACTTAGCAAAACTATGGTGATAGTGGAAAATTTTTTATTCCGAAAACACCTTGGGATGAGAGAGTTCTTACCTTTGTGATACTATAATAGAAGGTTGAAAATGAAAAGTATTTTCTCTTAAAATGCTTAAATACCGAAATACTTTTCAAATAAGCACAAATAAAATTATAGAAAAATTGTCCACGGGTTTTTGGATAAAGCGTGATTGGAACAAGGCACTCCTTCCTTAATGTGAAGTCACCGATTCAATTTCGTGCCCTTGGAACAAGGCACTCCTTCCTTAATGTGAAGTCACCCATTCAATTTCTTGTCCTAATCGAGGTGATATATTAGACATGATGTAGATATAGTCCTACCAAGCTTAAAAAAAATTGAAATAATAATTAAGTTTTTTAAAATAAATTAAACCAATTTAATCCACCTATATATAGATATATTAATTAAATACTCAATTTAATAAATAAAATTTAATTTTTCATACTTATAAATTTAATTAAAGAATTATTATATTTGAATATAAAAAATTAATAATTAAAGAATTATTATATTTGAATATAAAAAATTAATAAAAACTTAACTTTTCATAGTTATAAATTTAATTAAAGAATTATTATATTTAAATATAAAAAATTAATAAAAAATTGAAATTTATATATATGTGTATAGACCAACATTATGTTTTTAATTAATCCATTACAATTATATAAAGCTTATGTAAGTATTTTCAGTTGGTTTTTTTTTTCAATTTAAAAATATTTATAATTAGTGATGAATGGACCATTATATAGTCGATTAATTGTCAACCTGAAGAAGCTAACTTAGTCAATCGATCAACCGTCATCTTGGTGAAGTCGCAAAGATTTACTAGATTTACAACTGAACGACACTATAGCCGACAATGTCGTTAATGAATATTAATAATAGGAAAAGAATTATATACTAGTTAGAAGAGTTGCACCTCTGAGACTTACGCTGACAGGACTCAATTTGTTTATATACATTCCTCTCAGAGGTACGGGCGCTCAATTTCCATCGTCTTAGTTTCTCAATCTCGACCATGTCTGAAGTTAGCAACATGCTAGGGTTTTGGAACCTGCTGCACATTAGCAGCGAACAAATAAATGATTTCTGGCAGATAGCAGCCACCATTCGCAACAAATCCCGAGAATCTGTCTTGAAAACTCTTCCCAAGGATCTGCTGGCGATGCTTACATCATTGGGATGGTGCGACGCAAGGGAACTCATAGTCTCCGCCCAGCTGATCGAATCGTGCCCTGAAATGTACGAGCAGTTCACTAAAATGAAGAATCGTCTGCAAGATACCGAGCATCCAGACATAATTATGATAATAAAACCAGATCCCATTAAGTGCAATGTGTTCCCCATGGTAATTCCCTATATACTCATAGACCAATCTGTTTTGCCCAACAACCCTTCTGTCAACGACCTGCAATCCGATCTGCGGAGGATAACAGCGCTTGCTCGAAGGGACGCTTGTCGTCCTGTGAACAGAAACGTCATCGCCCACGCTCGTGAGTATGCGTTGAAGAATTTGTCTCACCCGGGTCTCTTGATACGCGATCGTTCAACTCGAAACCCTAACCGAGGTCTCTTAATACGTGATTGTTCAACTCGAAACCCTAACCCAAGTCTCTTGATACGCGATTGTTCAACTCGAAACCCTAACCCAAGTCTCTTGACACGCGATCAGTCAACTAAAAACCCTAATCCACCCCCACATTCTTCGCTTCCTCGTTGCAGTCGAAACCCTAATCAGTCCCAGCATTATACCCTTCGTCGCTCCTCCTTATATTGCTCCCGAACGCCATTGGTGACCAATAAGAATCTACCAGCTGTACCAACTGCACCTACAGCGAGTAAGCGTCACTTCATCCCCCAGGCCCCCGATTTAACCTCTTGCACAACTTCCAGAGCCTGCCAGTTTTCTCCCAGGCCGACCAGTCCTCCCTCTCCCCCATGTGCTCAGCAAAGACGGTTTGGTGTAAGAAATAGCAAATCAGGCACAACCACACATCGTCCTGCATGGCATTAGTGGTCACCCTAATCCTATTTGCAATCCTTCTTCTAGTGTCCAGTTGATCACATATGTATTTGCACTGGATATATGACACGAAACTTCCTGTAGTTGGTATGTTATGGCATGTGAGTTTCAAAACTCATGGGGCATATTAATTCCTCCTCGAAATTAACAAATCTAAAAGTATCTCCCATTGGGCAACGCTACACCATGAGAAAGGGTAAATCAAAATTTCATGATCTCCTTATCGGCTGGCAGCTCTCTTGCAGTTTGACGAAGTGTAACTCAAATAAGAGTTGCTGACGAGTATACGTCAAGGTACAAATCGATTTGATATGTTAAATTTGGCTATGTTAAAGAGATAATAAGGCTGGAAAAAAAGTAAATAGCCGTGATTTTAGTAATCCATGGTTGAAGTCATATGGTTTGGGTTTGGGAGATTTTGTTATATATATATATATTAAGGTTTGCTATTAGATTTCTATATATATAAATCTAATATATTTTTTATATTTATAAATATGTTAATATTTAAAAAAATAATAATAAAAAATCAATCTCAATAAATTTTCATATATATAAATATGTTAATATTTAAAAAAATAATAATAATAAATCAATCTCAATAAATATAAAATTTTGAAAACAATAATAAAATACAAGACTATATATTTCATATTTATAAATATATTAATATTAAAAAAATAATAATAAAAAATCAATTTCAATAAATGTAAAATTTTGAAAACAACAATAGAATACAAGACCTAATGTCGAGTTATAGACTTATTCAATGGCCATGACTTCTAATGAGGTTGGAAACTCAAAAAATATTAGTTTTCTTAAATATAAAATCTAAAGATTGAAATTTGGCAAACCTGGTAGCCTAGTCATTGGTGTTATAACTAATGAATTATATGGACTTAATTATAGTGTTATAACTAATGAATTACATGCACTGAAGTCTTTAAAAGATGGGAGTATAATCCATTGTAATGTGCTTAAAGAAAGACTTTTTTGATTGGCTTAGTGGGGCATATTGTAATCTAAATGTTATGTGATTTCAATTTTTCTTAGGCATATTTTATTGTGCCTCTTGTGTTGTTAAATGATGAAAAATTGTTTTGGGGTGGATTATAGTTATTAAATTTGTAAAAATTTAGTGATATAAGGTTTTTCAAGATTCTAAATATGTTCAAATATTTAAAAATTTAATTTAAATAAGAAAAAATAATAAACTTATATAAAACTATAACATTAAATTTCTAAAATAAAAAAAATAGAATTCATTGTTCAAATACAATTTTCTATATTAATTTAGTGTGCTAAATACTTTAATGTAAAACAAGAAGTTGCCACACGATATGAGTTATCTTTTCTCTTTATGATATTCTTATAACAATCTAAATCTTTTAAAGAAATTTAGGGTGTGAATATTAGATATTCAATGTCATTTATTTTAAAATAAATAGGAGAGTATTATTGCATAGATAATCTCTAGATAAGTATAATAGAGATTTGTAAGGTAATGTAATGTTATTTAAACATTTTGATAAAATCAAAATAAAATAATTATTAATTATAATTATTAATAAAAATTAATAATTATCATTATCATTATATTTAATTTTAATTAATAATTAGTAATTAAATCAATTTAGATTTATATGAATTCCATATTTATGAAGTATCTAGAGGGATTAAACATTTTTTCACTTGTCCACTTAATATGTAAACGTTTGCACCATGTTTCCATCTTTTCCACCTTTTTATATAGCACATTATGACCACACCAAACCACCACGATCTTTTCCCTAACATGGTAGTGAAAGTGTGGAATTAGCAGCTTCGTGTTCTTCGTTCTTGACCTTATTCTACATTTCCATGTGATCCAAAATTGATTGGACCAAATCTCAGCATGCCATGGAACACCGTTGTCAACCAGCAACCCCTGCACACCTCGACTGGCATTGTTGCCCTCGCCATGGGTCTCTCACGCCTGCTCCAACCTTGCATGTCCCACTACCCTTCTTACCATTCCCCATTGAATGGCCACCCCAAGCGACTTTTGCATTACCTCTGTCCCCATGGGGCCTCGAGGTCGATGGGACCACACTTCTAACATATTTACCGCCCTGTGTTGAACTCTCAGCCACCCATCCCGCCACCGCCACCTTCGATTAAGAGTGGCTACAACCGTAGCTGACCAAAGCTCCCCTCTGCAGGGGTTTGGAGCAAGAATTGTGTACCATAGTTCTCATGCCCCAGCAATGCGCTTCTAAGCAAGGAACACCACCAAACAACAACACTTCCTCATGCACCTTGAACCTCAACACCTCCCGACATACCTTGAACCTCCTCATAGCAACAGACGATCTTGAATTATTCAACAACCTCTTACCTCATGGGAATGTTGTCCTTATTTCATCACCTCCAAAAATTACAGATGAAACCACAACTAAAGAACACACCCACAAAATTATGACCTTATCGGCACCTCTACTAGAGGAAGCACCTAGGGGTAGAGTCATAGAGAAAAGGATTGGACACCCAAACACAAATAGACAAGTTACAAACCCAAGTTGGAAGTTAGTCAACATAGACCCCTTCAAACAGTTGTCCCACCACTAGACCAATTTTATTCTCATCCAACTACAGGATGCAGGAATCCACATAATAACCACACATATAGGAGTAACCAAAAGATATTGAATTGATATTGGACTCAGATGCCCTCTCAAGCTCAGAAGATAACCAAGAAAAGAGCTAATTATTAGCACAAGAAAAGGGTCACATACCATCCCAATTACCATGCAGAGTTCACCCAAACTTATGAAGAAAACGAGAAACCAGACACAAGGAGAGGAACTTATCACTTTTGTGAGCCGAAGGCAAAGAAAAAGACGATGATGGTGGAATCTCCACCATTCCCAGACACGAAAAAGGCAAGAGAAACCCATTATACTACCAAAGCTCAAACCACAAACATCCACCTATCGAATGAACACAGCATAAAAAAAATATTGGATCGCTACATGTGCCATAAACAAACTTCCCTCGCCCGCTCTCAATCATGAAAAGATAGAATGAACCTTCACAAACAGCACTGTTAACTTCCTCATACAACAAATGTAATGGAAGGACAAGGGAGGCATCCTCCTTACCAACCGCCAGATGTTTACCTTCATGGCACACATATTTATCTTTTCTCGGAGTTCGTCACCCCCATCAGGGAAATATTTTATTTGAATTTAATTTTATAACTTTTTTTAATTAAATCTAAAAGAAAAAAATTTAATTAATTTTGAGATATATCAACAGCTCTATCACATTAAAATATAAATAGTAGCTATAAATTAAGATCTATTTTACCATATGAACTAAAATAAAAAATTTGTAACCATATCTAAATTTCATTAATAAGCACATAAAAGCTTAAACTAAAAATATATCAAGATCTTTAACCATAGATATTCATCCCCACTTTACCATGGATATTATTAACCATACCATACCATGGGCCAATATAATGGCTCATCAATATCACATGCACAAAAACCTTCTCTTATTTCACAATCAAAATAATACTTACAATATAACAAGATTTTTAATCATTGATACTCACCCCACTTAACATGGTTATTATTAACCATACCATACCATGGGCTAATACCATGGCTCATCAATACCACATTCCAAAAACCCACATCTCATCTCACAACCAAAATATTTTGTAAATATGTATAATTTTTTAATTTAATTTTATTACATTATTGGGCAAGAGACACTCTCCTTCCGAGTATGGAAGAGATGTTGTAATGTCCTATTATATTACTTTATCTAAAAATTTTGACCCAATCAAATTATTAATTAAAACTAAAAATAAAAAATTATTAATTAAAATATTTTGACTTAGTGAAATTACATAAAAATAAAAATTAAACGAAAAAATAAAATTAATAATTAAATCAACATAGATCCATCTTAACTTTGGATCTATCAGCCTCCTAGAGGGATCAAATCTCTCGAGGTGAAAACCTTTCTTCGAGTTTTTTACTCATCCATATAAACTTTGGATCTATCAATCTCCGAGAAGGATCAAATCTCTCCAGATACAAACCTTTCTTCAAGTTTTTCACTTAGAAAATAGGTTTGCACCTGGAGAGATTTGATCCCTCTCAACACTTGATAGGTTCAAAGTTAAGATGGATCTAGGCTGGTTTTATAAAATAAATATTATATGGTGTTTTTTTTAATTTAAGATTTTTTAATTTAATGAAGTAATGAAGTATTTATTTCATATTTTCAAATATGTATTTCCTAGTATAGATTTTTTTCATAGTATAGATTTTTTTTTACAGTAAAATCACTTAATTTCCTCTTTTATTTATTAGTATATTTGGAGCTAAAACATTTAGGTAATTTTTTGGAACTTTTTAGGCATTATTTTTAGAAGTGAATTGAAGGGTTGGTGCTAGATAATGCTACACAATTTAGACATGTTAGTTGCAATG
Organism: Pinus tabuliformis; assembly: GCA_031772625.1. NCBI lineage: Eukaryota > Viridiplantae > Streptophyta > Pinopsida > Pinales > Pinaceae > Pinus > Pinus tabuliformis. Next base: position 209,508,416 of record CM062818.1, on the reverse strand, counting down.
GAAATATGGAAAAATAGAAATTAGACCACTAGAAATTATTAGATATACTTACACAACTTTTTAGGACATTATGTAAAAGAATGAAATATAAACAATCAAATTTCCTTCTTGAATATATAACTTTATATATGGAAAATTGGCACAACCTAAAAAAATTTAGTTTTTCTAAGATCGATATGTTATTTTTTCTCTAAAACATTATGCATATGTTCTTGTTAGGAGAGATAGAGAAACAGAAGAAACAATACAAGGAAAAGACCTTCTAGTGGAGGTTTTTGTAAAATCCCCTATAAAGACAGTCCAAAAATATGTTTATCGTGGAGTTCACTAGCGAAGGTGGGTGGGCGGATGTTTTAGCGGATGTTTTTTGAATGTGCATCTAAAATACAGAAATGCATCGGTGCTTTACTATCCATACAAGCATTGTTGCAATACCATGGTGCACTATCGAAAATTTATTTTTATAAAAAAGATACAGGGTGCTAAAAAACATAACACAATAATGCTTGAACAGTCAATAGCATCGGCGCCCTTCACATAGTAAAAATCCCAGTTCATACCAGTAAGGACCGCTACTATAGTTTTGTTGGCGGTGTTGGACCCACCAACATGTAAAGGGATCTCCCCGGTAAGAAGTCCCAATTAGACCTCAAACCGTTTGGTGTAGGAGTCCCAGTAGTGGGTCATACGGTAATTCCTTGACCGTGATTTCTCATAGAGGCAAGTAAGATGTCTCTGTTGGTAGCAAGTGTGTGACAGCTGCAGCAAGCCAAGGAAGGTGCATGAGAGGTTCAAACACACAGGGGTTGAGATGAGTGTGCCCCTTGGAAACCTGTGATAGCACGGAGTTAATAAGGGAACACACGAGCGAAGATGCATCACAACATGGAAGGCAAGTTAGCTAGCAATCCAAAGTGATGGTTAAACCAACAACACATTTCTGAAGGATTCATACATACATACATACATAGATATACATGCATGCGTAAGAAAACAGATACATATATCATTCAGAGTAAACCAGATAGCTAAAATACAATACAACATATACATGAAACATGCTGGCTCTTATTATATTAATAAGTGTAAGTTTGAGTGATACAATACATCCATGTCCAACCACTAGTTCCGGCAGTGGAATGTTACAGCCACAACCACATGCTCCTTCAAAGAGATATACTAGCTTTGCACAATAGAGAAGCCAAGGCTCGTTACAATACTGTCCAAGCTCTCTCTAAGATAGTCCTATCGGAAGCTCGGCTGACCAAAAGCCTTTACAATGAGTTATGAGGTTCTATTTATAGCAAAGGGTGGGGTGACCCTTGACATCCCCCTTTGTGACAATTCATCTACCCTCATGACTCTTCATCTACTCTATGATTGTTACATCCAACTATCGACACTTGAACTTCCACTTGACAAGATGATACATTAAAATGCACATGTGCTCATGTGAGACAAACTGGCTTAAGCATGCCATGCAAGACATCACTGACACTCACTCTGTTGTGGTGATACCAACTCTTTGACATGCTTGTGATGATGAAGGTGGTGAGCTGATGCCAAGATTAGTTGTCTGTGATAGTGTGCATGTGCTCCATAGTGACATCTGTTGAAGAAAACTCTTGCCTTCGTTGCATCTGGATGCATTGGTATGTCTCCCCCATCCAACTCGTATCCTAGCATGCGCATGGTCTTCTTGGGTGCAGATGAACCAACAACACACTGATGCATAATGTCCATGTTGATCTTCCAGTGTGTACTAGTGGTCATGCGCATCAACTATAAACTACATGTTCAGCTCAGTTGGACTTGGTTCTTGCTTTGCCTCGGTGAGAGTGTTGAATGGGTGGGATCGCATGTGTGCGCACAATGACATGAATGCTATTGAATTCCCTTGTATGTGATCAAAAACACAACTCGCCATGTTTCTCCATGTCATCTGCTCGGATATATCTTTAATTTGTATGGGCATAGTTTCATCTGTGAGTGCATGTTGCAGCCACTGTTGTACATGTTCCTACTGCAACTCATTCTCTTTTCTATGCAGTTCTTGTTCTTCCTTGAGTTGTTGCTTCAGCACATGCAACTCCTTCTCTGTTATGTTCTCTATCTTTGCACGATCTTCATGTCACGTCGTCAACTCATAGCCTAAGTCTCCAAGGTTGCTTTCTGTAGGTTTTAACCCCGTATAGAAATTACCTGCATACGAGCTCTAAATCACAAAAAAATAAACAATGCGAGAGCATAACACATAAAACACATATACATAGAGATTTTCCCCTGGATCCCAAAACCGGGACTACCTGCTTGATTTTTCATTATATTCCTTTCAATGTTACATTACATATTTATACATGTCGAAGCATCCACTACCATGGACCGAAAACCATCGCGTCCAAATCCATGGACTGAAAACCATAGGTAGGTTCGCCCAACCTAATATAGGGTCCAAAAAAAATTTCCTGGGGCGCTGCCCTAAACCCCGTAGAGGGGGACCCCCTCTAACCCCCCGGTTCACTACATAGGTTAGTCATGGAAAGAATATAACACAACCCAACAATCTCCCACTTGTTGTTTTCTTTCCACAGGGGGCCACAGGAGAGCTTAATCATTTTTCCAACCCTGAAATGCCCATTGTTTCTCTACACCAAGAGGACTTCTCAGAGCTCACAGATTTTTTCAATGCATCTGCAGTATTCTTTAAAGTGTCCACCTTTACCAGCAACACCTTTTTGTCTTCTATCATATCCCTCACAAAGTGATACTGAACATCAATGTGCTTTGTCTTTGAATGATAAGCAGAGTTCTTTGCCAAGAAAATTGCTCTTTGGCTGTCACAGTCTATTCTTATAGCTCCATGTACTAACCCCATACTTGAACACAATCTGTGCAACCAAACTGCTTCCTTGCTTGCATGAGTGGCTTCCATGTATTCTGCCTCTGTAGTTGATAGTGCCACTACAGATTGTTTCTTACTCATCCAACTGACTGCACCTCCAAATAGGTTAAACACATACCCACTTGTAGATCTTCTCTGATCCAGATCTCCAGCCTAGTCTACATCAACAAAGCCATGAATATCCAACACTCTATCCAATCCTGGTCTTCCTTGGTAGCACAAACCATAATCACTAGTGCCACGCAAATACCTGAAAACCCACTTCACTGTTGTCCAGTGCTCCTTCCCTGGTTTTGACATAAACCTGCTCAATACTCCCACTGCATGTGCAATGTCTGGTCTAGTACAGACCATTGCATACATCAGGCTACCGACTGCACTCGCATATGGAACACGAGACATGTCCTCTTCCTCTTCTTGTGTCTTGGGACACTGTTCAGCAGACAACCTCACACCTACAGGAATAGGAACCTTCACCGGTTTACTATCCTGCATATTAAACCTCTGCAGTATTGTCTTGACATACTTCCTCTGGTTTAACCAGAGCTTCCTCTTTGCCCAATCTCTTTTAATTTCCATGCCCAAAATATAGTTTGCAGCACCAAGATCTTTCATGTCTAATTCGAAGGACAATTGGGTCTTCAAATCCTGGATAATTTCTTTGTCATTTCCAACCAGCAACATATCATCCACATACAAGACCAGATAAATAACGCGGTCACCAATTAATTTAAAATACACACAGTGATCTGCTTTACTTCTGGTGAAGCCAAGTCCCCGTATAAATGTATCAAATTTCTGATACCACATCCTTGGTGACTATTTTAACCCATACAGAGACTTCTTTAACTTGCATACCAGTTCTTTCTTACCCTTCACCGCAAAGCCTTCAGGTTGCTTCATGTAGATTTCCTCTTCCAAATCCCCGTGAAGAAATGTTGTCTTCACATCCATCTATTCTACCTCAAAGTCAAAAGCAGCAGCAACAGATAAAAGTAACCTAATAGAAGTTACCTAAGCAATAGGAGAAAAAATATCACCAAAATAAATTCCCGGCACCTGGGAATAACCTTTTGCTACCAACCGAGCTTTGTATTTCTCCACCTTCCCTTCCACATTTGTCTTCTTTTTAAACACCCATTTGTTGGCAATGGGTTTCCTTCCAGCTGGCAACTCCACTAGATCCCAAGCCTCATTTTTGTGCAAAGATGCCATTTCATAAACCATGGCCTCTTTCCAGAGTTTTCCATCCTCTGAATCTACTGCTTCCTTCACAGTTCTGGGATCATCATCAGTAATAGAAAAAGCAAAATTTGAACAGAAAGCAGATGGGCTATACCTTTTGGCTGCCTTCTTTCTTGAATTGATCTTCTCAGAGCCGGAGTTTGTGGCTCTTCATCTTCTGATTCCTCCTCTGCTGCAGAGTCCGATTCTTCCTCCTTTAGCTCAAACCCTATCTTCTCAAGTTCCTTTGGTTGGAATTCATGTTTAATAACATCTTTTACCTCTCTGAACACCACATCTCGGTTGTACACAACCTTCTGTGTGACTGGGTTCCAAATCTTATAACCCTTTAAACCATCCTTATACCCAATAAAGATGCATTTTCAGATTTACTATCCAACTTGGTTCGTTTCTCCTTTGGAACATGCACATATGCATCACATCCAAATACCCTCAGATGTGAAAGAGAGGGTTTCTTACTAGTCCATACTTCTTGTGGAGTCTTATCCTCCAACGCTGATGAAGGTGACCTATTGACTAAGTAACATGCAGTATCCACCACCTCTGCCCAGAATTCTTGTCCTAACCCGGCACCACTGAGCATTCTTCTTGCCCTTTCCATCAACGTCTTGTTCATTCTTTCTGCGACTCCATTTTGCTGAGGTGTATATGGAGTAGTCTTCTGCCGTGCTATACCACACTTCTTACAGAATTCTTCAAATTCCTTGCTACAAAACTCTCCACCATTATCTGTCCTCAGCACCTTTATCTTCTTCTCTGTCTGATTTTCCACCAGAGCCTTAAATTCTTTAAACCTGTCAAAGACTTCAAATTTCTTCTTAAGGAAATATATCCATGTATTCCTTGAGAAGTCATCTATAAATGATACATAGTACACAGAATTACCCAGTGATGAAACCTTCACAGGTCCAAACACATCACTGTGCACAAGCTCTAATATATGTTTCGCCCTCTTAGCACCAGAGGGGAAACTCACCCGATTCTGCTTCCCATATACACAATTTTCACAGAAATCAAAATCTAAAGAGCTATTACTCATACCTTCTACCATACCTTTACCATGAAGTATTCGAAGGCCCTTCTCTCCAATATGTCCAAGCCTTTGATGCCATAGCATGGTCTTCTCTCTAGAGACCACTACACTTTCAGCTCCACTTTCAGGGACAACAGAAATATTGCACCCATTAACAACAGTGCTACCTTGCAGCTTGTACAGAGTTCCAGTCCGAACTCCCCGCATCAATACTAGTGCTCCACAAACCATCTTGCAGGTATTCTTCTCGAACACTGTTTTTACACCTGCATCATCCAACTTGCTTACAGAAATCAGATTTTTGGCCAATGCAGGAATATGCAGAACACCCGAAAGTGTTCTAACCCTTCCACCTTGCAACTTGTTGTGGTCACCAACAACTCCCCCTCTTTGCTTGATATTAGCAATAACGTCGAGCAAAGGGGGGACCCTGAACAAAAAATCCCAAAAAATATTTTGTTAAATTTTTGTATTTTCCTCCCTAAGGCTTAAATCGCATCGCAAAGAAAGGTTGAAGCATTACTTAAAGCGCGAAAAGTAAAACTGCGAAAGAGCGACGCGAAGTTCATCGCGTCGCATGCATCTCAAACGTTCTCTAAAAGGAGGACCTCCAAGAAGCGCTGATCGCCGATATACGACATCGCACATCGCAAACGTCACGCTATGGCACCATGAACCATTGGATCAAATCTACGATCTGCGATCTGCGATCTGAAAAGACTCATCACACGATAAACCCAAGACCAAGCGTGCGCCTTAAAGGAAATTAATGACCGCATGCTTGAGTATCAAGGAATGATTGCATCGCATTTATCGAAGAGTCAAGTCATGATGCATGTCAGGATTATGCATTCATTAGAGTTTAATGCTTTTATGTCAATCTTTTCATTTCCCTTCTTCTTTGCGTAGACTGCAAGACACGCAACTGATATAAATCTATATGTAGGAAACATCTGAGAGAAAGGGGAAAGTGCCAATCAAATAGCAGAGAGAAGATGCCTCCGCAAACGAATGCCGCATGCAGCAGGACCGCGGATTCCAGACTATCAGACAACTGGCACTGATGAAATTAGACTATCCAAGACTCAGAGTTAGAGGCGCACAAAAGCAGCGTGTTCACAAAAGATCCTGAAGCTCAGACTTGGTAAAGCAGAGAAAGAAGCGCATAGGAAGGAAGACGTTCCAGAAAAACCTGGAACAAAGAACGGAAACAATTCTCGAAACAGGGGGATGTCCATACAGCACGACTCCTAACCCACTCAGTCATTCGCACGACCGGAAACCGAAACAGCAACAGCAAAATCAGTTCGAGAAGAACCTGGGTTGTGCTAAGTATACACGCGGCGAATACACCCAGCTAGAGAAAGGTTTTCGAAAATATCTTCTGGTCTGTCAGAAGGAGGTGCCAGCTCTTGTTATTTCCACTTTTATCTCCCGAGCAAAAGAAGAAGGCAGCCAGCCGACTCTTCCCAGGAAAGCGTTGCACAGTTGACAGCACTAAAGAGAATATACAGAAACGGTCAGAAATTAGATTTAAAGTTTTAGAAATAAATTTGCTTTTAGTAAAGGGCGGTCATTTGAAGCCGATTCCCTAAATTCGTGTAATTAAGATCAATTAGCTAGTATTATTTAACCCTTCTCATGGCATTTGGAGAAGGGTCCGGAAATCTGTCAAAAAACTTGTCCTCAGAACATGCACTTCTGCACCCTCAGAGGAGGTTTTTGATGAATGGATGGATCGAGATTTATTTATGTTTGCATTTTAATGTCTGTTACTGATGTTGCACTTCTGTACTCTTAGCAGATATTAGAACAAGTAGAAGTAAATCATTATTGCTTGAAGTTTATTAGTGAAATCAGTCATAAATGGTACTTTTATCTCTTGACTAAATTCTGCTAGTATCCCTGAAGTGATATACAGCTGAGTTCTTTATATGTTACTGTATGAATGTCTGTATTACCATTTGGCACTTTTGTACGGTGGAGTCATTTATTTATGCTTGACATATAGAAAAATGATTATGCGATATGCTGTTCACAACTACTCTGCCTAACTTCTTATGCAGAATGGTTTATCTTTATCGATTTATATTCTGATAACAGTTGAATGATCTTTATTACCAGCTGTTGTTAGAAATCTTTCTAGATCGCATAACAAAAGAGAACACCCCGAGTTAGCGTAGATTAGATGTATTGTTTCTCTTCATTAGATCACATTAGTATAGAAGTAGTTTAGCTGTTAGAATTAAGACTAGTTCAAAGAAACCTTTTAGATTAATATCATCAAACTCTACACACACACTCACACCCTTCACATTGGGAAACTGGTCCCATTACCCCCAGTCGGACCCGCTACTCCAAACGGGCAAGGAGCCGCCAACCAGGTTCCGGACCGGGTGGGTATCCCCCTTGTTGTCGACCCGACTTCGGGGCCCTCAACATTTCTGGCGCTAGAAGGAGGGCACGAGCTATGAATGGCGCATAATTCAAAATCCAAATACCATTCTGAGAGCAAATCACCCTCACCAACTTCCCCGACTTCTCCAGTACGACTATACTCGGAACTAGAAGTCGCTCGGACATCCACCACTGCTATACACCCCGATACATCAGACCGTCCTATTATCGATCCCCCTGAAGTTCAAAATTTGATCCGTAAACTCCAGGGATTCTCTATTTTCACCCAGAAGTCTGATAAATCTAAAGGCAGCTTGACTTCGCAGTACAACCCTACTCATCCCCTGACCCGATTGAAGAGTGAAAAGTTTGGCATCCAGCCAACTGAAACCCCTCTCCCTACTAGGAAAAGAGCAAGGAAAGCACTTCCAGAGTCTGACAGAGAGACTCTTTCATCCACTTCGTCCATTTCAACTCCCTCTCCGCGAAGTCTACCACCCACGTCGTCACCTCAAAACACTCATCCATCTCCCACAACCCTTCCTCCGCAATCGTCGAAGATCGTAACATCTCCATCTTCTCAACATCAAAGATCATCTTCTGCACTTTTGTTAACTAGTCACTCAGCGATGGCCCAATCTCCATGGAACAATCCTGGGGCGGTTTTAATGCCTCCACCCCTAAGTCCAATACCTGCCCATCCTGAGAAATGGCTGCCGAAATTCAATCCAGAAACAGGAATGCTAGCTGAAGAACATATCAATAATTTCATGCTTTCTGTTAATCTCAACGGAGTTACCAACGAAGATGCCGTGGTCCGACTTTTCCCCTATACAATGCAAGGGACAGTTGGGCCATGGTACTTTTCGCTACCCTCCGGATCTATCACCAGCTGGGACATTTTTCAAAATCAATTTCTCACCAAATTCGGCGATGATAGATCGACAGCGACACTGATCAACGATTTATCCAATCTCAAAGTTGAGGCTAGAGAACCCATTAAAGATTTTAACTTACGGTTCAACAAGATCCTCAACAAAATCCCCGCTGCTTCTCAACCCAGCGAGGAAGTAAGATGCGAATGGTACATCACGGCCTTACCTTCAAACTTGGCCATCTTCGTAGATAGGGCGAGCAAGACAACCTTAGTCGAAAATTTGGCTGAGGCGTTGGCAGTTGAAAGACGCATAGTAGCCCTAGAAAAGAGAACTACAATCGAAGAGCGTAAATCTAAGAAAATATCTTTCAAAGAAGACACCAAGAAGAAGCAAACGAAAGATCCTTTCGACATGGAAGGATTACAAAAGGTATTAAAGGGCATGTCCAATGAGATGATTGACATAAGGAAACAAGTAGCAGAATCGTCCCCAAGAAAGCCTTTTAGGAGTTTTAAGAGAAATCCTCCTATGGAGACGAAGCCACCCAATGTGGTCTCAAACGTGGAATCTGACGAAGAAGAAGAAGAGAGCACCATCGAAACGCAGACTGACGATGAAGAAGTGGTGGAACTGCAAGGAATGTGGGATTTCATCCTCCCACAAGAGGAAGATCAAGAAGCACTTCTGGTCAGCACACGAAGTAGAAATCAGCTTGATCCTCCCCAGAATATCCCAAAACAGAAGGGCGCAAGCCCTGCAGCAAAAGAAAGGGTCGCACCAAAGAAAACAACTGCTAAAGCGACCTCTTTTAGCCCAGTCCAATCAGAGCAAACACCTCCATCAAAGACACTAATAGTGTCGGATGAAATGGAGTATAACATCATCGATGACATGAAAAAGACTAGGGCTAATATCACCCTGTACGAGTTGAGCAAATTGAAACACCAACAGAAAATCATGATGAAAGAGTTACACACCGTACCTACTACGCCTTTACCTATAGCCGTAGCTTCCCATAATATAGGAAGACCTCCAATCAACACGATCAATAAAATCGATCCAAATGACATCGCTTTGATTGGAGGGAGATCTAGATCTCATACTCCTCCTTTCCTCCTCACTTATGAAATCTTTAACAGAAACGTGCACAACTGCTTGGTTGATTCTGGTGCTTCAACCAATATTCTACCCAAGTCAATATGTGCCAAACTCAACGTTCAACCGCAAAAATCCACAGTGTGCATAGTCCAACTTGATCGATCACAAGTCAAAGTGATAGGCGAACTGAATCAAGTGACCATAAGACTGTCGTCTAACCCCATGGTATGCCAAGTTATTGACATCCTAGTGGCTGACATCCCTGAATTTTATGGCCTGATTCTTAGCAGGGACTAGTCCGAGAAACTCCACGGATACTTTTCGACCGACTGGTCGCACATGTGGTTACCCTTCAACAGGAAACCAAATCAAATAAAGGTTGAACGAGAATTGCACCAAAAATACATAGTGACGGATTTGGAAGGAGAGAATGAAGCCATAGCATACAACAGCAGCATCATAGGCAACTACTCGGTAGACTCTTTCCTCGGAAATTTCAATGCTCACATATCACCATATTTAGAAAATTCAGTTTTGTCCCAAGTAGAAAACTTTTCCCAGACTGATGATTCAAAATGTGTTAGTTTCTTAGATAACCCTGTAAATACTTCTTTATTTTGGAAATTATATTTTGATGGCTCTAAATCCAACGAGGGAGCGGGAGCAGGATGCGTTTTGATTAGCCCTGGCGGAAATAAGACCATGCTCACATGCAGACTGGAGTTCGATTGCACGAACAACACAGCGGAATACGAAGCCTTAGTGCAAGGCCTATACAAAGAAATCGACTGCAACGTCAAATATCTTCAAGTCTTTGGAGATTTCGATATCGTCGTCAAACAGGTACGTAACACCATACACTGCCTGTCTAGTCATTTAAAGCACTATCAATCTTTAGTACAAGATCTCACTGCACATTTTACAGCGTTCAATATTTCGTCAATCCCGAGACTTCACAATGCAAGCGCAGACCTGTTAGCTAACGTAGCCTCCAGACTCATTCCCTCCGAAGACTTTAGTCCAGATAGGTTTTCGATAGAATTGATTTTTAAACCATCTATCCCTGACAACATCACTAACTGGAGAGTATTCAACGACGACCTAGACATCGTAAGTTTCCTCACCTCCGAAGGATCCTACTCAAACCAGATAATCGACGAAGACTGTCATGATCACCAGATACAACAAAATAACACTGATAATGCCATACCCAAATCGGTGGTCAAACTAGAAGACTTATACGACTTGAAAAGTCGGTTCAAAAGGTCAGCTAATGCCAAACTTTACAGTTCGACTCTGAACTACGAATCAGTGAACCTAGGAACCGATGAGAAGCCGCAAAACGTTAATATAGGCCAAGGCCTGGCTCCTGAAGAAAAATCAGCATATATCCATCTTCTACGATAGTACAAAAACGTCTTCGCCTGGAATTACGATGAGCTGAAGACTTACAACACTTCTATCATTCAACACACTATCCCCATGATTGACAATGAGAAACCTGTCCAGCAGAAGCTTAGAAAAATCCACCCCAACTTGGAAAGTCAGATAAAAACTGAGCTGAATAAATTGTTGAGAGCCAAAATAATCTTCCCGGGCAGACATTCCAAATGGGTATCCAATATGGTACCCGTTAGGAAGAAAAACGGAGATATTAGAATCTGCATCGACTTCCGGAACCTCAACAAAGCCTGTCAGAAAGACAATTTTCCCCTCCCACCTATGGAGCAAATATTACAGGTAGTCGCAGGCTCAGAGTTAATGTCTTTCCTGGACGGATTTTTAGGATATAACCAAGTGTTGGTACACCCAGATGATCAGTTAAAAACCACCTTCCGAACTAAGTGGGGTACCTACGCGTATCGGAAAATGTCGTTCGGTCTGATCAACGCCGGCGCTACTTTTCAAAGGGCCATGGACATCGCGTTTAAAGGTTTAGTCAACAAATCGGTAGTGATTTACCTGGATGATATAACTGTGTACTCCAAGAACCGAAACGACCACCTCAAAGATTTGAAGCAAATCTTTCAAAGATGTTTAAGGTATGGGATCTCGCTTAACCCGAAGAAATCTTTTTTCGCATTGAGTGAAGGAAAATTGCTAGGATTCATAGTGTCCAAATCTGGCATTCACATTGAACCTGACAGAATCAAAGAAATTTCCGAGATATCCATGCCCCATAACAAAAAGACCATGCAATCTTTCCTAGGACAGATCAATTTTTTCAAAAGATTTGTCCCAGATTTTTCACGTATTATTTCTCCTTTACAAAAAATGATAAAAAAGAATTCAAACTTTAAATGGGGTCTAGACGAGCACGAAGCGTTTAACTTAATCAAACAAGCCATCATCAACGCTCCATCTCTAGCAACCCCAAACTTTTCAGAGCCTTTTGTCTTATACACGTTTGCCTCAGAGAATTCTTATGCTGCAATCTTGACTCAAGCGAATCAAGAAAAGGTAGAAGCTCTGATCGCATTCTTTAGCTCAAACTTACAAGGTGCTGAGCTGAAATATTCGGACGTAGAGAAACAGGCATATGTCATTTTTAAAGCGATTAAATATTTCAGACCATTCTTGCTAAAGGCCCATACCAAGGTCATAGTACCGTTCCCAGCGGTAAGAAATCTCCTGATACAGAAGGATGTGGGCGAAAAGAGAGCGAATTGGATCACCGCCTTGCAAGAATACGACCTGGAGATCAAGCCGGCACACATCGTTCGAGGCCAAGGCTTCTGCAAGATGTTAGCTGGAGCATCGCAAATCCCCGAAAAATCGTCTGAAGAGGTACACGCGTATGAGGTAAGCCTAAACGACGCAGAATCATTATATGCTGACATCATTTATTTCCTGAAGAACGGGCATGCTCCATTTCACCTGGATCACATCAAGAAGAGAGCCCTGAGATTAAAAGCTAAACAATACCAACTCGTGAATGATGTCCTGTTTAAAAGAAATTATGATTCTGTGCTTCTTAGATGTCTTGAGAAAACTGAAGCCGAAAAGGTTTTGCAGGAACTCCACGATGGACCAGCAGGTGGACACTATGCTGGAGAAGCCACCGCGCACAAAATCTTACGTGCAGGATACTACTGGCCCACGATGTTCAAAGACTCGTACAATCACGTAAGAAAATGCCAAGTCTGCTAGACTGCTGCAGGAAAACAAAAGAAGTCATCCATGCCACTGCAGCCGGTTAACATCAAACAGCCGTTCAGCCAATGGGGTCTGGACATAATAGGTGAGATCGTTCCTCACTCCTCTAAACAGCATAGGTATATCCTCACGGCAACTGACTATTTTACTAAATGGGTAGAGGCAGTTCCTCTCAAGACAGCTAATTCTGAAAACATTATTGAATTCATAGATCAGTTTATCATTACTAGGTTTGGATTGCCAACGGCCTTAATATTCGATAATGCTTTATATTTTTCTGGAAATACCATGACTGAGTTCGCGCTCAAAAGAGGGTTCAAACTGAAGTATTCTGCCAACTACTATCCGCAAGGTAATGGGTTGGCTGAATCAACGAACAAGAACCTAATCAGGATTATCAAAAAGACAGTCGACCAAAACCAAAAGAATTGGCATAAAGCGCTAGTAAACGCCCTATGGGCAGACAGAATTACAAAGAAAGCCTCTATCGGCACTTCTCCCTTTAATTTAGTTTACGGGAGAGAAGCAGTTCTTCCTACTCACTTAGTCATTCCCTCCTTATCCTTAGTACAATACATTGATGAAGTATCCACTTCTCCCTTACAACTAAGGCAAACGGAAATAATCAAGCTAGAAGAACAACGAGAACAGGCCAAGAAAACCCATGCTCACCACCAAGCGCTGATAAAATCCTCTTTTGATTCGAACATAATGACCAGAAAAAACTTTCAAATGGGAGATTTAGTTTTGAAGTGGGATAAGGCACATGAAGAAAAGGGCAAACATACGAAATTCCAGAAGCTGTGGCTTGGTCCTTTTCAGATTATAGAGGTCATAGGCCCGTCGACTTTTGTGTTGCAGGACTTGACAGGCAGAAGAGATTCTCTGCCTGTAAATGGACAAATCCTCAAAATGTATTTTCCATAGAAGGTTATCCTTCTAATTTTTGTAGGATAATTTTAGTTTTATTTTAGTTTTATTTTTTATAAATAAGGTTGGTTGTGAATGATCATAAATTGTATTTATGAAGTATATACCATTTCTCTATCAGATTTTGATTTCACTTGTATAAATAGTAAAACTTTTCGAAAAATCTGACTTTTATTATTGACAGATAGAGTTAACTTTAGCCTGAATATGATGTTAGTTTCAACTTCACAAAGAAATCTGGGATGAAAGTAACTTTTGGCAAAAAAAATTGTTTTATACCAACGCAATGAAAAGTATCATCAATAGAAAAATAAGTATTCTCTGCAAAACTGCTGTTCTTAAACTCTATTATTGTCGTCCAGAGCTTTCTTAAGGAAAAACAATGACTTCCTCCCTGTTAAGGAAAATCGCAGCATCCAGAGAAACAATCCAAGAAAACACTATATCTCAAAGAATAAGAGGTCTCATCACGAGCCGGCTTATCATGATCACAGATATTATAACTTGCTGACTTTGCCACTACTGTCTATCAAAACAGGGCAACGACTCAAGATTGTTGCAATCAAAAGACAAGGGGTCTCATCGCGAGCCAGCTTGTTCAGCAAAAGTGTAAATCAAGTGAATGACTGTGTCATAATTTGGCCACCAAACCAAGACATTGTTCTTTAGAGAATAAAAAATCAAAAAAGAAAGAAAAGTGTCAAAAGGATTTTTCTCTGGAATGTTGTAAATAACCTCAAGCAGGAAAAAGGATCATTGCTGGATAATATGGTAACCCTGTCGAGGCTATGGACGCTTGCGGGCAGCAGAGGCTCTACCTACGACAAATGATCATACTTTACAAAGCCAGTACGCAGAGAAGACTTTATTTTGTCTTTGAAAAGATTGAGTAATGTCTAGGTGTGAATACAAGAAATAACCCAGAGGAAGCAAACAATCGGAATGAAATAAAAAGTTGTGATGAAACATCATTGACAGGATAAGGGGTAATACTCTATCCGTCCATAACAAAATTTAGACATAAGAAAATTTTTTCTGTTTTGGAAGTGAAAATGCAATAGAACAAGTAGAGATAACTGGTTCTTCACAGTGAATCGCCATTGTTGTGGTCACCAACAACCCCCCCTCTTTGCTTGATATTAGCAATAACGTCGAGCAAAGGGGGGACCCTGAACAAAAAATCCCAAAAAATATTTTGTTAAATTTTTGTATTTTCCTCCCTAAGGCTTAAATCGCATTGCAAAGAAAGGTTGAAGCATTACTTAAAGCGCGAAAAGCAAAACTGCGAAAGAGCGACGCGAAGTTCATCGCGTCGCATGCATCTCAAATGCGCTCTAAAAGGAGGACCTCCAAGAAGGGCCGATCGCCGATATACGACATCGCACATCGCAAACGTCACGCTATGGCACCATGAACCATTGGATCAAATCTGCGATCTGAAAAGACTCATCACACGATAAACCCAAGACCAAGCGCGCGCCTTAAAGGAAATTAATGACCGCATGCTTGAGTATCAAGGAATGATTGCATCGCATTTATCGAAGAGTCAAGTCATGATGCATGTCAGGATTATGTATTCATTAGAGTTTAATGCTTTTATGTCAATCTTTTCATTTCCCTTCTTCTTTGCGTAGACTGCAAGACACGCAACTGATATAAATCTATATGCAGGAAACATCTGAGAGAAAGGGGAAAGCGCCAATCAAATAGCAGAGAGAAGATGCCTCCACAAACGAATGCCGCATGCAGCAGGACTGCGGATTCCAGACTATCGGACAACCGGCACTGATGAAATTAGACTATCCAAGACTCAGAGTTAAAGGCGCACAAAAGCAGCGTGTTCACAAAAGATCCTGAAGCTCAGACTTGGTAAAGCAGAGAAAGAAGCGCATAGGAAGGAAGACGCTCCAGAAAAACCTAGAACAAAGAACGGAAACAATTCTTGAAACAGGGGGATGTCCATACAGCGCGACTCCTAACCCACTCAGTCATTCGCATGACCGAAAACCGAAACAGCAACAGCAAAATCAGTTCGAGAAGAACCTGGGTTGTGCTAAGTATACACGTGGCGAATACACCCAGCTAGAGAAAGGTTTTCGAAAATATCTTCTGGTCTATCAGAAGGAGGTGCCAGCTCTTGTTATTTCCACTTTTATCTCCCGAGCAAAAGAAGAAGGCAGCCAGCCGACTCTTCCCAGGAAAGCGTTGCACAGTTGATAGCACTAAAGAGAATATACAAAAACGGTCAGAAATTAGATTTAAAGTTTTAGAAATAAATTTGCTTTTAGTAAAGGGCGGTCATTTGAAGCCGATTCCCTAAATTCGTGTAATTAAGATCAATTAGCTAGTAGTATTTAACCCTTCTCATGGCATTTGGAGAAGGGTCCGGAAATCTGTCAAAAAACTTGTCCTCAGAACATGCACTTCTGCACCCTCAGAGGAGGTTTTTGATGAATGGATGGATCGAGATTTATTTATGTTTGCATTTTAATGTCTGTTACTGATGTTGCACTTCTGTACTCTTAGCAGATATTAGAACAAGTAGAAGTAAATCATTATTGCTTGAAGTTTATTAGTGAAATCAGTCATAAATGGTACTTTTATCTCTTGACTAAATTCTGCTAGTATCCCTAAAGTGATATACAGCTGAGTTCTTTATATGTTACTGTATGAATGTCTGTATTACCATTTGGCACTTCTGTACGGTGGAGTCATTTATTTATGCTTGACATATAGAAAACTGATTATGCGATATGCTGTTCACAACTACTCTGCCTAACTTCTTATGCAGAATGGTTTATCTTTATCGATTTATATTCTGATAACAGTTGAATGATCTTTATTACCAGCTGTTGTTAGAAATCTTTCTAGATCGCATAACAAAAGAGAACACCCCGGGTTAGCGTAGATTAGATGTATTGTTTCTCTTCATTAGATCACATTAGTATAGAAATAGTTTAGCTGTTAGAATTAAGACTAGTTCAGAGAAACCTTTTAGATTAATATCATCAAACTCTACACACACACGCACACCCTTCACATTGGGAAACTGGTCCCATTACCCCCAGTCGGACCCGCTACTCCAAACGGGCAAGGAGCCGCCAACCAGGTTCCGGATCGGGTGGGTATCCCCCTTGTTGTCGACCCGACTTCGGGGCCCTCAACACAACTTCAACTTTACTTTTCCGTGACCAATGATTCTAGCCTTCCTATCATCTCCTAAGAAGACATCACCACCATCGTATTTCTCATACTCACAGAACCACTCTCTATGGGGAGTGAAGTGAAAGGATGCATCTAAGTCAATCAACCATGCCTCATGATCTACATGTGTAATTGAAGAAGCCAAGTACACATCCCCACCTTCATCTGAGGTGGTTTTCGCCTTTGCAGAAGGAGCATCATCAGATCCCTTTCCTTTATCAGGAGCTTTAGATTTATAGTCCCTGTTGAACTGCCCTTCCTTTCCGCATTTCCAGCACACCACCTTTACAAGTTTTCCTAGAGATTTAGATCTCCCTCTAGATTTAGATCTCCCACTCGATGACTTATTTTTGTTTCTATTCTGGGACCGTCCTCATACAGACAAGGCATCACCATTCTGGCTCTCCATATTTTTCCGTCTCATCTCCTCCGTCAGCAATGCTAGGACTATTTCATCAAACTGCAAAGCAGTTGCATTGCTACCTATTGCAATAACCAAACTATCCCACAAATCTGGTAGAGAACACAACAGACTGATGCACTTATCTTCATCTGAAATTTTAATATCAATAGACGCTAACTGACTTACCACAGTATGAAATGCATTCAGATGCTCTGTCACCGAGTCTCCATCTTTCATCCTCAGGTTATATAGCTTTTTCCGCATGAACAGTTTATTCACCAGACACTTAGATTGGTACAAAGTCCCTAACTTGTCCCACAAAGCCTTCGCTGTAGCTTCCCCTGATACATTCAGCAATACTGAATCTAAGACACACAATTGTATTGTGCTCTTTGCCTTCTGATCCAACTTCTTCCATTCTTCATCGGTCACTCCCATTGGTTTAGTACCTGGATCTATCGCGATCCACTAATCTTTATCCACCAACAAATCCTCCATCTTGAGTTTCCACAACTCAAAGCTCTGACCATTGAATTTCTCGATCTCTATCTTTCCACTGCTCGCCATCTTCTTTCACCACCAGAATCGATCTCACAGATCTCCCACTGAACAGGGTCTACCATAGGCCCAAGTGAAACCCCTCGGCAACAAAGGCGTCCCCTTGAAGCCAAAACAGCTCTGATACCAAATGTAGGTTTTAACCCCGTACAGAAATTACCTACATACGAATTCTAAATCACAAAAAAATAAACAATGCGAGAGCATAACACATAAAACACATATAGACAGAGATTTCCCCCTGGATCCCAAAACCGGGACTACCAGCTTGATTTTTCATTATATTCCTTTCAATGTTACAATACATATTTATACATGCCAAAGCATCCAATGCCATGGACCAAAAACCATCACGTCCAAAACCATGGACCGAAAGCCATAGGTAGGTTCGCCCAACCTAATATAGGGTCCAAAAAAAAATTTCGTGGGGCGCTGCCCCAGACCCCGTAGAGGGGCCTACCCGCCCCCCTCAAACCCCCGAACAGGGGGGGCTGCCGCCCCCCCTGTGAACCCCCCACTGCGCAATCGATGCAACGAAGGTGGGGCTCCACCCCCCTCTAACCCCCCGGTTCACTACGTAGGTTAGTCATGGAAAGAATATAACACAACCCAACACTTTCATCACAAGCGGTCCTACTTGAGCTTGCAACTTTGTTCTGCCTCTGTGTTGTCAACAACCTTCCCCTTCCGATCATTGCATCGAGTATGCAGCCTTCAGTTGTTGTTGATGGTGTTTCTTGCTATGATGTTGTTGCCATCATATCTTGATGTCCTTGTCTACGAGCAACTTGATGTCTTCGTGGGTAGGCAAGTTCATAGACAATTGATCAATTGCATCCCCAAGTGTGCTATGAATGGTGTCTTCGACTCTGCTCTCCTGGAAACCATTGTACTTGTACTACTGAGAGGCATATGAACACCTGTCATACCTGGAGACATGGTAACACTCATGGAAAGCAATCTATTAGTCGAAAACCAAAACAAACTTGAGAACTAACTTGCAACATACATGTGTGACTGATCATGAAGGTTGTGTAATTTCCGTCGCGATGTCGGGAGACTGACTGTCAAAACTGCACAAGTCATAGTCTCGGCTACAAAGAGGTTGACTGACTACTGGAACTATGCAATGTACAGTCTAGGTTGGTTGTTGACTACTGGAATTGCGTAATGCGCAATCTCAGTTGGCAATGTTTGTAGACTTATTGACTGCATTGCGCAATTTTTTGGGCCAGCACTCACTGCGCCTCAGAGTTGCACAATACAAGACTGGAGGACAGTCACTGGGCAGAAATTCACATTTCCTTAGAGGAAGACAAAGCCTTCCCTCTCAGGATTGCGTAATGTTGTCTTGGTGAGGTAGAGTCCAGGCCAAGGCTGCCCAGACCCGCCGACAAGCAACTAAAAGAGAAAGTGAATGTGAATGCATGGTGATACTGAGTGTAAGCATAAGTGAATGATCGTGCATGCAAACAGTGAATGAAAGATTCAGAAAACAGAACAACATGCATGTGGGTTAAGCGAGTCACTGAATCGGTCACCATTCGTGAAAAACAGTTTCATGCATGTGAAAACAGTGAGATGTTAATGAAAACTGAAATGGTGCTAGTACAAACTATTATGTATCAAAATGATAGCAAGCGCTCACTGAAATCAACCAGTCAACATTCGTACGAAGCAAAACATGAAAAGCACCAGAAATATAACACAAGACATGAAAAGTGGGCTTACCCCAGAACAGTTGAGTTGAATGTGTCGACGAATCCTAGATGCAACATGGGATGTCAGAGCTATAAGATCGATGTCAGGAATGATCTCTGCAGCATCTGGTTGATACGTTTCGATAAAATCAAGGTTGTGATGTGCATGCTACAAATCTAGTGGAAGCGACACTTGGTGGGAGGTTTTTGAAATGATCCTTACATGTTACCCCCAACTGCTAAAAATAGATCCCTAAAACAAGGGATGCCTTTGCATACTACCTTGGGAAGAGAAACCCATGCATGAAAATTAGTTCTTCTCAGTCCCAGAGGGAACCGATCAACTCAGCTGCACATGCAACAGTCTACTCAACTGCTAGGAGAAAATGTGCATTTCTGGAAGGTAGGTGAGCTAGTTGCCCATAAAATTTGTGTAATTTCTGGGCAGAGTAGCTGGCTTCTGCCCAAGATTGCATAGTTTCTAGGCTAAGAAGCCATGCTGGGAAGAATTGCGCAATTTTCTGGATGAAGCTGACTAAGTCCGGAGGAACAGCATGTGAGGGGAATGCAACAAGCTCTGATGGACAGGTTGTCATTCTGCAAGAAAATCGTTGAAGCTTGTGTACTTAGTTGTCCCTTAAGAAACCAATTTCTTGGCTATGGAGAAATTGTGCTTAAGACATTAAATTTTATTATTCATGTCACTTATTTGTATAATGTATCCTCATGTGAAGGACCTGAAGGACCTAACTTTTAACCCTTAATATTTAACTGATATGAAAATCTCAAAATTCCATATGGTGCTGGATATAAATGTTGTGTGAATAATATCTTAAGAAATTAAAGATAATATGTTGTGTTTGACAGAAACTATTATCTGTAACTTAGAAGAAATATAGAGGAAAGAACTTTAAATATGGGAGCACTCTTTTAAGGAACTTTAACTTTATTCACATAAGTAAACAAAGACCTGCAGCTTCATTACCATGTTTAAAGAGAGGAAGAAACATAATGACACATAACAGAGAAATTACAAATCATACCCAACACTGTATGGAAAACTCCTGATTCTTTCATTAATCATCAGTCTATCAAGTACACAATAGCATAGTCTTCAGGTTCTTCAAAATTCAGACCTTTTTTCTATAATTTTCCCTCCTTTTATACATCATGAGACAATTGGTAACTACCAAAATTGTCCAACTGCTTAACTACTTTCTAACTGTCCAAAGTAAAAGTCATTACAAAATATTACATTAGAGGGCAAAAGACACCTCATTTTCCTCAAGAAATAAGATAACATGAAGTAACATAAATCAAAGTATGATTGGTGATTGTTGTTTGCTGTTTGAATTTGTGGCTTGAGTAGATGGTCCTGTTGGTGTATCTTTGGTCTGCTCTATCATCCATTCCTTGCATTTTTTCCATAATGGTACATTTGACTTTGGTTCTTCCTCCAATTTGTCAAGTGCTATTTTGCAAGTTGTAATCCTACTATAAGTAGACTTATCTGTAAACAGAGTCTTCACCATCCATAGAAGCTTAAAATATTTTTTAAGGTAGTTCACAATGGTGGCTCCCTTTAATATTGTTGTATTTTCATGAGTGTTATCCACTTTGCTCTTTGCCTCAACTAGCAAACTCTCATATGTCTTCCATGGCAGCAAGTTTCCTTGTAGATCCCAGCAAGAGGGAAGTCCAGCTCTAACTCTTTTATCAAATAGGATGTTAAACTTGCAAATTTCTTCCTTCATCTCATTTATCTTCTTCTCAGTAGTATTCCTGTAAATATTCCTCACAATCATCTTGTTAATATCTATTACACATAATGTTCTGTCTGGCATGTCATGCTCCTTCAATTCTGAAGTAGATTTAGAATTAATGAAATCTATCATTCTCTTTGCAAACTTTGATCTATCTAAATATTTTTTCTTGTTTTTCATGACCACACCTTCCATGTCTCAAACTATTATTTTCTCTTCAGAGATAATAACAAGAAATTCCCAAATTCCCTTTATAATCTCAATGATTTCATCCCATAGGATTTCCCTCGCTTGAACTAAGGACATATTGCCCTTCATTTTTTCCTTCAGCCTTTTAATTTCATCTTTAGCCCTTAGAAGATCTTCCCTGTACTTCTTTGCATTTTCTTTCTCCATTCTTGCCTCTTCTTCACTCAAATTCAATAGCTTACAGTTTGTTTTCAATTCTCTCTATGCTTTCCTTACATCATGCTCAACCATTTTTAGCTCTGTTACCAACTGCACTACCTGGGTCACTGGATCATCTATGTTGGCTCGCATTACTATTGTACAGACATGAGTGTCTACATGTCTTTGCAACTTATCCAAAGATTCTTTAAGTAAAGAAACTTCTTCAGTTTTCTGTAACACATCCGATAGGAGCTTTTCCTTTTCATTTTCTACTTCAGCTATCCCTGCAACAATGGGATGCTCACTTGTAGGTAGATTCAATTTTTTCTTCAAAACCCCAATCTCTGACTTAGCAGATTGCAACAATTTATGAATGGCAAGTTGATCATCAGGATTGACACCTATTTTTATGATAATTTTCTTTAGTTCATCCACCTGAGCATTCAAAGCTCTGGAGTTGGCTTTCTCCAACTTCAATTGCTGAATTACCTTATTTAGCATTTTTCTGCCTTAATAGTTGTTGCATTTGTTTTATGTAAATCATTTGTGATCAATTGCCCAGTTTGCATGTGCAAATTGATCTTGTCAAGCTTTGGAAGCTTCTGAGTGTCAATAGTCAAATTCACAGCCTTGAAATTACTGGTGGACCCAACTGATATTTCAGTAGGATGACAAAAAGCAATTTTAAGGTGACTTTTCTCCAAATCCATAGAAAGTAACAATCTAGTTTGTTCAAAAGCAACTTGAGACTCAGCTTGAGCCTCCATATTTAACTTCACTTTTTTATTTATCTTAGTTATTTGAGAAAACATATTTTGAATTAAAGGAACCTGATCATGAACAGGTTCTCTGGAAGATGGGGAAGTTGGGGCACCTTCTGTTTCTCCTAACTGAATCATTAAACCAAGTTGTGTTGAAGACATTGCATCCAAAAGCATAGTCCTTTTTGTTGCTTCAGATTCTTCCTCATCCAAATCAATGACTTCTTCTCTAACCCTCTTAACACTTTTTTCTGTGATACTAGGGGTTTCAATCTCTGTCCCCTGAGTGTTTTGCAAACCTCCATTTTCCAATTTCTCTATTTTTGGTCTAATTTCATCCACAAAGGCTGAATATCCATTCTCTAGCCTTCTCTTTGAAATAATTTGATGAGGGTGGCAGCCTGTCTAGTGTTCACAATGAAGGGTCCTACTAATTTGGGCAACTTAAAGAAATAGCCTTTCTTCATAGGAACAAAATGAACCTGATCTACATTCAAGCTCTACCTGATAAATTCAAGGGAAAAAAGCCTCGTTGGCACAAATTTTGGTAACATATAAGGCTTGACAGAGGCTCCATAAAGCTTGATCTCTGCATGCTCTTCAAAGATGAACCAATCTCCACACCTCACATCTTTACTCAATTGAAGAAATTCTTGAGCTTTAGGAATAAATGTTGGGGGCGAGGTTCCATTCACGATCTTATAAGCCACTAGAAGAAATAAAGAAGTGAACTCAAATAAACCACCATCCCCTAGATCACCCCTTATCAATTTTTTCCATAATACCAATGACTGCTTCTTTTTATTTATGTCAACAACATTTAGTCCCAAATCTGTAAAATGTTCAACATTCTGGGACAGAAATAAACAAGTAATAACTGAAGGAAACTTGAAGGACCCAATAAGAGGCAAAGTCATGAATTGGGTATTGATAACCTATAATGTTGGAATATCTAGTACTACCTCTGGCTTCATCATTAAAAATAAAAATCCCAGCACTACTTTATCAACCTGCTTGGAGTCTTCTTTTCCTAGAATCTAAGAAATTATTTTCAAGACAGGTCTTATATCAACTGCAAAAATGTCTAAAGAGAACAGATTCCCATCTAGAGAGAATTGACCAGATTTAAGAGCCAGGAAAGAGGTAACATGAGAAAACTCTTGGAGGGATAGGTTATCATAATATGAAACCAAAAACTCTTCAGTAAAGGTGGTGTAAGTTCCAGATACATGGTAATTCAAAGCTTGGTGAATTAATTGTGAGGTTGCTTGAAAAACACTCTACCCTAACTGATTCATTACAAAACACTTCTTGGGGTACATTGTTAAGGCTAACGATTGAATAAATTCAGGGAACAAATGAGTCCTTGGGACAAAAGCTGCTAAAACACCTGACCTAACCATTGCCATGAATATAAGGGACTTTTATGGTTCAAAATGACCTCTTGATACAGTGAAAGATGCTTAATTGTGCAGAGGGTATCATAAATATCACGTTCGACATCCATTTATGGGGTATGGATGACTGAGGAAGAACTTACTTGCTTGGCCATGGTGTCTGTAGATGACAGTTGCTAGTGATAATTACTGATGACAGTTGTTGAGGACAGTTGCTGGGACGGTTGCTGGGATGGTTGCTGGGATGGTTTCTGACTCAAAATGTTGAATTGGAGGCAAGGTTGCTCAGTACTAAAAAAAAAGAGTAATACAATGGGGTTTCACTTTTATTTTATATATATGATCAGAAAAATGGAGGGAAACCCTGTAATTAATGTAACTAATTAATGGAGTGGGAGATGAGGTGACGGGGTACGGTGGGTGAAGTGGAAAGTAATGAATGAGAGTGGTGGATGACATGGAGGAGACGAGGTGGAGTGAAATGATGGGGGTGGCCCCGCTGCGGGGGTAGGGAGTGTACGGGAGGTTCATTAGGCTTGAACCCCCGCAGTGATCATAGGCCGTAGATCTTAGTCAACTACATCGACGTCATGGTCAATTGTGGGGGTTGAGCCTGAGTTATAACTCGTGTGCATTGTTCCCCCGCCTCCTAAGCCATCGTTTGTTTATATTTCTGACTCCCACCTTATATTGTATTTGAATGCCTCCAATAGTATAAATCAAATCACTGCTTCGGACTTTTAAATTCACTTTTGATTTTTAAAACATAATATTTGATTTTTTTTATTTTTTGTGATAATATTAAAAACGAAATTCAAATGAATATGGGTGTTACAACATACTTGATGAAGCAAGACATGTTGTTGTGAAAGGTTGGTAGGGAGGCTCCAAAACGAAGCTAAGGCAAAATTTTGGAGGGTGGTTGTAGCCGCTACAATAAGTTTTAAATTTCAAAGAAATGCGGTGTTATTTTCCAATGACGCCTCAGTGAGGAAATCTTAACAAAGCACCCTGGGGCATCTTATAAAAAGCATTATCAAGCAGTTTTTAAGTTCTTTAAAAATAGCGGTACTTGTAGAGGAATGCCTCGGGTCATATCAAGAAAAGCATTGTGATATTTTTTAATTAAAAAAATGTGGTGCTTTTGGACATATCCCGCAGCGGTGCATTTTTCAGGATTGAATAAAAAAAACCACCTCGGTTGTAATTTTCATTTTTACAATCTACAGTGTGGGAGAGCTCTGAAGCACCGGTGCCCATATTTCCACATGCAAGCGCCCTGGCATCAGTGCTTCTCTTGCTCACCATCCTTTCGTATCGTGTTCACTGTTCGATTTTTCAATTTTCTCAAACCTTCTTAAAATTTATTTTTCTCTGTTACGTGTCCACAATGCCTCCACAACAACAAAATGTCCACGTAATATCTATTTTATTTGTAATTTAATTTTTTAGTGGATTAGAATTGTAAACTAGGCTAAATTTACCATTATTTTTCAATTTCTTTTCATTGTGCAATGCATTCGATATGTTCGAATCGTACTGATAGCGGTGTGCCCTGTAAATTTATAAGGTGTACTTCGTATTGGTGCATGAACATAACGCACTGTTGTTGTTTCAATGCATTTTGTAAACTAAAATGCATCGGGATTGATGTGACAAATTATACGTTAGTACGGCACACCCTATGTGTTTTAACTACCAAACGCACTGCAAATTTAATATTTAAAAATATAGCCATAGCTTGGTGCATTTCTCCCTCACACCGATAGCGGTGCACCCTGTAAATTTACAGGTTGCACTGCATATGAGTGTATGAACATAATGCACCACCATTGTTGCGATGCATTTTTTAAACTAAAATGCACCAGGATTGATGTTACAGATTATATGTCAGTGCGTCACACCCAGTGTGTTTTAATTTACCAAATGCACTTTAAAAATATATCCATAGTTTGGTGCATTCAATAACCAAAAGTTCCATACCGGTGCGAAAATGTTGGTGTGCACAAGTTGTCTGCACCGATGTCAAAAGTTAAAATTGTGAACCAGCAGTGGTGTGTCATGTTTATTTACACACAGTTAGCGGTGTGGTTATAGTTGAATGTGCACCTGCACTGATGCATGATTGTGTTTTCTGTGCACTGGTAATTTTTTTTTTTAATTGAAAGTTATGTTTCCATATTTATACATAAATGTTTCATTTAATTAAAAAATATATATGTATGAGGCTAATGTATTTTATATGTCAATTATGTAGCAGAGACGTCAACAAAGGGAGCAAGAGCAACAAACGAACCCATACAATATGATTTGAATATGGAATACCACAAAGAGGGAGAGGAATTTATACCCTCACCATATTACTGAAACGACCCGAGCACTCTTGAGGAATGTAGGCCTCTTCAAGTACTATGAGGAAGCTACATCCCTTAAGGCGCACTTTGTCTTTTTGGCACATCTGGTTCGCCAATGGAATATATAGCAGCAAGATTTCTATGTTGGTCCCAGGGTGTGGTATAGGCCCACTGAGGAGGACATGTACTTTATCACTGGCCTATCCAGGAGAAGGGAGGATTTTCCCCAGTTTCCTTATGTCCCCCATGGGGTTGTAACTAAGATTCATCTTGCGTACACTATGAGATATGTCAGGGCTCATGCGATCCATCCATTAATTTTTTAGGTTTGTGGTGGACAGTTACAAATTTCTTCTTTTCTTGCAAAGGAGTTTAGGTGCCTCTCATTATCAATCACCACCATTACACACTCTAGTACTGATGGGCAGTGCATTAGTTAGCGTCTTTTGTATTATGTTGATTATTTTATTAAGATTCCACGCTGCATTTGATGGTCTGCAATTTTTTTGAGGAAGTTTTGCATGGATTTAGATAGATGTTGTGCATTGATACATGGGAGGGATACCTTCCCTTTTGCTTCCAAGCTTTTTCATTTGTTTTTTGAGAGGTTTCCATAGATGAGTCCTACATTTGTTCGTCACCCTCCTAGGCTAGTCACTGAGGCCTCGAGATATCACTGTGGATCCTAGTTTTGTGGGTTTGTACAAGGACTTTCCATGTAAGATGATGTCTCTTATAGGGCATATCATTAAATCTAGTAGGGTACTGATAGTGATGAGGGATGTAGGCCATCATCATGCAACAACAGATACTTCAGATGAGGGTGGTGGTGATGATGATCAGTGTGATTAGGGTGGTGATCATGATGCTTCTGGTAGTACCACCCCTTTAGATCATGGTTGCGAGGGTGTCAATAGTCCTTCTAGTAATACACCTCCTCGTTAGTCACCTGATGAAGAGATGTCAGAGCTAAAGGATGTGCCTCATGTTTCTCTTGACAGATCAGCAGACTCACCAGACTGCGTTCAGGGCGCAGATGTAGTTGACCATCCATCATCTTCTACTCATGTAGTGCAGCCACCTCCTTCTCCACCTTAGCTGAGTTCGACAGGCATTGATCATGCAGTAGTTAACCATCCATCATCTTCTACTTCAAACTAGCCTAGCACTACGTTTGTTTTATCGGATATTTGATTGCATTCATTTGATTTGATTTATATATCTATGTGTGTGTGTGTGTATACATATATACATATATACATACATATATACATATATACATACATATATATGTATGTATGTATATATATATATACATGTTACAATTCAAATGTGCAGTATGAAGATAAAATGGTACAGAAAGATAATATAATTATTGAGTTGTTGCACCCAATCCCTATGTTTAGTGCATCCTCTTTAACATGCTAGTAACTACCAGATGCACCATATTTCTCTCTGACTTGATCAGCAACCCCACTTTTAGGGCATGTCATTGGCATATTTTATTTTAAATGATCAGGATAAGACACACTTCTACCATTCAACCGTTTGAATTATTTACTGTTACTATCCCATTTTCTCCTCTTCTCTTTGTACAATGTGACCCATGGTTGTGTCGATATCATATTGTAAAGAATGAATTTTTTGATGGTTTCAATTTCTAAATTCGCTAATGATCAAATCAAACCAACATATATATATTTAGTACATATGAGATCTAAATATGCATTAATATGAAGTTCAGTGTGAATAGTTATTGTGAAGTAATCTGACAAAATGATAAGCTTGCACTTACTCTTTATCATGTGCCTATTTCCATTTGTTTCGAGAATCTCCCCTTCTCTTTTGTCTTCATCCCTTTCGTCGTCCCAAATCACCACACTTGATGTGTTGTCGATCTTCTTGATGTACTCACTGGCATAATAGAAAGACTCATATGATATATACCCCTCTTCCATAGACCCCTCAGGTTTTTCCCTTTGTCAAACAAAACCTTTCAATTTCTTCATGTACATCTCTAAGAAGAACATCCAATGAAAATAAATGACTCCAACTAATTCAACCTCATCTACTAGGTGAATTAAAATATGAACCTTTAATTCCATGAAACTCGTCAGCAACTCCTTCTCAAACATACAAACAATCTCAATTATCTCTTGACACCACCGTGGAATGCTAGTCATATGAATCTCCTTTGATGTGATCCAACGTACAAATGCAGATAATTTAGATATGGCACATCATAGGTCTTAGGGGACATCATGTCCCACACACCCACACACAAGAAGAGGATAATGACACAGCACAGTAAATTGTACATTATGCAAGAAAAAATTATAAAATATCCCATTACATCAAAATAAAATAAATAATAAAATCATGTTTTTGACATATGTGCTCTTATAAGGTTCAAATGCTCATGTGATTTCAACCCGGACAAATGATCTTCCACAATGTAGTATCATAGTGAAGACCCATATAAAGAAGGCACCATCATACTCATTATAAATTCCTTTTCCAAATAAAGATCATATTTCTTTAAAATCCATGGGACATCACCTTCTTTGAAAGACCAAGAGGGACCACCCTCTACTCTAGTTTCTTGTCTTGGCCAATGTTTCTTTTTAGTTATTGAAGAAATAAGATCTCTCCTAGCAGTCAATGCGTCGCTTTCTTTTAATGATATGTGCCTCCATAAATAAGAAGAAACATTTTTAAATATATGCATGGGATCTAGTAAGTGAGAACTCTTAAGATGCTCCCAATATGGGAACTCATAAAATACATATTTCCTTTTTGTCCCAATGGGAAATTTCTCAAAATAGATGTTGAAGAATTTTGGATCATCGAACACAAATTGTCCATTTGAATCGAACATTTCTGCAAAGTCCTTCTCCTTCTCTCTCTCATATTCTCTATGCCACTCAGCTAGTGTCATTATTGTATGCCTTTGGGTTATCTCTAGTTTACCATTGAAAGCAGATGTTGCTCTTCTGTAAGGGTGTTCTTCTAGGAGGAATAACCTGGAGCAGTCATGCACTAGATTTTGTAGGTGGTTAGACCATGTAGCCTTCAGATAGGGTCCACAACATGTACAAACATGATACCCTTTTGTTATAAGACCTACGAAATTACTATATATAGTCCGGCACATTAGTGACCATGAAGATATGAACAATTGCAGCGAATTAAATTAATATGTGAAACAATATTGTTACTAAACATATCAATAAGAATGTAATTCACCAGAGAAAACTACTAAGCCCAAATAATCATGTATGGTGTAAGAACATATGCCATACAACGTAAAACTCCTGTTTGTTACGATGGGTCTTGATACATCATACACATGTATCCCTTCTGATAATTCCTTCAATTCATCTGCCAATGGTTGTAACTAGACATCCATATTCTTCACTTGTCTTCTACTAGGGACTATGAGAGCCAACATGAGATGTTCATTCTTCACAAACAACCATGGGGGGGTATTATTATTGATCACTACTATAGGCCAAACATATTTTTTGGTGTTTTTTAGGGAATATGGGTTGATGCCATCCATGGCTATGACGAGTCATAGAATTCGTACTTCATCTTTGAATTTTTTAGGCCAGGTATCCTCTATATGCTTCATGGCTATTGAATATGTTGGGATTCGCATAACTGCTAACTCACTTTTATGTGACATGTGTCATCCCTGCAACATAGCTAATTCTTTGCAACAAAAGTGTCTTTGAATTCTTGGGATTATAGCCATGTGCCTCAATATCTTATGAGGAGGATCATGTGATTTACCCTTTTTTTAATTCTTGTACCTGTCATACTCACATTTTGGACATATCTCTTTGTCTACATATTCTCCTCTATATAAAATATAATCATTTGGACATGCACGATATGATATGTACTCAACACCCAATATTTTCAACAATTGGGTTGCCTCTTCGCAGCTACCTGGCAAGAAATTATCACTCGAAAGAACCTTATCTTTGAATATCCTGTAGTTTGTGGTGAATATAATTGTACAATGTCAATTTTTAACATTCATAAAATCAACCATTTTTAAATTTGATTGTGTGACAAAATATAAGGAACTTGATCGATCATGCATGAAGTCAATTACCTCAATATTGTCGAGAAACATGCATTCGACATGCCAAAATTTGCTTTCACATTGTATAGCAACCTTATTGTCCCTAGCCAAGTAGACTTTGACTTGTCACCAGATCCAAAGAGAGGAGTGGTGGAAGTATATTTCATGCTTTCAAATAAGGTATCAGTGATATGAGCATTATCCCCTAGCTCATCATTCTGGAATGCATCTAACAACATTGCCTCCATGGAAGTCATACCTCGTAAGTAATCATCCATACCAACCTCCATTTGATTGCCTCATGCATTTCCAACATGTGATGAAGAACTACTATTGTTGTATTCATTCTGAATTAGTGAATCTGGGTGTAGTGGGAATTGAATTGGTGGTTGATTCAACCATTCTTTGTATGCTTACTCTTCAATCATTACTCTTAATTCATATTTATCTTGAGTTGACATTGTATTTGGGTGCTCTCGAAGATGGTAGTTAGGTTGTTCATCATCACTAGAATTCTAATTTCGAAAAAAATTAAACATCATTAGTACAATATCAATGATATTAGTAAGCATGTCAATGAAATTGGTTTATTGAAATTACATTATACCAAACAATTATTACCATCATTGATCCAGGATCACAGCTAGAAGATTCCATGTTCTAATTGGCAGGGCAAAGAGGTTGTCCTTTTTAATCTACCAACTTCTTGCGATATGTTGCTCCTGATAAGAGCTTCTGATGTTTTGAAAATAATATGGAGTAATATTTTTTGCATCTAAACTCGATTCTGAATCAGGTTCCTGTAAATTTGGATACATTTTTATTCAAATGGGCATGGATAAAAAAATCAATTAGATAATCAAAATGTAAACTTACTGGAGATGGAAAGGGAGAACTCCGTGAAGGACTTTGATCAGCAATATGGAACAAGCTAGAATTTGAAGAATTGGTCATTTGCAAATATTATTGAGATTTTGTCTCTGCATTTGAGAAAAATCAAAAATAAAAATTTGTGTGCATATCCAAAATTAATGTCGACAACCATATAACCACAATTTGAATTTCAATATAGTTTTCAAACCATTTTTCAAGAATAAGGTGACTTTAAGCGGAAAATGTATACTATGAACTACTATAATTCATGTGGATGCATTCTAAAGGATAATTTGAGATTAATATTCCATTTTATGTGAAATTAAAATTTCAAATAGCTTTTAAACCAAACTAGTGTGCTTATCAGAACAAAGTGCACCAATGCTTTTAAAACATTAAAAACACCGGGGAGTTAAAATAATAATCACAATGGTTTTTGACATTCCAAAAAAAATATGTTATCATATCGGTGCTCTTCTACAAAAACACACCGATGTGTTTCAAAAAACAGCACCGCTATGCACCTATTTCCCAATTTTAAAAAATAAAAATGAATTCAACCAACTTGGTGCTCTTATAACAATTAGAGCATTGATGATTTTAAATAGAAACTGCATCGTTGCATTAAAAAAATTAATCGCACTGTTTCAAGATTTCAAAAATAATAAAATATTGTATCATGTAGGTGCGTTGAAAAAATTTGTAGCCACGACGATGTCGGTGCACTTTTTTTATAAACACACTAGTGCATTTGACTACCAAATGCATCGTTGTGTGAAGAAATTGAAAAAAAAAAAAAACAACAACAACAACATGATTTTTTTTCTTTTTTAAAATTCAAAAACGAACAAAAATTGATTTTTCAAAATCTAATTTCATAAATTGTTTTAAATAGTAAAAATTTATTCATCATTTCATTATTTATACAAAATTTCAAGTGAGTGATTTGAAAGAGAGACATACCAAGGGCATTGTGCAATAGCAGAATATTTTGGAGCAACAAAACTATTCAAAAGATCAGAAGTTGAAAGGTATGGTGATTCAGTCAAAAACCTGCATAATAAAAAATTTAAATTTTATTGTTTATTTTACTAAGAAAATTTTACAATTTTTGTTAGGTTTCAATTAAAAGAGAGATCATTTGCAAGAGATACGTACTGAGAGCACTGTGGAGTTGCAAAATATTTTGGATCCACCGAAAGATCAGAAGTTGAAAGGTATGGTTATTCACTCAAAACCCTAGATAGAAAAATTATTAAATTTTACTGTTAAAATATTTTACAATTTTTGTTAGATTTATTTACAATTCAAAAATTAAAAAATAAACAAATTAAAATATAAAAAATAAAAACCTTGTATAATAAAAAATTTACTATAGATTTTGCTAGTAAATTTTTTGACGATCTGCTTTCCTATTTAAATTTAATTAAAATTTGAACAAACAAAAAAGGTATTTACCTTAAACCCTTGCTTCTTCCTGTAAAATTTCACCTTAGGGTTTAACTTCCTCTACCACTTCACAATTAGGGTTTTTCAATTTAGGGATTTTATACTTAATGGGTTTGTGTACTTATTATGTATAGGGCGTTCGACATCTAAAGGAGGGGAAATCAATTATTGAATTAGATCCAAACCCTATCAGCCATATTTTTTTTAAACAGTTATATGTTCCTTGGTGCACCCTCTGTAATATGATGCATCAGTGCTCCCAGTGTAATACAATGCACTTGCATATTAGAAAACTCTTGATTATGTATAGTCTTTTAATCATTTCTCCCAGTGTAATATAATGCATTGGCACACCTCCTCCAAATAGCACCATTAAATCATTTTGGTGTGTTTATCCTTACAAATCACACTGCAATAATTTACAATTATTTTTAAAAAGTAATTTTCCTTGACGGCGTGCCTAAACAATTAAATTCCCAGTGTGTTTAATGTGTTTATTTAGATAAATGCACCAGATACCTGAGCTTTCTTGGCTGAAAATTATTTGATTTATTTGTAAAATATATTTAATGACTTCTATATTGAATGCTCCAAGTTGTATATTGATAAAATATGTCTGAGAAGGTGGAAATGAAACTGAGAGTTGCGCGCTCTCCTCGTGATCTCCTCCCTGGTGCACCCTGAGGGCCTCTGTAGTCTTGAGCATTGAGTTGACTAGAGAGGCCTTTTGCTACGATCATGGAACCACAGGAGGATGGAGATCCTCCTCCAGGAAAACAGACCTCTGAGAAAGATGAAAATGCAGATGTGGTTGCATCTCTGATCTCAGCCATTAGCCCTCCAAAAACCAAACCTTCGATATCCAAGTTTGTGAAGAAACTCGAAGACATCCCAGAGATATATCTACCTTCATCCCTTCCCCATCGGGCGAATATGTCTCTATCTGAAAGGGGCTTGGTAGGCCAGTTTACAAGACTCTCGCCCTCACCTCGTTCAGTTCAAAAATGGGTTGAAAAGAACTGGTCCTCTTCAATAAATAAAAAAATCTCCATAAGGTTCTGTGGAAGAGGGTATTACACCTTTCATTTTGAAATAAAGGAAGATCAAGACTTAATCTTCAAAAATGGCCCATACTTCATGGACATGTGAGGCCTATACTTAAATAGATGGACCCCCGACTTCAATCTTGAAATGGATGTTCCTAGCGTAGTGCTGGTTTGGGTAAGACTCCCTCATCTCCCTCTACATTGCTGGGGTGATGAATCTATCAGGACCATCGGGAATGCAGTGGGGAAGTATATTGATAGATGTGAACCAAAAGAGAACATGCATGCATGTGCGAGGATATGTGTTGAAGTGGATCTAGGGAAGGGCTTACCGGAGGCATTAAAGATGAAAGTAGATCAATGGACACACATACAACAGTTGGACTATGAGAAAATACCATTTAAATGCAAGGTATGTCATGAATATAGTCAATTTGCAAATATATGTCCAAAAAAAACAAGAAATTGAAAATTTAGAAGAGTCTGAAGCAAAATGGGAACAAGTTAAAAAGAAAAAATTAGAAAAAAAACAACCCCTCTGCTCCTCAAGCCAACTCTAGGCTCCCCTTCCCCCCTCTGATCCTTCTCCATCATAACCCCTCTCAGCCAATCCTTCCCTCCTCATATTTCATCAATCCCAACCCCTTTGGACCTCTTGATGATCCTCCCATTCCTCCCTAATCCCACCCCTCCTCCCCTCATCTCTCACCTTCCCATATCCTCACCCCCTCCGTTCCTATTACCCCTCGCAACCCTCCTCCTCCCTCAATTGATAGAATTCTGACGAGAGACCAATCAATGGAATTTCTTCAAACCTTATATCACCAAAAGAAAGCGGGAAGAAAATGTAACAAATAACTTAGAGATGAAGCGACAGCAAAAGAGATGGATTTAGGAACGCAACAGCCCATGGACTCCTTTTTTTGGAAAAGATCCGGGAACAATGAGAAAAACCAAAATCATTAAAGAGCGAAAGGACCCTCTACCCATTAATTAAATAAATAATGATAGTGTTCTCATGGAACTACCATGGTTTGGGGAGACATTTTAAAGTAAAAGTAGCAAAAGATATTCTAGTAAAGGAAATCCCAGATATTCTAATGCTTCAGGAGACCAAAACTAGTTACCAAGACTCAAAAAAAATGATCAAAAATCTAAACAATTATGAGGGAACAACTCAACAAGCTATAGGGACCTCAGGGGGAATTTTCACATTATGGAGGAAAGGAAAATGGGAGTTGCTACAGCAAAAAAGGGAACAACACTGGATTAGAACTGACCTAAAAGAGACAACCACCAACAAGCAATTCTACATTGTCAACATATATGCTACCAACCACTTCATGGAAAAAGAAAAATTTTGGAACATGGTTCAAGAGACACTAAATTATACTCAAAATAGAAAAATAATTTTTGGAGGGGACCTCAATCTTGTCCTTAATGTAGAGGAGAAATTTGGAGGGGTTTACCATTCAAACCCTTCAAGGGATGACATTGAAAACGTTATGGAAAAAACAATCTAATAGACATCCCTCTCGACAATGGTAAGTATACGTGGAACAACAAAAGGGTAGGAAGCAACAATATAAATGAAAGTTTAGATCGGATTTTGGTTCAGGATAGCATCATCTCCAACTACAGTTCAACAAGATAAAGGATCATTCACACAATAGCATCAGATCACAAGCCGGTGGTAATAACTATGGGGCTGATGGAAAATCAAGGCCCAATACCTTTCATATACTTCCCAATATGGAACAACAATGAAGAATTCAAAAATATAATTGCGTAAGTGTTGTCTCAAAAAGTCACGGGGTCCCCCTATTATGTGTGGGAAACCAAGTTAAAAAACTTGAGAAAGGAACTGAAAATATGGACCATAAAAAATGAAGAGAAAATAAAGAAAAGAAAGGTTGAGTTATTAAAAAAGATGGAAAAACTTCAAGAGGCAAAAGAAAACGAGGAGACCAAGGAGGACCATCTTCATGAAAAGGTCCTCTTTTGGGAAATATACAGAGAAAACTGGAAAGAAGAGGAAGTGCTGAGACTAAATTCAAGAAGCATTTGGTTAAAAGCAGGGGATAAAAACACAACCTTTTTTCATAAAACTATGAAAATCAGAAGAGCCAGAAATCAAATCGAAAATATCCAAATAGAGGGACAGGAAATTAGAGGAGCGACTAAATTAAAAAAAGAAGCTCATATACATTTCAAAAACCTACTAACAACAAATGGAGAAGGAGAAGACTACGAAACCTTTCTGCAACATGTGCCAAACAAGATAAGGTTGAACAAAATTCAGAATTATGAAAGAAATCACAAAAGAAGATATCAAGGTAGTTTTTTGGGGCCTCCATCAGGATAAAGCACCGGTTTTCGATGGATTCATGATTTCTTTTTATAGGCAGCACTGGCAGATAATAAAAAAGGATTTAGTAAGAATGAAAAGGAATGTGTTTACTAAAAACAAATGGGAGGTTTTACTAAATCATCCTATCTGGCTTTAATTCTAAAGGATGTTAGGCCTTCCACCTTTAGCATATCCTGGCCTATTTCATTGTGCAACTCTTCTTACAAAATAATAACGAAGATCATAGCCAACCAAATATAGAAAGTTCTCCCTGAGATTATCTTGGAAAACCAAGGAGCCTTTGTTCCAAATAGATAGATTATAGACAATTTTCTAGTGGTCCAGGAAGCTCTACACTCAAGCATGTTGAAAAAAGAACTGGGAATCATCATACAATTGGATATGGCCAATGCAGTTGATCGTGTAAATATTCCTTACCTCACTGATGTCTTAAAGAAATTTGGTTTCTCAAACTAAATCATTGAGGTAATCAATGCCTGCATTATGTGACCATGGATAGCCCTGTTGATAAACGGAAGACCGAGTGGTTTCTTTCAAAGTTCTAGAGGGTTGAGATAGGGTTTTCCTCTTTCACCTTTCTTATATATACTAATGGTAGACTCGTTAAGTATAGCTTTGGAAAAGAGTAGGAGAGAAATAACACTAATTGGTTTACACATTTCACATGGTGTAAGAAGCATTAATCACTCCTTGTTCGCAGATGACACATTGTTGATGGGTGGAGCCTCATGCATATCCTATATAAATTCATGGAGGTTTAAGGTGGTCTCTTAATTAATGCAAAATGTAGAATATATGGCTGGAATGCTCCCTCCCACACCATGCAAAGAATATCTCAGATCCTTGAGATACCCATATAGGAAAATTGGAATCACTTCTACCTAGGACTACCTATATCTAAAGAAAATATAAAGGTTGAGTTATGGAGCACAAAAAACTGAAAATATGAAGGAAAAAATCCAAATTTGGGGAGTATTGTGGTTGAACATTGTGGGCAGGGTGACCCTAATCAAAGCCATGCTCACTGCGCTGCCAATTTACCAATATGCCACTATTTTGGCTCTGTCCAACATCCACAAACAAATGGAATTAATAATTAGGGGTTTTCTATGGCAAGGAGGGAAAAAGGAGACCAAAAATTTCAGCTTGGTAAAATGGGAACAAGTAATTTTTCCTTATGAAAAGGGAGGCTTATCCATAAGGCTACCTAGAATGGTGAATGTTGCCTTAGCGGAAAAAATTATATGGAGAATGATAACCGGAAAGGACAGCTTATGGAAACAAACTTTGGCTTTAAAATATATGAATCATCAAAGAATCTTTGTTGGATGAAAATGTCCCAATAAGGCCATGCTTGTAAGTATGGAAGCTAGTCAAAAAAAATGTTACCTACTATCACTAAGTACACCTCGTAGATGCCCGAGAATGGAAAAACTATCAAGGTATGGGGAGACAAAATCATGGCGAAAGATCCTTTATCAAACCTACCTAGGTATCCATGAGATAAGAGAATGGATGCAAGCTAAGGGGATAACCTCCCTGCATTCTATCTCTTGATGGGAAAACAAAAATTGGCATGACTGCCACATTCCAAATCTGCCTCCAAATTTAAAAATCCAATGGGATCTCTTAGTTCTCCATCTTAAAGGATCAGCCCCAACAAATATGGAATATGAAGACACAGTCATCTGGGATCCTAGTGGGGGTGCCTACTCAGTCAAGTCTAGATATAACTCTCTTCAGGCTCAGCAAGATGAACAAGATTGGGCCCCCTGGAAATCTATATGGAAGACAAAAAGCCTCCCGAAAGTTAATATTTTCAGTTGGACTCTCCTAAAAGGAAGAATTCTTACTATTGATAACCTTAAAAGAAAGGGATTCTCTGGCCCATCAAGGTGCTCAATGTGCATAAATGAAGAAGAATCCATCCAACATCTCTTCTTGAATTGTAAATTTACTAGAGAGTGTTGGAAGTAGCTTACTAGTCCTCTGTAAATGGAGCTCAACTTCTCCATAACCTTTAATTAATTCTTTACTGAATGGAAAAAAAAAATACCCTTACTCATTAAAAAACAAGCAAACCATCAAAAGGTTCTGGGAAAGTCTCTTGTCATTTCTCTGTTGGTAGATTTGACTCTCAAGAAATAAAAGCATCTTCAAATACCAAACCCCAAAGATTGGAAGAGATCTATCAAAACCTTGGGGACTCACATTAGAATTTCTAAACATGAAAGATTTAAAAGCAATAGATAGTAGCAACCTCTAGCAACAAGAAAGGAATTGGATCAGCCAAGCAACTATCAAAAGTAACTAGAATATCAGTCCCAATGTTAGACCTCCAACTCAAAACTGGAAAATTAGATTAAATAAGGAATATTTTTCAACATGGAAAGGAAATTTGAATAGGAATTGTCTCTTCTTCGACAATGCCTCCAAAAATAATCCGGGTAGAGATGAGCAGGAGGGATCCTCCTCGAACTAGGAGGGAAGAATCCAGTCACTTATGAGTGGGGGTTGGGGGAAACCTCTAACAATAAGGCTGGGCTTATGGCCTACTAATTGGAACCAAGATACTAAAAAAAAGGAAATCAAAGACCCTATTATAATGGGAGATTCAGCAATCATAATTTAAGCCATGATCAGTAGAAGAAACCCTCCAAATGTTTCCATGCACCAAATCCTCAAAATAATAAGGAAAAATATGGAAGACTTGGGAAATGTTACTTTTAAACATATCTTGCAGGAAAACAACAGTTCTGCAGACCACCATGCAAATTTGGCAGTATCCAAGTCTAAAGGGGAAACAAGAGTAGTTGAGGATGTGTTACTCACACCTATTCCTTAGTACTATTGTCCTTGTATGAAAATCATGTCAAAAATCTCTTCATTTGATTATATTTTGTGGTTCAATGCAAATGTGATCTGCAGTACCAATACATATCCCTGCAGTGATTTCTTTTTTACTGACAGAGCATGGAGGTCTCATGACTCCACACGAATTTCACTGCACATTTTCTGCCATTCTACCATCTCTAAGTTTTTTAATATGCTTCTAATCAAGTGCCCTCAGGTAAGAAATTATGCTCTTCTGACTTGGTCTCCTTTCACTTCCCCCTCTCCTTTATATTTCGGGCCTCCCTCTCCTCTATTCACTCCTCAGTCGTCCTGTGTTCTACGTGTTGATCTCTCTCCCCAATGAGCTCCATGTTTCTCTATTGTCCCCTCCCTTCTTCTCAGCCTATGTTCCACCCTTCTTCGCCTTCCCTCGTCCCTCTCGGGCCTTCTCACTCCCCCTCTCTATGATCCCAAGCCTACTCCAAGATCGTAGCATGTGGATTGTTGCTATCCTCATGATCGCATTCCTCTTGTGAGCTTCACTTCTTCATTCTGCTTTCCCTTTGGCTGTATGCGCTTTTCTTCTCTCTCCACTGGATTTTTTATTATCTCCTCCACTTTCATTGTCTATGTTGTAAGGCTTGATCTCTTCTGCTTCCTATTTTGAATCAAGCCTGCAGGTTGGTACTTTAACCAAGGGAAGTTGGAACTTCGTCCATACAGCAAGAAGGATCATAGGAATCACTCTAACAAGCTCAGGGGAACAATAGTAGGGCCTTCATCTAGCAGAGATACCAAGAAGAACCAGCACAACACAGAGGATCATATCTCAGATCAAAGGATAGAAAAAGATCGCTTAGCAATGGACTTAAATCCAGTAGATCGAGCTTCCCAAAATGAGAAATGTGCTACATGCAAAGCTAAAAAATTCATGATCGTCAAGATAAGAGAGACAATTCAAGATTTGAAGGTTCAAATGAGGTTTGAAAACTGTGCTTTGAAAAAACAATTGGAGAGTTAGAAGGTTGAAATAGACTCCCTCACCAACAAGTGCACTCACCTTGAGGAGATAGTCAGCTACCTCAAAAACATTACTCTGAATCAGGAGGGAGAAACTCAAAATACCATAGTAGTAAACAAAGATCTTGGCAAGATCAATCTGTAAACAAATATTAAATTTCCCCATAAGGTTTTTTGAAGTCTCTTAGTTTCTGAAAGTTATGTTATGTAAGTGTATTTTCTTGCTTTCTCAATTTGTAAGGTAGTATGCTAGAAATGTAGTTGGAATCTCTAGAAATTTTGGATTCATGTCTAAAGGATATCGGGACTCCGTTCCTGATCTTCTATCCTTCAGTGGAACTCTTTCCATCCCCATATGTATCAAGATCTTTCTCCTCTCTCTTTTTTGGAATATATAAAACCATAACCGATCTTGTAAAAAAAAATATTTATAAGAGGTATCAAGTAACAAAAATATTAATCAACACAGTGATAGCACATAAAAAAAAACAGAGAAGGCAAGTTCTTTGTAAATTATTTACAAAATTAACATGTTTGGGCTATATGTAAGTTTAAAAAATATTTATTGGTTGGTGTGTGTCATGCAGATTCACAAAATGATTAATTTCAATAAGATTATTTCTAATCTAAGTGCAGAAGAGCATAAAATCCTGATAGAAAAATTGTAGAATGATGAATCAAGTGAATGAAAAAATACTATTCAATATGAGTTTTTTTTTAATTTTCATTAATAATAACTTAAGAAGATTAGATAACATGTTCCAAAAATTCTATTAATTCATATATGTTTAATGTTCTACAGGGAGAAACAACAAAGGAAAAGATCAATGTCCTTCTAAGAAAAGAATAATTATAGAACATGTAAATGACGATGAATTGGTCCTCAGATCATCTAGAGTGGTGTTGGAGGTTAATAAAAGGTGGGGGGGGGATTTATAGAACTATGAGGGATCGAGTGGAACAAACGTATAGACTTACTTTCCACTTACAATACAAAAATCAATCCATTGATTCCAAGAACCAAATTATATCTAAACTATAGGAAGAATTTACAGAGAAATGGTCAATGAGACATGTCAGACTTGCAATAGAAAAAACATACAACAACAAAAAATAATCATTCGCTAAGGTAATATTCCTAATTGTATAAAATTATTTTCTAGAATTATATTATATTACTACAAATATATAATTTATTAATATCGATTTTGTTATATTTAGTTTTCATATATCATTATAAAAACAATTTATTACTTTTTCTTCAGGAAGATTATGAAAATATCAAATGATCAACGCATTGATATGTGAAACATGTCAGTAGGAATGTACAAAAAAGTGTATAAGGAGATGGTCAAAAAAATGGGCATTATTGCATCACAGGAGGAGCCATCTCAACAACAACGTGCTTCAAATGTATGTAATAATGATTGAATTTGTACTTATAAAAAATAATAATTTAGCATTAAATATTAATTTTCAAGTACTTTCTTGCAGAAAATAAAACAAGATGGAACTCATTCAGCACATAAAATAGGACGATAAGGAAGAAAAGGGTTGATTTCAAAGTTTGTGAATAATTGTTAGTATTTCCTTATAACAACTCAAGGTTTCATTTTTGTATAATTTAAGTTGTTTTACTGCAACCATCCTTGAATGTATTCAAATAAGTGCTAACATACAAGGAAGAGGCATCGGAAGAATTGATTGACATTGGGTTAAATAACAATTGTGAGTATATGTTGGCATATCAAAATTTAATTATGGAATTTGTAAGTATGTATGTTGTTTTACTTCTCTGAGTTTATAATTAATAGAACAAAAAAATCATTTATATTAAATATATGATTTAATATGGGGTATAAAACTTGTAGGAAGCAACGTATGGAACTGCTCCAACAGAAGAGTTGTTGAAAGAATGCATGAGATTTGGTTTTGAAAGAATGTGTATAATTCACGAGTCATTTCTTGCTATGGTACATGTGTAACACCCTCCTCCCACATCTACCGAAGTAACCAACCAATCGATGTAAACATATGATGAAGAGTTACTATGATATGATTCAACTCTACATGTGTCAGTTAATGAAGTGGAACCGATGGAACACACTACACAAACCTTCCAGACATACTGCAAAACCTCCAGGAGCCATCCAAACCTTCCAGGTGACTATCCCCTGAGACAAACTGAACTTTTAAAGCATTAAACCCTCAGTCACACCTATAACATGATCATGAGTGCCACTGAAACCCTATGGTTTCTCCTTCCGCATGGGCATGCATGTGACTAGGGACATTCCCATGTAGTTTTGTGCCTGTGACTCTGAATTTTATGCCACTTTTTCAGGGCTAGAGCTCAGTACGCTGCCCAAAACTCCATGAAACTTACAGAAATGAAATATAACATCAGAATAATGATAGAAATGCAATTACTTAAATAAGGACTTAACCGGACCCCTACTAGACATGACAAACATTTTGTCAAACATGTCACAAATATGCATTCTACAAGTTTAAACAACATATCTGAGCATAGGGGTCTCATACTTATATGAGAATCACTAAGAAGCATTGGCGCCTCATCAAAACAGCTGCATTACCATCTATTACACCATACATTTGTTGTACATTCATTGATTAACCAAAACATGATGAGAGTCATACATTTTCACTGTCATAAAACTCATTCATAACCAGCATATAACCAACAGAAATATCAAGGATATGGCAGCCATATAAGCCACATATAAACAATTATATTTACCCATAAAAATATCAAGGAGAATGGGAGCTCTTATTGGTGATTGCATAGGCCAACAAGGTATGGGACTTCCATGAACCACCTGATTGTAGACTAGGCTGAACCAAATCTTTCTTTCAGCCACTCACCCTCATGCCATATTCCAAGCATGAATGTGGGATCTCATAAAACAAATCAATCAAAACCATCCAGGGCTTCCAGAGGCCAAACCACCTCAACCCTCAATCATTGATTCCACCTCAAGCTCGTGCATCACTAACCATCACCAGATTGGTCTCTACCCAATTTGTCTAGGGCTCCAAAGTGTTTGTTCCAACCAGGGCTTCCGGGACTAGTAACTCAACCCACAGTTGTCTTCGGGCTTCCAAGACTAGTAACTCAACCCACCAAGGGCTTCCATATTGTTTTTCCAACCAAGGCTTCCAGGACTAGTAACTCAACCCAAGTTGTTACAGGGCTTCCAGAGTGTTTGTCCAACCAAAGCTTCCAGGAACTAATAACTCAACCCACAGCCAAAGGAACATGAGAAGCAACTAGAAAACAAAAGAAAGGAACCCAGAACATTGTTGAGTCTTGAAAATGTCATTCATTTCCATTACACTTTCACTATTATGTCCATTATATCACCTCCATTTCACTACTATGTCACCACATTCATCCCACTTTCATTATCATTGGGCCACATTTATGTTTTTCCAAACTTTATTAATTCTAAGTTTTTTAAGTGAATTTGTGGTTAAAAATTAGAAAATAATGTGCATATGCTTATACCTAACAAATGGGTTGAGATTGTTGACATGTGGAGGTTGAAAGGAGGCTTCTAGAAGACCCTTATGTGGCACTCTAAGGCCAAATTCGAATTTGAGTGGAAAGAATCATGGGATTATGAGGATATGTGTCACATCTCCTAATTATATTGTAACTCTAAGAAGACATGTGTCTTATCAGTTCCTATTTTGATTAGGACTCTAGAGGTAGAGGGAGAGATTCATGGACTCTCATTAATGAGATGGCTTCTCATATTTTTGTATAAATAGGAGATCTCTCTCCTTCATTTGTTAGTCTTTTAGCTTCTGAGTCTTAGCTTGTTAGCTTGTGAGATAGCTTTGGAAAGCTTTGGAGAGATTTGTTGTACTTTGTAATTTTGAAGAATTTGAATAAAGCTTTGATGTTCTCAACATGGAAGGAGATGTGAAGTAGATGTCATGGAGCATATTAGAATGTAAGGTAGAGTAGATTTCATTTTGTAATTTTGCTTTGATTTCATTATGTCATTTGATTGCTTTCAAGTTTGATAGATTAGATTTTTCATTCATGCAATTTTAATTCATGCAAGTGTGTTCAACTGATTGATTGTAGATTAGTTTTTCTTTACATGTTTTTGCATCAAATAGTGACATGAGATTTACCTCTCTGCTGACTTTGTTTTTTTTTAGCTTTTCAATTTCAGTTATGCTTTGATTTCAGTCTTATTCATTTGCTTTGTTAGTTAGTTTAGATATCAGATTGCTCAAGTTGTTGATGATTACCTCCGAAAGCCATAACGAGACTAACTGGTGAGGGGTCAGACTATGAATTGATGTGATTTGATTTTAAGTTTACTTTTCTGCAATTAGATATCAGATTGCTCAAGTTGTTGATGATTACCTCCGAAAGCCATAGCGAGACTAACTGGTGAGGGTCAAACTATGAATTGATGTGATTTGATTTTAAGTTTACTTTTTTGTAATTAGATATCAGATTGCTCAAGTTGTTGATGATTACTTCCGAAAGCCATAGCGAGACTAACTGACGAGGGGTCAGACTATGAATTAATGTGATTTGATTTTAGTTTTACTTTTCTGCAATTAGATATTAGATTGCTCATGTTATTGATGATTATCTCCGAAAGCCATATCTTAGACTACCTGGCGAGGAATCAAACTATGAATGATGTGATTTGATTTTACTTTTTATTGGTTTACAGTTTTTGATTTGTTTGAGTGCAATAGCTTAACTTTTATTTATGTATTTAGAAAAGAAGCAGAGACAGTGATTTCATGATTAGTATTTCATCTTTTGCTTGATTAAAGTAGTTGCATACTTATACTTTTGTTTAAGTACTAATTC
The DNA here is from genome assembly GCA_031772625.1 of Pinus tabuliformis. Taxonomy (NCBI): domain Eukaryota; kingdom Viridiplantae; phylum Streptophyta; class Pinopsida; order Pinales; family Pinaceae; genus Pinus; species Pinus tabuliformis. The sequence continues at coordinate 209,463,693 of CM062818.1, read as the reverse complement.
CATCAATAACATGTTTTAATATCTTTTGAAGTGCTAAGTTTTTGAAGTTACCATTAGGGACATAGACCTTGTCTTGAAATCTACATCCATACTTGACCTTTAAAAGTATTCTTAAGACCTTAGAACAGGATTTCCATTTGCATTAGATACTTTAGGAAATCAACAAGAATAAAACCCCAAAACAAAATAAAATCTATAAAACAACGAAGTAAGAAAAAGGTTAACTAAGCACATATGGTGCACCACACTTCATCAGTTTACGATACCCAAATTGATAATTTATGTAGAGCAATTTAAGACGTTAAATTGACTAGACATTTTAGCACCGTTGTCGGGGAAGTGTAATTAGGAGACCTTATTTCTTACATCTAAAAAAAAATTTAATAATTCTAGAGTATGCTCTCCTCCTACACTTTGTGTGATCTGGAGGATCAGAAAAAGGATTGTTATGTAAAAAAAAAAAAAAAAAATCTTGAGTATGCTCTCCTCCTACACTTTGTGTGATCTAGAGGATCAGAAAAAGAATTGTTATGTAAAAAAAAAAAAAAAAGGAGACAAAATAAACTTCAACATTTCAATTGATTCAATAATAAAAACAAATAAAAAAAATGAAACCCAACTACTTTGATAGGTTCAGCTGTCCAATATTGACTGGTTATGGTCTGTAGTGGTCCTCAAAACACTGTATCCTGTTTTAATAAGGTTTTGCAACTTAGCTAGGGAATGTAGCCTGATTCCACAGTTAGTTGAGAATTCCGCATCTGATTTCAAGGTTTAGCAGGTTACAGGCGTCCAATGAAGAAACCGACCACATGGGCATCTCAGGAATTGTCCCAACATGGATCCTATCCTAGTCATTCAGCCAGACTGATAAAAAAATCAGCCTAAGACCTCAGTCAAAGTCCTGCTTTTAGCATGTTTTCCTTGAAGTATTTGCTGCCTAAAATTGAAAATCATTAATCCTTCTTATAAAAATTTACAATTTCAGAGAGAAAAAAGAAAAACAATCAATGGCTATCTTGAATCTTAGCTTTCACTGTGTCTTCAACAAGAAAATCTGCATCCCTGTCCAAGCTTTGACCTTAAAACGAACCTGCAAAAACATTAAAAAATAAATAAATAAATAAATAAATAATAAATAAAATAATAATAATAATAAAATCTGCAAAATCCTCCTCTAGTTGTTTTCCTGACTCTTGTAATCAGCAATGAAAATCCTTCATACAGCCAGAACATCCCAACTGAGAACATACCTATGTGGAGATGCCTACTAACATTTATAAGAAAGTCACGACCTTTATGGAGTGCCATCTCTACTAGATTGTCCATACTTTTTGAAAAAGCGTGGCTTATCTGTTAGTGCTAAAATTGGGTTGGGTTTCTCTGCTGCACTGCTTGTTATAATGCTGCTCTCAGTATTGTATTGGTACTTCATATGGAGGCACGGAAATGACTATGGCTTTGCTCTTGGCCTGCCACATGATCTTATCTCAAATACCAATAAAAAAAAACATGATGGTTTTTTACTCCTTAGATCAAAATTTGAAGTCTTTTCCAACCTCACACGGATTTGCATCAAATTTGAATCCACTGTATCTTTAGCAAACGTTTGAAACAAACTTCTGAGCTGCTCCAGCTATAATAAATCTCAGCACTTGCTTAATATGATAGGAAACATTTTTAATGGTGTCACCTCCCTGAAACTGACTAATTCATTTGTTGTTGATTGCATCTGAAAACAAATTTTTCCTAAAATCGATTTTACAGGCCGAATGCAACAACTCAGGAAAAACGTAAATAGAGAAAAACGTCAAACTTTGAGAGCATGATTTGGCCAAACGGAGATGAATCTGAAAAAAATAAAACATGGGTTGTTTTGCCAGTAGGGTCAATTAGATAACCCAGAAACAATTTTTAGAAAATCGTGGCAGTTTTGGAGATATCCTCGGTTCTTTGGAGCGCATTTTTGCCTTCCGCGTGAAAAAAAACGGAATTTTAATTAATGAACACGCTGTGATTTAATTCGGCGTGCCTGAGAAAGGGAAATTCTAATTTTATTATGTGCTGGCACTTACTCTACCACGTCTTCTGCCCTTAATGCCACCCATTTAACTCATTAACACCTGTTAACAAAAAATCTCAATTGAATACGACTCTGTTTAACTCCATTACGTGAACTAGTTATATATGGCTCTTCACAGCCGATTAATAAGACGTGGCAAATTATTCAACATGGAAATGTATTCAAAGTCAGTGTTAAGGATCCCAAGGTGGATGTCGTGGATAGTTTTTTTCAGACAATTGCATGCTGCATATGTTAATGTTGTGTCAAATCCTTTACATGTACCAGGAAAGAGAATCACCTCACAAGTGGATGTTGCATATGTGGACGCTGCATATGTGCTTTTGCTGAAAGATTCAGTACGATAGTGAGATTGTTTGGGACATCAACAACAATATAGGCTTCCCTATCCATCCTATTTGAGCTTCTCTCAAGTTCAGATGATTGGTTAAGGCATTTCAGCTTCATTGAATTTTAGCCTATGTCGTGCCTTCACAACATTTTTCTTTGTTTCCACTCTGAGTGCATGCATATTCTTCATAGTAAGACTGTCATCTACCCTAAATTCACCACACGGATAGGTTTCTATTGACGATTTTGAAATGTGAGCATCTTGAAACTGAAATATGTTTGAGATTTGTGGAGGTTAAATTTGATCATTGGTCATGGGATAGGAAGACTTCAGCACCTTGACTTTCTTTTGGCTGATGGTATAAACTATAAATGTCACACGCAAACAATCTAAATCTGTGTTCAATGGATTTGTATTATATGAATATCAAAAGGCATGCAATGATATAAAATCTGTCAGCACAGTTTTAAAAAAAAAATTGTGATTCATATACGCACTCTCAATTCACATATGATGTCATGAAACCACTTCAGATTGAACAATTAATGTAGTAAATCTTTCTAGTAGAGAATTACAGAGAGTTGCAAATGCATACATCGATTCAAAACAGCATAATGTTGCAGCATGAAGCTGCACAAATAGTTCAGTCCTTGCTCAGGCCAGACAGCGATGTTATTATCAAGCACGACCTTAGTATCCTTGATTATTTATCGGAACTTATCTGATGTTTGTATGGGAAGCTCGGGGCTTGTTGTGTAGTAACATCGGCATTCTTAGTTAGAGAAGGGATCAATATCATTTTGGTTAGTTTTGTTTCAACTGAAAATCTTCATTTTAAAGATGAATCACTCACTTTTAAGGTTGCAGAAACTCCACAAGAAAGTGCGGAAGAGACAAAAATCTATGCACGACTCAAGTATCCAAAATATGTGTAAAAATGATGGTTGACTGTTTCAGCCACTTTCCGCAGCTGATTCAACTTTCTGCAGCTGGTTCAACTTTCTGCAGTTGTTTTTGTTAAACTCTAGGTTGCAGGTGTCATCAAGAAAAACAAGCCACATGGGTAGCTGGGAAAATGTCAGTATATGGATGGTGTCCTATTCATTTGATCCAATTCAATGAAAAAGACCCCGGTCAAAGGGAAGTCAAGTTGTGTGTTATCACTAAGTCGCCACACTGAGTCACCACACTAAGTCGCCGCATGTCAAGAAAAAAATAATAATTTTGAATCAATGAAATGAATAAGTTATTTGCTCACTTTTCTGAAGGTATTTATTAATTTTGCACTGATGATGAAAGATGAATGGCTAACTTTGTATTCAAGATTTTTAGCTACAGAAACCGTGCACATTCTACGGCTAAAGTCCAATTCCGCAAACTGAAAAAAACCTCATTGTTCAAATCAGCCTAACTTTTTCATATGAAATCAGATTTTGATGATTTAAGTACCATTGGAAAGATCTCAAAAAGATCTACACAATGATAAATCCATCATTAGAGTTTGAGCCGGCAACGGCGCTAAAATGTCTAGTCAATTTAACGTCTTAAATTTCTCTACATAAATTAACAATCCGGGTATCATAAACTGATGAAGTGTGGTGCACCATATGTGCTTAGTTAACCTTTTTCTTACTTCGTTGTTTTATAGATTTTATTTTGTTTTGGGGTTTTGTTCTTGTTGATCTCCTAAAGTATCTAATGCAAATGGAAATCCTTTTCTAAGGTCTTAAGAATACTTTTAAAGGTCAAGTATGGATGTAGATTTCAAGACAAGGTCTATGTCCCTAATGGTAACTTCCAAAACTTAGCACTTAAAAAGATCTTAAAACATGTTATTGATGGAATTAGTACTTAAACAAAAGTATAAGTATGTAGCTACTTTAATCAAGCAAAATATAAAATACTAATTATTAAATCACTATCTCTGCTGCTTGTCTAAATACGGAAATAAAAGTTAAGCTATTTCACTCAAACAAATCAAAAACTGCAAACCAGTAAAAAGTAAAATCAAATCACATCATTCATAGGCTGATTCCTCGCCAGGTAGTCTAAACTATGGCTTTCGGAGATAATCATTACTAACATGAGCAATCTGATATCTAATTGCAGAAAAGTAAAACTAAAATCAGATCACATCAATTCATAGTCTAAACCCTCGCCAGTTAGTCTTGCTATGGCTTTCGGAGGTAATCATCAACAACTTGAGCAATCTGATATCTAATTGCATAAAAGTAAAATTAAAATCAAATCACATCAATTCCTAGTCTGACCCCTCGCTTGTTAGTCTCGCTATGGCTTTCATAGGTAATCATCAACAATTTGAGCAATCTGATATCTAATTGCAGAAAAGTAAACTTAAAATTAAATCACATCAATTCATAGTCTAACCCCTCGCCAGTTAGTCTCGCTATGGCTTTCGGAGGTAATCATCAACAACTTGAGCAATCTGATATCTAAACTAACTAACAAAGCAAATGAATAAGACTGAAATCAAAGCATAACTGAAATTGAAAAGCTAAAAAAAACAAAGTCAGCAGAGAGGTAAATCTCATGTCATTATTTGATGCAAAAACATGTAAAGAAAAACTAATCTACAATCAACCAGTTGAACACACTTTCATGAATTAAAATTGCATGAATGAAAAATCTAATCTATCAAACTTGAAAGCAATCAAATGACATAATGAAATCAAAGCAAAATTAAAAAATGAAATCTACTCTACCTTACATTCTAATATGATCCATGACATCTACTTCACATCTCCTTCCATGTTGAGAACATCAAAGCTTTATTCAAACTCTTAAAAATTACAAAGTACAGCAAAGCTCTCCAAAGCTTTCCAAAGCCATCTCACAAGCTAACAAGCTTAAGAACTAACAAGCTAAGAGTCACAAGCTAAAAGACTAACAAATGAAGAAGAGAGATCTCCTATTTATACAAAAAGATGAGAAGCCATCTCATTAATGAGAGTCCATGGATCTCTCCCTCTACCTTTAGAGTCCTAATCAAAATAGGAAATGATAAGACACATATCTTCTTAGAGTTGCAATATAATTAGGAGATGTGACACATATCCTCATGATCCCATGATTCTTTCCACTCAAATTCGAATTTGGCCTTAGAGTGCCACATAAGGGTCTTCCAAAAGCCTCCTTTCAACCTACACATGTTAACAATCTCAACCCATTTGTTAGGTATAAGCATATGCACATTATTTTCTAATTTTTAACCACAAATTCACTTAAAAAGCTTAGAATTAATAAATTTTGGAAAAACATAAATGTGGCCCAATGATAATGAAAGTGGGATGAATGTGGTGACATAGTCGTGAAATGGAGGTGAAATAGAGGTGATATAATGGACATAATAGTGAAAGTGTAATGGAAATGAATGAAATTTTCAAGACTCAACAAACACCATGGATATCCAGGAAATGGAAAGGTCAGGCAAATACACTGTCAATCCACACAATACTCCATGCCAATGACAAACTGTAACCAAGAAACCACATGCATATGTCATGCATGAAAAAACTAGTAAGGAAAGCATACATGCAACTCATTACTTGCAAGAAAAACACATTGTAGTTGTTGATCCTAATGTCCTCTTGCACTTTACTGCTCTTCCTTTGCCTTCTGTCTCCAAAAATCAAAGTATGCCACACTAATCCAAGAGTGCTCCAAGAAAACTCTAAGTGTCCAATAGTATGAGAGAGAGAGAATAGAGAGATCTCCAAAACTAAATTGACAAAAGGTACCAACTAATCCCCATAGGACATTTTATTAATGAGGTATTTATTTTCTTCATTTTCCATTATTTTCCTTAATTTTCCTCCTCACATGTAACTTGTGACCTTTCACCTCCCTTTTATCCTAATTTCCATTATTTTCATAAAACAAATGCCAATAAATGCTTCATGTATTTCCAAATCATTTGCCATTTCCTTTGCCAATTTTCTTAGCCATTAATTAATCACAAGTGATCCCCATCACTATTTTTTTTCCCAACATTCATCTTGGAATACATGTCCCATGACCAAGGTCTTCTTTTACCTTGATTAATTTTTACATGGATTTTTTACCAAGGTTGTTACAGAACCCTCCCCCTTGGGGGAACATCGTCCTCGGTGTTCAACTACATCTGCAACCGCAATACTGTTGTAAGAAAAACATACCACCCATGGATATTTATAACTTAACTCGTTGTAGTATTTACAGTGATCAACCTGTTGAGAGGCAAACCAACATGACAACATGATAAATATAACATCATAATGGCATGACACCCATACAGCTTATTAGAGCTTTATAACATAGCTCATGGTGATATTTACATCCATATACATATGTACATATACCAAAACATCATACCAAATCATGTACCGAAACATATACCAAAGACATATACTAAAACATTCGCTCAATCAGCGAATAGAGAAGGATACATAGCTTGCATCTGATCTGCCATCTCCCATGTAGCTTCATCTGGCCCAAAGTGCTTCCACTACACTTTAACCTGCTCGATTGCTTGGTTCTGAAGAATGAGAATATTTCTCTACAAAATGCATTGAGGTTCTGGCTGGAATTCTCCTTCTGGCTCCACTTGCAATACAGGCCAATCAATCGCATGATCATCATCTTTAACATACTTTTTAAACAATGACACATGGAAAACATCATGGACTTTCACTGTCGGAGGCAATGCAAGTCAATAGGCTACTGGCCCAATCCTCTCAAGAATCCTAAAAGTTCCACAAAATCGGGGTGTCATCTTGGCACATGATCTAATCTACAAGGAGCTCTTATTTGTCCTGATGCACAAGTACACCTACTCTCCAATCTGAAACTCTTTAAACAACTTGTTCCAATCTCCATAACTCTTATGCATATCCTGTGTTGCTTTCAAATTCTTCTTGATTACTTGCATTTCATTTTCCATTTCCTCCAACATGTCTGGTCCAATCAACACCATATTAACTGGATCACTCCAATTGATGGGAGTATTTCAATTGTTCCCATACAATGCCTCAAATGGACTCATTCACAAATATTCCTAATACCCATTGTTGTAAGAAAACTCTACCAGTGCAAGATATTCTTCCCACTTCTGTTGTTGATGTAACACATACATCCTGAACATGTCCCCCAATATCTTATTGACCCTCTCTATCTTTCCATCTGTCTGTGGATGATAAGTTGTACTAAAGTCCAACTTTGTACCTAAACCTGCAAACAACTCCTTCCAAAACTTGGAAGTGAACTTTGCTTCCTATCTAACACAATATTCTATAGAACACCATACAATCTCACCACATCTCTGATGAAGAGTTGTGCTACATCATTCGTTGAGTATGTAGACTTCACTAGAATGAAGTGTGCTACCTTCGTAAACCTATCCACCACAACCATCATGGAATCATGCTGCCCAGATGTCCTTGGAAAATCTGTGATAAAGTAAATGGAAATGGCCTCCCATTTCCACTCTAGAATCGGAATCAGTTGTAGTAGTCCACCTGGATGCTTACACTCACTTGTTGACAATCCAAACACCTAGCCATGAAATTTTCCACGTCTCTCTTCAAATTGGGCCAATAGTAAAAATTCTTCACCACTGTCAGTGTCTTCTGATATTCTGGGTGACCAGAATATGGTTTTGCATGAAACTCTCTTAAGATAAGATTCTTGAGCTCATTTTCATATGGCACATATATCATGTCCGTAAATCTGACCAAGCCATCTGTCGTGAGACAATAGTCCACATCCTATGCACCTGTACTTGTAATTGTTCCTATACTTGTACTCTGTTGTAACCTATTCCTAAGCTCCATGTACCTATTATCCTACTGACCTGCCTATAAGATTTGAGCCTTTAAATTTGTCCCATACAAGCTTATAGCTACTATATGATTCACCTGTATCCGCCTACTAAGAGCATCTATAACCCTATTCTATTTACCTTTAATCTACATGACCTCAAAACTGAACTCATTGATCGTGGCCAACCATCTCGCTTGCTTGGAATTCAGATTCGGTTGGTCAAATAGATACCACAACCCATTTTGATCACTCATTAATACAAATCATCTGCCAAGGAGATAGTGCCTTCACATCTTCAATGCATGAATTATCATTTCCAACTCAAGATCATGTGTTGGATAGTTTTAGTCGTGCTCATTTATTTTTTGTGATTCATAGCATACTACTTGTCCTTCCTGCATAAGAACTCCACCAAGTCCTCTCTTGCAAGCATCTTCACATACCACAAACTCATTTTCTGAATCCGTGATCTTTAACACTTGAGCATGTGTCAACAACTTCTTTAACTACTCAAAACTGGTTGCACATTCCTCTATCCATTCAAACCTCTTTCATTTCCTTTGTAATGATGTGATAGGATAAGAAATCTACAAGAAGTTCTTGATGAACCTCCTGTAGTGCCCTACTAGCCCCATGAAGGATCTCACCCCATCCACATTCCTAGGAGTTGCCCACTCCATGATAGCTCTTACCTTTTTGGGGTCTAGTGTTATGCATTTTTTGGAAACCACATATCCCCGGTAATGTACCTCATTCTGAAAGAAACTTCACTCGCTGAGCTTACCATACAACTAATGCTCTCTCAACAATCTTAATAATGTTGCTAAGTGTTCAACATGCTCTTCTTCATATTTTGGATATACCAATATATCATCAACGAATACAATAACAAACTTGTCCAAATAAGGACGCAGCACACTATTCATCAAACACATAAAAGTAGTTGGAGCATTAGTCAAACCAAATGGAACTACAACAAACTCATAATGCCCATACCTAGTCTAAAAAGCAGTCATGTAGATGTCCTCATCTTTATTGCATACCTGATGATATATGGATCTCTAATCAATCTTTGAGAACATTATTGTTCCCTTCAACTGATCGAACAAGTCATCAATCCTCGGTAATGGATACATGTTCTTAATGGCCACTTTGTTCAACTACCTGTGATCAAGTTCTCAAAAAATAGCTCAAAATTCAAAGTTTTCAGATCTTTGTGGAACCTGAATGATCATGTAGTGCTTGTCATCCTGAATCGGCGCAACTCGTTTCGCATGAATGAACTTTGTATGCTCCAAAAAACATTTTCTATTTGCTTTCCTAGTCAGGCAAATTTTTAAAAAAATGCAGACAACCCAGTTAGCAGTCTATATTACTGACATGGCACTAACTGGTCATGCCTATATGGTAGGGTGACTGTGCAAGTGACTGGTTGACCTCTATCGAATGGTTTGGCGCCAAGTGGTATGGTGTTATTGGTTCTAATTTGGGTGTTTTTGATTGGTTGGTTGGTGGCCAACCATAGGGTACCACGTGGCCCATCTAGGGGCCTCCACATGAAAGCCCAAAGGCCACCAAAAATTGAGTTAAGGTCTGAGCAGCAGTGGCGAGGGTCGAACCCACAACCTCCAAACTCCAATTCCAAGCCGTTACCAACATGTCATTCGAATAGTTCTTATTATATATTATGGTTGTCTCTTGTATTTAAATGTTAATTTTGGTGCAATCTGGGGAAAGGGCCAAACCTTGGGTGCATGCCACCCCACGGAACCATGGTAGAGCGGAGTGGGGGCTTGACCGGCGGGGGTGGGTCATTGGCCTTAGCCCTGAGCACGTGGCCCCAATGTGGCCCACAATTTTCGGATTTAAGTCCTTATATGACATTCAATCCGTCTGATAATTTCACTTGGAATTAGGTGAAATCGGTGCTAGGTTAGTGAAATTGGAAGCTAATTTGTAGGATGGTGTCAGATTTTGGGGAAATTACGATGTGATTAGTAGAAATACTTGGGGAAGCCATCAGGAGCAGAAAGAGGCTAAACGAGCATTTTTGGACATTTTGGAGCCATTGGAACAAGTTTCAGAGCTATCTAAGCATTGTAAACTGATATATTCACACTTTTGAGCATAATGGAGAGGGAAAATCCATTGGAAGCTGGACCAAGGAGGTGTTGCCCAGGTAGGGTGAACTCCTTGATCATGTGTTATTGTGATCTTGTTTGGGTGACGTTCATATTTGTTATATGTTGTTGTTCATTCATTTGTTTATGTTAATTTTTACATGCAATTTACATTAAAACATTCAAAAACACATGTTAAAACTTGCAATTAACCTCATGAATCCTTAAGAACTTTTACATATTCTGAAGAGGAATTTGGCATAGAAAAACTAATTTTCCCATTCATATCAAGTTTGGTATCATAGCTCTTGGTTTTCTTTGTGCAAGGAGGATTTAACTGTTTTCATGTGAATGTGATGCTTATAAGGTTGAAGTGCAAGAGAGGATAAGGACATATGGTTGAAGGTCCTGAAGTTGGGTCAAGGAGAAGGAGTGCAAGGTTGCCACAATCTCCACCGCCAGTTCTACCTCAAATTGTAGTTGAAGCTTTAGTAAGCATGTCACATGAGCCTATAAATATGACAGAGGATGAGAAGGTCTTTAGGAAGGCTTTCTTTGACATGACAGTGATGCTGAAAGTCCTCTATGAAGAGAGGAATACAAGACTGCAGGGTGAAATCTCCAAGCCTCCAAAAGGATGAGGTTCTTTAGGAGGAGGAGGTAATGGAAATGGAGGTAAACCTCCACCTTCTCCACCATAATCTTCATCTTCATTTCACAGGAATCTTCACCCTCTTCCACTAACACAACCCTTACTCATACACATCAACTGATCCGGATTTAAGCAGGAACGCAATAGATTACAGAGATAACCATAAATACAGAGATGCGATAACCATAAAAATAGAGATGCAGCGGAAATAATAATTCATTTCATTAATGGAGAATATTGAAATATGCTTACAAATAGAAATAACCCAGCTAGGGCGATGGTAGCTTATCTCTGAGAAGAGATGTGTCGGCTACATGCCTCTGAACTATTTCGAACGGTGTTACAATGAGGCTCGAGGGCCTATTTATTGTTGAGAAACAATGGAAAACCCTTCACATTCCAAAACCTAACCCTAGAAGATGAAATGCCAAATTGTGGGCCCCGTTTTTGGGTAAGTTGGTACATCAACTTCCCGGGGTCGTGAATTGGTCGTACTATCTCCGTTTGATGTGCATGATAGCCCGTTGAAAAGATCTCTCCGAGGACTACGACGGAAAAGATGATTTTTAGACAGAAAAATCGTTGGCAGTGGATTTTCCAAAAAACGTCGTTTAGGGCCTCAAAACGGCTCCAAAAGTTTAGGACCCGAAAAACTGCTAAAAATAGTAAATTGTGCTATAATTAAGGAAACAGAAAAACTGAAAGAGACAGTTGTGGGGGTCCAAATGGGATAGGTGGGTGGCCACCAACATCCACCTGGATCATCAACATACCTCAAAAGGAATTGGTAAAACACCCCTGTTAAAACATGGTTAAAACCCTATGTTAAATTTGAACTGTCCATGTATAATGGTGAAGTGAATGCAAAGAAGCTTGAAAATTGGGTTCGTCAGTTGGAGTTCTATTTCATAATTCAAAAATTCAAGATGATGAATGGAAAAGATATGTAGATGATATTTTCGCTAAATGGAGACATGGTTTAGATAAACTTAATGAATTCTTATCCCACTTAAACAGCCTCTCAGAACACATTAAATTCACTATTGAGATTGAAAAAGACAACCAGCTCCCCTTCCTGGATGTCCTCCTTACCAGGAAAAATGGCAAACTAAGCCACCAGGTCTTCAGAAAACAAACTCACACCAACAAATATCTTCATTCTAATTCCCACCACCATCCGAAGCAAAAAGTAGGTGTCATCAAAACCTTAACTACCAGAGCTTCAAGAATCTCTAACCCCGAACATTTAGAAGAACTTAACCATCTCTACAAGGTCTTCATCAACAATGGCTATCATAAAAACATTATCCAAAAGATATTTAAAGAATCCACAACCAATAACCAAAAAATAAAAACTCTAGAAAACCCTAGAATCTCCTTACCCTATATTAAAGGAATCACTAACAAAATCGCCAGAATTCTCACCAAGCATAACATTATGGTTGCCTTCACACCACCTAACACCATCAAAAACATGCTAGATTCTGCCAAGGACCTAATAGACCCAAAAAATCACAAAGGAGTATACTCGGTTCCTTGCTCATGTGGCAAAATATATATAGGTGAAACGGGGAGATCCTTTGGCATTAGGCTAAAAGAGCATATTAATGACATTTCAAGAAATAGGTCAGAAAAATCTGGTCTAGCTAAGCATGCTTGTTCCTCCTCACATTATATTTGCATGGAACAAGCAAAATTAATTCACAAGGAAGACCATTATTTAAAAAGAAGGGTAAAAGAAGCAATTGAAATCGAAAAATCCTCCAATAATATGAATAGAGATGACGGACTAAAGTTAAGTGATACCTGGAAACCCCTATTAAATAAAATAAAAAAGCAATAAACATAGATTTACACACATTAAAAATAAATAAATAAATAAATAGAATAAAAATAAATAAATAAATAAATATCAATATTAAGAGAATAAATCAAAATTATTTAATTAATTAAAATTGATAAATATAACCTATCATAGCTAATCCTTTAAATAATAATTTAATCACATAATAAAATAGTTAACATAAAAGTTCAAAACTAATCTTTAAAAAAATTATATACATGCATGTAAAAAAATTAACATATACTTAGGTTCTTAAACTAATAATATAAATTTTAAATAAACATAGATTTACACATATTCATTAATAATAAATAAATATATAAATAAAATAAAAATAAATAAATAAGTAAATATCAATATTAAGGGAAAAAACAAAAGTATTTAATTAATTAAAGTTGATAAATATAACCTATCATAGCTAACTCCCTTTCTAATCCTTTAAATAATAATTTAATCACATAATAAATTAGCTAACATAAATTTTCAAAACTAATCTTTAAAATTATATACATTCCTGTAAAACAATTAACATATAATTAGGATCCTAAACAAATAATATAAATTTCAAATAAACATAGATTTACACACATTCATTAAAAATAAATAAATAGGTAAATATCAATAATAAGAGGAAAAAATAAATAAATAAATAAATAAAATAAATAAATAAAAATTTAAAATATATATATATATATATATATATATATATATAATTAAAATTGATAAATATAACCTATCATAGCTAACTCCCTATCTAATCCTTTAAATAATAATTTAATCACATAATAAATTAGTTAACATAAATTTTCAAAACTAATCTTTTAAATTATATACATTCCGGTAAAACAATTAACATAGAGTTAGGATCTTAAACAAATAATATAAATTTCAAATAAACATAGATTTACACACATTCATTAAAAATAAATAAATAAATAAATAAAATAAAAATAAATAAATAAGTAAACATCAATATTAAGGAGAAAAAACAAAATTAATTAATTAATTAAAATTGATAAACATAACCTATCATAGCTAACCCCCTATCTAGTCCTTTAAATAATAATTTAATCACATAATAAATTAGTTAACATAAATTTTCAAAACTAATCTTTAAAATTATATACATTCGTGTAAAACAATTAATATATAGTTAGGATCTTAAACAAATAATATAAATTTCAAAAAATAAATAAATAAATAGATAATAATAATAATAATAATAAAATAAGTAAATAAATAATAATAAAAAATATATATATAAACAATAATATAATAAAATTAAAACTAAATAAATAAGTAATAATAATAAATAATAACCCCAGATGCGGGTGTCAAGGATTTGGGAAATGGCAGGCCACATGCCCAGCATGTGCTGCCACGTGATGGACGAGGGCCTTCATTGCTCATCGCAGACGAGGCATTAAGACGGGAGAGGCATAATGAATGCCTTAACGCAGACGCTGGAAACGATGGCGAGCAGGCAGAGCGCATTTAATGCAGGCAGGCTTCAAAGGAATGTTTGTTGGCTTAAGTATGAAGGAATATCACAGTGCTGGGCTCAGAATGCTGAGGCAGTTACTCAGATCGCTGGGCAGAAATGCGGTGCAGTTGAAGCTGAAAGCGAAGACATTTGCTCAGAGGAGGTGTGCGTTCTGTTGGTTTATTCGGGCCTTAGTTTTTGTTCTGTTGAGTTTAGCCCCGAGTTCCCTTGTGTACAGAACTCAATTGGGAGGGCACGCAATTGCAACAGGCTCTCAGGCACTGTGCTGGAATCCATGGCACCACCGCGTGAGAGAATGCCGTGCAGAAGAGGCTCGGGGCGTGGGGAGTCTTCTCGTCCCCCAGCAGCAGATGTTCATCATCACTGCTGCTGCTGCTACTGTTATAGAAGGGCGGGAGCCACACCAATTCCAGCTGGTCAATTTCTGGAGGCTGGTAGCTCTAACGATGGAATGCCCATGCTCCCAGCGTTCGGCTCGGCCATTTTCACCTTGGGCAGCTCGCGGGACAATGATGGAATTCAGGCACATATTTCAGTCCTCTTTACCAAGGTTCCAGAGGAGGACAGGGAAGGAACACAACCAACCCATGCTGAGGTTCTCTCAGAGGGCAATAAGGAGAAAAGCCCTATGGTGCAGTCATCTAATGCAGAGGGTAATCTGGAAGGGGAGCATCAGCAAGCCTCCACTCAACCGCAAGAGCCAAAGCGGGAGGCACCACCGGACCACAGTAGCCCGAGCTGGATGGCGATGTGGGAGGGCGTCCCAGAAGGTCAAGGCTGGTGCTGGATTCGTGAGGAAAAACCAGACGACTAACTCTCAGGGGCACTCTCCTTCACACTCTTCTCTCTCTCGGGTCGGGTATGCGTGCTGGGTCTCAGTGAGTATCTGGGTTATGTTAATTATCGTTGTTTGTTTCCTTTTAGTTCATGGCATGTTCACGGCTACTTTAACAAAGAATGTTGGAAGCCCCTGCGCGGGCAGTTTTTTGTCCCCTGCTTGGCAAAGTCTGTTGGAAACCCCTGCGTGGGCCGTTTTGCTGTATGCCCCTGCGTGGGCCGTTTTTTGTCAGCCCCTGCATGGGCAGTTTTGTTTCTCTTCTAAGAACTACTCTAAGTCATGTGTTATAATCTAATCTGGAGATGCTGCCATGCGAGGGAGAATTCTGAGTCTAAAAGTGCTACCCAAGGAGCCACAGTCGGTCCTGGGTAGCCAGTTTTCCTTGAATGTAATGTTACCTGTATATAATAAAATAGATTAGTTAGCTTTGCCGAGAAAAAAAAATAATAATAAATAATAAATAAAATAAATACTTATCTAAATAATTAAATTAAATAATTATTAATTAATTTATCATTTATAAGCCGACTACAAATGAAGACATCAGAAATATTTTTTCAAATAACTATTAATATGCTTGTAATTTCACGCTCTCTCTTCTCAAATACAAATCTCATTGCCCTGATGATGGACTCACTAAGCTAGTCCGAAACGTTGGTTTCAAAACTGTTCACAGGTTTTTCCACAAAATTAAAAATTCAAGATGATGACATAAAGATTCAGCTAGCTTATGCACCACTAGTATGGTGGGAAGCAAAGACACAAGAAGAGATAAGAAAAAAACCATGGTAAGATCTCTCAATTTCTTGGTCTGATATCATTGTTGCAATTAAAGACATTTTTACCATCTAGCATATATGCAGAAATCCATCATGAATTGGCAGAACTTAGACAACTTAAAGGTCAAAATGTGCAAGATTACACCAAAGGATTTAGAAGAATGTCTCTAATGTTAGGTGTAGATTTGCAATCACGAGACACGTTGTTGAAGTATATAGGGGGTTTACATAGTTACCATAGGCATACTATCCTTAAGTTTAATCCCAATAATCTAGATGAGGTTTGTGTGCAAGCCACTCATCTTGAGGCAAGAGGGGAAAATACTCCAGAAGGGGGTAGTAAAAATCCATTTAAGGGTAAAGAAAAAGAAAAGGGTTTCAAAGGGAAAGGAAAGAAAAATGCATCCATTAAAAAGGAAGGAGAGAAAACAATATGTAAACATTGTTCCAAAGAGGGTCACGATGAAGACCATTGTTGGAAGCTTCATCTAGAGATGAGGCCTAAGAAACTCAACAACAAAGGAAAAGAAAAGATAGTTTCAATCATTCAAGAAGATTTGGGATCCGGTTCAGGTGATGAAACTAAAATTATAGCCATGGGTATAAAAGAAAAAGAATCCATTGCTAGCACTAGTACACCAAATTATCACACTATCACTCGAAATGAAGAAACAATAATTGAACTATTTCATGTGAGGGTTATTGCAAAACATACAAAAATCGACACATTATTTGATAGTGGGTCTCAAGCCAACTTGATATCTAAATACTTAGTCAAGAAACTTAATCTTGAAACCATTCCTCATCCCAAACCATATCCATTGGGTTGGATATGCAAGGACACAAACTTTCAGGTTACAATAAAATGTATTCTTCGGTTTGAAATCACATCAAACTTCATTGACGAAGTTGAATTAGATTTTGTATCGCTTGATATTTCAGGAATTGTTTTGGGTAGTCCTAACCTCTATGATAGAAAAGCAGTCTTCTATCGCCATGAAAACAAGTACCACTTGTTCAAGATGGTGTGGAGTATATTGTGAGATCTCATCTCAAAAAATTAAATCTTTCATTAGTTAATTCAAGGCAAACGAAAATACTAATGAATTCAAACAAGAATTTAGTGCTTCTTATGATCAAACCAAAGAATGATGTTGATTATGAAGAGTTTGAGGGTTGTGATACAAAACGGAAATCTGATTTGATTGGAGTGATTAATCAAAATGATGAGATGTTTCAGGAACCAAAGGGATTGCCTCACAAAAGGGGAATCCAACATGAAATACCATTGTAGCAAGATTGTCATCTTTCTAACATTGGCATGTACGGGATGTCAATAATGGAAAATGAAAAAATATAAAAGCAAACCCAAGAGTTGTTGAACAAAGGGATCATCCGACCATCTCCTTTGCCATACAGGTCACCTATTGTTTTGGTGCCCAAGAAGAATGGAAATCATGTCACTAAGTGGAACTTAAGGAGTGGCTATCATCAAATTATAATTGTTGAAGAAGACACATGGAAGATGACATTCAAACAAAGCAATGTTTGTTTGAATGGCTAGTTATGCCTTTTGGTCTTTACCATGCTCCTACTACTTTCGTGGGTATGATGAATGATGTATTAGAACCATTTCTAGATGAGATAGTCTATTTATATGACATCTTAGCTTTCAGAAAATATATTGATGAACATGCCATGCATGTGAGAAAAGTACTTGATGTCTTGAAGAAAGAACAGTTGTTTTTTAAGATGTCAAAGTGTGAATTCGATAAAACTTCTTTGATGTGCTTGAGGCATATTGTTGGAGGAGGTGAGTTGAATATAGGCCCCTCCAAGGTTGATGTCATGATGAATTGGCCAATGCCCAAGATAGTCACTAGAGTAAGAAATTTTTTGGGAGCAACCCAATATTGGAGAAATTTTATTGCTAACTTTTCTTCTATCGCAACTCATTTGCATGCATTGACTAGTGTGGAAAAGGTCTTCCAGTGGGGAGGCAAGCAAAAAAAGGCATTTTATGTGTTGAAAGAAAAGATTAGTTTATCTCATGTACTTGCAAGCGACTATGCCATGGGTGCAGTCCTCATGCAATATGGTAAGCCCATTTCATGTCATTCAAAATTCTTCAATGGTGTAGTGACAAAGTTGCAGCAAGCAAGGCACTTTCGATGGATGGGATCCTTACAACAATTCCACTTGGTAATAAGGTATAAGAAAGGTATATACAACAAGGTTGATGATATGCTTTCTAGGCCTATTTTTAGTGCAACTACTTTACTCAAGCATAATTTTGTTTTGCATGAAAGTTATGTTCGCGATATGCATACTTTCAAAACGTACATTTAAGCTTGGGTCAAGAGAACCAAGTAGGGGAATTTGATTACCATTTGCGTCATAATATGTTGTACCATCTTGGTAATAAGGATGTTTCTATTTATGGTGACATGGACAAAGCCAAGAAGTTCATTGAATGATTCCAAATGGTACCTCAAATAGTGCAAGATTAGCTTGAAAAGAGCTAAGCAAGTACAAGTCAAGGCACGACAAGCATCAGGTAGATCACAAGTTCTGAGTTGGTGATGAAGTTTGGCTTCACATTAGCAAAGAAAGGCTCCAAGGAGAAGGTAAAAATTTGAAACCAATTAGATATGGTCCATTCAAAATTCTGGAAAAGGTTGGTGGCAATGCCTTCATGTTGGATTTACCTACATCTATGCAAACTTTTGTTGTTTTTAATGTTGATAACTTAAGGTTGTACAAGCCTCCTTTGATTGAACATCAAGGAGAATATGTCCAAATTCCTTCCATTGAGGATTTTTCTCCTGAATACCTTGATGAAATACAGCAAGACACCATTATTTACAGAAGAGCAAGGTCTTCAAAACGAGGGAGTGTGGACTACCTTCGAGAGGGGCTCAAAGGAGAAAATTCTTCTAAAGCCAAATGGATCAAGATTGGAAAGGTGAGGGAACTATCACATAATGGACAACTGAAAGTGACCTTTTTGGGTCCAAAAGGCTTCTAGTGGGGAGGAATGATCGGGTGCTCAAAAAATAGCTCAAAATGCAAAGTTGTTGGATCGGTGTGGAACCTGAAAGACCGCTTAGTGCTCGTCATCATGAATCTGGCACAACTCATTTCGCGTGAAACAGTCTCTGTATGCTCACAGAAACATGTTTTGTTCTTTTTCCTGAACAAGTGAATTTAAAAAAAAAAAATTACAGACATCCCAATCAGTAGTTTGTAACGTTGACGTGGCACTAACTTGGAATGCCTACGTGTTAGGGTGACTATGCAAGTGACTGGTTGACCTTCGTCGAATGATGTGGTGCCAAGTAGCATGATGTTATTGGTTCTGATTTGGGTTTTTTTGATTGGTAGGTTGGTGGCCAACCACAGGCTGCGATGTGGCCCATCCAGCAGCCACCATGTGGCAGCCCGAGGGCCACCAAAAATCAGGTTAAGGTTTTAGCAGCAGCAGCAGGGGTCGAACCCGCGACCTCCAAACTCCAAGTACATGCTGTTACCAACATGCCATTTGAATAGTTATTATTATATTATGGTTTCCACTTGTATTTAAATGTTAAGGTTGGCGCAATCTAGGGAAAGGACCAGCCACAGGGGCCAACCCTTGGGCACGTGCCACCCCAAGGGACCACGGAGAAGCAGAGTGGGGGCCTGACCAGTGGGGGTGGGCCATTGGCCTTAGCCCCAGGCACATGGCCCCCATGTGGCCCAAAATTTTCAGATTTAAGGCCTTATATGGAATTTAATCTGTCTGAAAATTTCACCCGAAATTAGGTGAAATCGACACTCGGTTAGCGGAATTGGAGGTGAATTTGTAGAATGGTGCTGGATTTTGGGGAAATTGTGGTGCGATTAGCAGAAAGACTTGGGGAAGCCATAACTTCTTTAGTTTTTTACCAAATCAAGAGCAGAAAGAGGCTAAACAATCATTTTTGGGTATTCTGGAGCCATTGGAACAGGTTTCAGAGATATCTGAGCATTATAAACTGATGTATTCACACTTTTGAGCATAGTAGAGAGGGTCAAGCCATTGGAAGCTAGACCAAGGTGACGTATCCCAAGCGGGGTGAGATCCTTCATCATGTGTTGTTGTGATACTATTTTGGTGATGTTCATGTCGGTTATATGTTGTTGTTCAGTCATTTGTTTATGTTAATTTGTACATTTAATTTACATTAGAACATTCAAAAACTCATGTTAAAACTTCCAATTAACTTCATGAATCCTTAAGCACTTTTACATATTCTGAGGAATTTAGTGCAACAAAACTAATTTTCTCATTCAGATCAGCCAGTGATCAATGCATAACCTTAGAGTACCATCCTTCTTCTTTACAAACAATACTGGTGCAACTCAAGGTGATACACTTGGTCTAATGTATCCTTTTTCCAACATTTCCTTAAACTGCAGCTTCAACTCTACCAACTCTGGTGTGTTCATCCTATAAGGTGCCTTAGATGTTGGTTTTGCTCCTCGTACCAAATCAATAGAAAATTCTACTTCCCTCTAAGGTGGAAAATCTGAAATCCCTATGTGGAATACATCCTAAAACTATGTAGAACTAGGTACCTGCTCAAAACATCTACATCCTCAACTTCCCTACCTTTGTCACTAGAAATATGCACTGCAAATAATACACATTGTTTCCTGTGACTACGCTTGGCCTGCATAGTTGTCACCATTCTCACTGATGTTTCTTTCTTCTTACCCTACAAGACACTTTGTTCCCCATTGTCATCCAAGCACTCAGTAGCCTTGTCATAACAATCCACCTTGGTCCTATGAAGATACAACCAATCCATACCCAACAACATATTGTATGATCCCAACAGAAATACATTCAAATGTGCTGATGTAGAATACCATTCAAATCAAATACACAATCTCTTACCCAATGATGAACTCACGTTTTTGTACCTGTAGCCAACTACACTAACCAAGACTCTGCATGTACTTCTCTATTCAAACCACACTTATCAACAAGGTCAAGATTAACATAACTATAATTAGAAATCAAAATAGAAACAAATTGATCATAAAGCTTACCATCCATCTCGATAATAGATGTCTAGTGATATGCCTACCTATCGTCCAGCATTGCATAGATCCTAGGAACACTTTATCCAACATCCCCAACCATTTACACCTCTTGGGCACTATAAATCTGCAGCCTACTAGCCTGGTACTATGGATAATATTTCTTGTGATTCTCTTCTCCACAAGTCCAAGACTACAAAGGCTTCTAGCCTTAATCCTTATTCTGCTCCTCAGCTTGAAGTCTATTGGCATTATTGTGCATGTGTTGTCCTTGATGACAACTCATGTTAGGTCCCTATAATACTAGTGTAACTCATTATTGTTATTAATACAACCCCCTTATTATATTGTTGTGCCCATGTAGTCCCCATATTGTTATTATTGTGCCCCATAGAAGCCCACTATTGTTATTATTGTGCCCTTACATTATTATTGTTACGTCGGCTTTGATTATATTATGACCCCTTAGACTCCTATATATAGAAATAAGGTCTTGTCATTTGTATCATCGAAGAATTGTTCATTTGTGTAATGTAAAGGAGGTTTCCCCCTCAAATAGGCTTATTTTGAAGGTGTTTATCTATCTCTTCTATCTTTTTGTGAGCTAGTTTCATAACATTTGGTATCAGAGCTTTGGATTCTAGGGTTTCATTGCTCCAAACAGGACATCGTGGCATGTTCACTATAACTTTTTTCTATGATGTTTCAGAAGGTAAAATAAAAACCCATTTGAAACAAAATTGCACTGAAACTCAGATCCAAATTTTAGATCTTGTCTCGCTATATTTTTGAAGATATGATATGAGGAATTTAGGGTTTTTGCAAGCTCCAGAATTTCATCTAAAACAAATCATCATGGAATTTTCGCTATAAATTTTTTGCTACGAAATTTCAGAAGCTACAAAAAAAACCCATTTGGGAATGAATCAATATAAACCTTGGGTCCAAATTTTAGATCTTGTATCACTATAGTTTCAGATATATGATCTGAGGAAGTTAGGGTTTTTCCAGACTCCCAAATTACATCCTAAACAGGTGACCTTGGGAAAATCGTCATAATGTTCTCTCTGAGCATCAGATTGAAATTTCATAAGAAGGTACAGAAAGAGGATGGGCTTTATTTTCTTTAGGTATAATTTTCAAAACCTAAGGTTGAAATAGTGACACGTGGCATGACATACAAGTTCACTCTACTGAACTAGTCTATAATTAGGTCATCGCGGGAGATTGGGAATAAATATTTCTTTGGGAATCCATTGTGATCTGACTTGTGGAGTTAGAAAGTGGACTTAGAGGGCTATTACAGGCCAAAATATAAGAATTTAAAGATCTGAAATTGTAGAGTTACAGTCATTTCAATATCGAGCTCCTAAAATCAAGAAAAAGTGAGATGAGGAAGTTTGATGGTAAGGATCCAGTAAATTGGATACTACAGATAGAGAAATATTTTGATCTACATGGTGTACCATTGTTATAAAAGGTACGTATTGCATCTAATTATTTAGAACCGAATCAATTTTTATGGTATAAGGGATTTGTTCTCGTAAACCACTTATTACATGATCAATTTTCACGGAGGAAATGATAGCACATTATGAGGATACAAAGAGAAACACCTTTTTTAGCCAATTGATAAATCTCAAACAAAAGTGTTCAATGGTAGACCCTATTAAGGACTTTCAAAACTTGAATATAAGGGAAAATGATATTCTAGAGAGGTAGAGGATTAATGTCTCCTTAGGGACTTTGGATAACATTCAACATGAGGTTCGTCTTTGGGAACTTGATTCATTGGAGAAGGCATTCAGGCTGGCAAGAAAAATGGAAAGAAAAATTATGGCAACAAGGAAGTCTACCCCTCACAAATATAAAGATGGAAGTGTTGTTTCTCCTAGCCTTCCACAACCTACAAGGTTGACACCACAATAATTGGAAGAAAAAAGAGGAAAAGGGCTTTGTTACAATTGTGATAACAAATACATTAAAGGTCATAAGTGTGCTGAGAAGAAATTATTTTACATTGTTTGTGGAGAGGAGGAAGAAAAGGATCGGGAAACATCAAAAGAAGAGGATATACACCAGGAACCAACCCTAGAGAAATAATAAATGAATCCGACCATATCTTGTGAAGCATTCACAAGAATTACCACTCCTCAAACTCTCAAGATAGAAGAACATATCAAGAAGAAAAAGGTTCAAGAAGTGAAATATCACATCGAGAAAGAAGAAATGAATCTGACCATATCTTGTAATGCATTGGTTGGAATTACCACTCCTCAAACTATCCAGATAGAAGGACATATCAAGAAGAAAAAGGTTCAAGAAGCGAAAGATCACTTAGAGCATCAAGAAATGAATCTGACAATATCTTGTAATGCATTGGATGG
The DNA here is from genome assembly GCA_031772625.1 of Pinus tabuliformis. Taxonomy (NCBI): domain Eukaryota; kingdom Viridiplantae; phylum Streptophyta; class Pinopsida; order Pinales; family Pinaceae; genus Pinus; species Pinus tabuliformis. The sequence goes on along the minus strand of CM062818.1, from coordinate 209,440,272 downwards.
AATTACCACTCCTCAAACTATCAAGATAGAAGGACATATCAAGAAGAAAAAGATAATAATGTTGATTGATTCGGGCAGTACCCATAATTTTATTCATTGTAAGATAGCCAAGGAATTAAATTGCTTCCTATATCCAGCACTAGAGTGTCAAATGACAGTTGGAAGTGGAGGAACCATAAATTTCTCTAGAAAGTGCCATAATATCAAGCTATCCATGGGAGAATATCTATTGAATAGCCCAATGTTTTCCATTCCAATGGTTGGTGTTGATGTTGTACTAGGAGCCCAATGGCTACAATCCTTGGGTACAATAGCTTTTAATTTTCAAGAACTTTTCATGAAATTTTCTTCGGAAGGAAAGGAATTTGAATTAAGGGTTATCAAAGGGAAACCAGGAAAGATAATGAACTCTAACAGCATGATAAAGCTTATGAATAAAGAAAAACAGGGTGTAACTACACAATTATGTTCACTAGAGGATCCCACATCGAAATCATGTATTTCTCCAGATCTCCAAAATGTTTTGGACAATCATTCCAAGGTATTTGAGACTCCCAAAGGCCTCCCACCTATTCATGATCATGATCATGCTATTCATTTGATTCCAGGAAGTGTTCCTCCAAACATCAGGCCTTACAGATATCGATATGCCTAAAGGAGTGGGAACTCATTCAAAAGTTGCAGAAGATCCCAGTTCAAACAGTATTGTGAGAACTTGACAAGGAAGGAAAAATCATATTGGAACCTAAAGCAGTCACAGAACCAAGAAATCGACAGCTACAAAATAGATCACTTTTGGAGTATCTCATCAAGTGGAAGAACTTACCCACTGAATATTCCACATGGACGACAAGCATTTATACAGAAGCATCAAGAACTACTCAAGCATTAAGGACAACACTTTTTGAAGGAGAGGGGCAAGTTAGGTCCTTATACTACTAGTGTAACCCCTTATTGTTATTAGTACAAACGCCTTATTATATTTTTGTGCCCATGTAGTCCCCATATTGTTATTATTGTGCTCTTACATTATTATTGTTAGGTCAGCTCTGATTATATTATGACCCCTTAGACTCCTATATATAGAAAGGAGGTCTTGTCATTTGTATCATCTAAGAATTGTTCATGTGTGTAATGTAGAGGTTGCCCCCTCAAAGAGGCTTATTTCTAAGGCGTTGATATATCTTTTCTATCTTTTTGTGAGCTGATTTCGTAACATTTGGTTTCACTTCTAACAGAACAAGTATATAGTAACTAGATGAATCCACAGGTTAGTTCAGAGGTGACAGAGTGATGGAATAGAATAACAGAATGATGGGAAAAAGGTTTACAAATTAGAATCAGAAGTTTGATAAAGGTGAATTTTTGAAGATATAAGCAAAAGAAGAAAGCACCTCAAAAGAAAAAGACATATCAAAGAGACAGTGATAGAGATAAATATGATTGTCTTTTAGATGGAAGAAAATATTCAGATTCAAAATCACCTCATAATGAAGATGATTAAGCAAAAGAATTATCAAGTACTAATTTTTGGTCCTCTGGTGATACCTTTCCTTGTTCATGCAATATTGAAGATAATGAATATGACAATGAAACAACTGAATTTTCTCTTATGGGTAAAAGTGAAAGAAATCTAATGACCATAAAAGAAGTTAAAAGGCTCGCAGATAAAATTATATATCAACAAGATCTATTGATTATATAGAATGTGTTGTGGCCACCAACAACCCCCCTCCTTCTTTAGTATTAGCAATAACACTAAAGAAGTGGGGACCCTTAGTAAAAAATTCAAAAAAAATTATAAAGTTTTTTGTATTTTACTCCTTAAAAATACATCGCACGAAGAAGAGTAAAACATTTCTTTATGAGCACAATAAAAAACTGTGAAGAAGCGACACGAAATTCATTGCATCGCATACATTAAGAAACGCCCATAAATGAAAGAAATCTCCAATGGCCGATATGCGACATCGCATATCGCAACATCGCATAAACAGCACACAATAACTTAACAAATTGCAACGATCTGCGATGATGCGATCTTGCGATAAGCGCGATGCTGCGATCTTGTGATAAGCGCGATGCTGCGATCTTGCGATAAGCGCGATGCTGCGATCTTGCGATAAGCGCGATGCTGCGATCTTGCGATAAGCGCAATGCTGTGATCCTGCGATAAACGCAATGCTGCGATTCTGTGATAAACTGATCAGGAAACCCTGCGATGACACATCTTGATAATGCGATCCGCGATGCTGCGATGTGAGTCGCAGAAGTCACCCATCGCAAATTTTCCTCGGCTCAGCATTCAATAAAAGTTGTCCCTAAACCAAAAATTGGGTGCGTGCCTTAAAGGAAATTAATGAATGTATGCCAAAGTATTCATGAAGGACAGTTTTGTGTTTTTCGAAGAGTCAGTTCACTATGGGTGTCATAATTTTATACATTCGTGGAGCTTAGAGCTTTCGTGTCAAAATTTATTATCATTACTCTTTTTCTTTGCGTGAACTGCGGGAATGAAAAACAGGAAACAACATGAAGCAATGTGTAGGAAACATCTAAGGAAAAAGGGAAAGCGTCAATGCTCGGAGAACAGAGAAGAGATGTCCTCATAAACGGATACCAAATGCAACAGAAACGCGGATTTCAGAGTATTACTGAACAGATGCTGATATCAATAGGTGATTCGACACTCAAGGTCAAAAGCTCACAAAAGCAGCATGTTTACAAAATTATGAAGCTTATGCCCGGTAAAGGAAAAAGAGCTAAAGACGGAAAACGCACCAGAAAAGCCTAGATCAAAGAACAGAGGCAGTTTTCGATGCGCGATTAGTGCCTAGCGCTAATCGCACATCGCTAAAAAAATTGTTCAGAAAGCAAAGTCCCTAATTTTCTTAGTCATCCACGAGTCCAGAAACCGAGATAGCAAAAGCAGAAGCAATTTGAGAGAAATTTGGGTTGTTACCAAGTATATACGCAGTAAATTCGCCCAGCCAGAGGATGATTCCCAAAAATATCTTCTAGTTTACTAAAAAGTGGTGCCAGCGCTTGCCATTTCTATTTGCGTAGCCCAAGCAAAAGTAGAAAACAACCAGCCGACTCTTCCCAGGCAAATGTTGCATGCTCGCAACATTAAGGAGCAAATGCAGAAATAGTTAGGAATTAGATTCAATTTTTAGAAATAAGTTTGCTTAGATAAAGGGCGGTCATTTAAACCGTATCCTAAATTTATGTAATTAAGTTATTTAGTTATCAGTATTTAAACCCTTCTCATGCATTTAGAGAAGGGTCCAGAAATTTGTCAAAAACTTGTCCTCAGAACATGCACTTTTGCACCCTCAGAGGAGGTTTTGATGAATGAATGGATCAAGGTTTATTAATGCTTGCATTTGATATCTGCTACTGATGTTGCACTTCTATACTCTTGGTAGATATTAGAACAAGGAGAGATAAATCATTGTTGCTTGAAGCTTATGAGTAGGACCAGTCATAAATGGTACTTTTATCTCTTGACCATTTCTGCTTATATTCTTAAAGTGATATACAGTTTTTAGTTGTTTATATGTTATTGCATGAATGTTTGAGTTACCATTTGGCACTTTTTTACGGTGGAGTCATTTATTTATGTTTGATATATGAATAACTTATTATGTGATATGTTGTTCACAACTGTTTTGCCTAACTTTTTATGCAAAGTGGTTCATCTTAATTGATTCCATTATTATGATAGTTGAATGATCTTTATTACTAGTTATTATTTGAAATCTCTTTAGATCACATAATAGAAGAAATACATCCCGGGTTAGCATAGATTAGATGTGTTGTTTTCATTAGATTACAATAGCATAGAATTAGATTAAAGTAGCTTAGATTAGAATTCTTAGATCAACATCATCCAACTCTGCACACACACACACCCTTAGATTGGGAAACCGGTCCCATTATCCCCAGTCGGACCCACTATACCAAATGGATAAGGAGTTGCCAACCAAGGTCCGGACCAGGCGGGTATCCCCCTTGTTGTCGACCCGATTTTCGGGGCTTCAACATATTTGGCGCTAGAAGGAGGGCCTGAACTATGAATGGCACCTAAATCAAAATCTAAATACCATTTGAGAGTAAATCGCCCTCATCATCTCCCCCGACTTCTCCAATATATTTAAATCCAGAGTTAGAAGTCGCTTGAGTATCAATCGCTGCTAGACACCCTGATATTTCAGACCAATCTACCATTAAACCCCCTGGAGTTGAATCTCTAATTCACAAACTTCAGGGATTTTCCATTTCTCCTTAGAGGTCTGATAAATCTCAAAGCAGTGTGACTTCGTAGTACAATCCTGCTCATCCCCTAACCAGGTTAAAGAGTGAAAAATTTGGCATCCAGACAACTAAGTTGCCTCTTCCCACCAGGAAAAGAGCGAGGAAATCACCACAAGAGTCTGAAAGTGAGACTCTTTCGTCTACATTGCCCATTTCGTCTACCTCACCACGAAGTCAACCACCACACCTCCATTCCAAACCATCATCCATCCATCTACCAGAATTCCCACAACCCCTCTTCAATCATCTACGATCATAGTATCCTCATCTTCCCAGCCACAGAGATCATCTTCTGCACTTTTCTCTACTAGCAGCTCAATGATGGCCCAGTCTCCATGGAACAACCCTGGGGCAGTTTTAATGTCTGTGCCCCTGAGTCAAATACCGGCCCATCCTGAGAAAGGGTTGCCCAAATTCAATCCAGAAGCAGGCATGCTAGCAAAAGAACACATAAACAATTTCATGCTTTCTATCAATCTCAACGGAGTTACTAACGAAGATGTTGTTGTTCGGCTTTTTCCCTATACACTGCAAGGGACAGCCGGGTCATGGTATTTTTCATTACCCTTCAGGTCTAACACAAGTTGGGATATCTTCCAGAATCAATTCCTTATCAAGTTTGGTGATGACAGATCAACGGCAACATTAATCAATGACCTATCCAATCTTAAGGCCCAAGCTAAAGAACCTATCAAAGATTTCGATTTACGGTTCAATAAAATTCTTAACAAAATTCCCACTGCTTCCCAACCCAGCGAAGAACTACGATGTGAATGGTATATTACTGCTTTACCATCAAACATAGCAATCTTCGTGGATAGAGAAACTAAAACAACCTTAGTTGAAAACATGACAGAGGCGATAGCAGTAGAGAAACGCGTAATAGCCCTGGAAAAGAGATCCGCGATAGAGGAACGCAAGTCTAAAAAAGTCACCTTCAAGGAAGACTCCAAGAAGAAACAAAAAAAGACCCTTTCGATTTGGAAGGATTGCAAAAAGTATTAAACACCATGTCTAATGAGATGGTCGACATAAAAGAAACAAGTAGCAGAAACTTCTTTAAAAAAGCCCTACAGAGCTTTTAAAATAGGTCCTTCAACGGATGCAAAACCACCCAATGCCATCTCCAATGCTGAAACTGAGGAAGAGGAAGAAGAAGAAAGTTCCACTGAAGGGCAGACCGATGACGAAGAAGTTGTAGAATTACAAGGAATGTGGGATTTCATCCTCCCACAAGAAGAAGATCAAGAAGCATTTCCGGTTAGCACACGAAGCAGAAATCAACTTGATCCTCCCCAAACTACCCCTAAACAGAAGAGCGCAAGCCCTACAACAAAAGATAAAGTCACAACAAAGAAAACAACCACTAAAGCGACTCAATCTAGCCCAATCCAAGCAGATCAGACAACTCCATCAAAAACACTGATAGTGTCGGATGAAATGGAGTACAATATTATTGATGACATGAAAAAGACTAGGGCTAATATTACCCTTTATGAATTGAGCAAATTGAAGCATCAACAGAAGATAATGATGAAAGAATTAGATGTCGTGCCTATTATACCTTTGCCTACCGTTGTACTCTCTCAAGCTTCCCACAACATGGTAAGACCTCCAACTAACACGATCAATAAGATTGATCCAAATGATATCACCTTGATTGGAGGAAGGTCAAGATCTCACACTCCCCCGTTTCTTCTCACTTATGAAATTTTCAATAAAAATGTGCACAATTGTTTGGTAGATTCCGGTGCTTCATCGACTATTTTACCCAGATCAATATGTGCTAAGTTAAATGTTCAACCACAAAAATCCGCAATACGCATAGTTCAGCTTGATCGATCTCAAGTCGAAGTGATTGGTGAAATTAATCAAGTAACCATAAGATTGTCATCTAACCCGAAGGTATGTCAGGTTATTGACATTCTAGTGGCTGATATCCCAGAATTCTATGGCTTAATTCTTAGCAGGGATTGGTCCGAGAAACTCCATGGATACTTTGCAACCGACTGGTCGCACATGTGGTTACCCTACAACGGTAAACCGAATCAAATAAAGGTTTAACAAGAGTTACACCAGAAGTACATAGTAACGGAATTAGAGGGAGAAAATGAAGCAGTATCATATAACAGCAGTATCATAGGCAATTACTCGGTAGATTCTTTTCTCGGTAATTTCAATGCACACACATCACCTTACTTAGAAAATTCAGTTTTATCCCAAGTCGAAAATTTTTCCCAAACTGATAGTTCAAAGTGTGTTAATTTTGTAGATGAACCTTTAAATACATCTTTGTTTTGGAAATTATATTTCGATGGCTCTAAATCTAACGAAGGAGCAGGAGCAGGATGTGTTCTGATTAGTCCAGAAGGAAACAAGACCATGCTTACGTGCAGACTTGAATTCAATTGCACAAACAATACAGCAGAATATGAGGCCTTGGTGCAAGGCCTATATAAAGCAATCGGGTTAAACGTCAAGTATCTTCAAGTCTTCGGCGACTCTGAGATTATCGTCAAACAGGTACGTAACACTTTACATTGCCTATCAGGTCATTTAAAACACTATCAATCTTTAGTACAATATCTGACTAAGCATTTCATAGCATTTAATATTTCTTCAATCCCGAGACTCCAAAACGCAAGCGCAGACCCTTTGGCTAGCGTAGCCTCTAGGCTTATTCCCTCCGAAGATTTTAGTCTAGATAGATTCTCAATAGAATTAATCTTTAGACCATCCATCCCTGACAACATTACAAATTGGAGAGTATTCAATGACGATCCTGATATTGTAAATTTCCTCACTTCTGAAGGATCCTACTCTAATCAGATAATTGATGAAGACCATCACGATCGATAGATACAACAAAATAGCACTGATAATGCTATACCTAAATCGGTGGTTAAGTTAGAAGACTTATACGATTTGAAAAATCGGTTTAAAAGGTCTACCAATTCAAAGCTCTACAGTTCAACTCTGAACTACGAATTAGTAAACCTAGGAACCGATGATAAACCATAAAACGTTAATCTAGGCATCGGCCTAGTCCCTAAAGAAAAACTAGTGTATATTCGTCTTTTGAGACAATATAAAAATGTTTTTGCCTAGAATTACGATGAGCTGAAGACGTACGACACTTCTATCATTCAGCATACTATTCCTATGATTGACAATGAAAAACCTGTCCAACAGAAACTGAGAAAGATCCACCCCAATTTAGAAAATCAGATAAAAACTGAGCTAAATAAGTTATTAAAATCCAGAATAATTTTCCCCGTCAGACATTCCAAATGGGTCTCCAATATGGTACCCGTTAGAAAGAAAAACGGAGATATTAGAATCTGTATCGATTTTTGGAATCTTAACAAAGCCTGTCAAAAAGACAATTTTCCTCTTCCACCTATGGAATAGATATTACAGGCAATAGCAGGCTCAGAACTGATGTCTTTCTTGGACGGATTTTCAGGATATAATCAAGTGCTAGTGCATCCCGATGATCAGTTGAAAACCACATTCAGAACTAAATGGGGCACATATGCATATCAGAAGATGCCATTTGGTTTGATTAATGCCGGCGCTACATTTCAAAGAGCCATGGACATCGCATTTAAGGGTTTAGTCAATAAATCTGTAGTAATTTATTTGGATGATATAACAGTGTACTCCAAGAAGCGAAGCGACCATCTCAAAGATTTAAAACAAATTTTTCAACGATGTTTAAGGTATGGGATTTCACTTAACCCAAAGAAATCTTTTTTCACATTAAGTGAAGGAAAACTTCTAGGATTCATAGTGTCAAAATCCGGTATTCACATTGATCCTGACAGAATCAAAGAAATCTTTGAAATATCTCTACCTCATAATAAAAAGCCATGCAATCTTTCCTTGGTCAAATCAATTTTGTAAAGAGATTTGTCCCAGATTTTTCACGAATTGTGTTAGGCCCCTATACTACTAGTGTAACCCCTTATTGTTATTAGTACAACCCACTTATTATATTGATGTACCCATGTAGTGCCCATATTGTTACTATTATGCCACATAGAAGCCCACTATTGTTAATGTTGTGCCCTACAATATTATTGTTATGTAGGCTTTGATTGTATTGGGACCACTTAGACTCCTATATATAAAAGGAGGTATTTTCATTTGTATCATCCAAGAATTGTTCATTTATGTAATGTAAAGGAGGTTGCCCCCTTGAAGAGTCTGAATTCTAAGGCGTTGATCTTTCTTTTCTATCTTTTCTTGAGCTGGTTTCATAACATTTGGTATCAGAGCTTTGGATTCTAGGGTTTCGCTGCTCCAAATAGGTCATCGTGGCATTTTCGCTATAACTTTTTTTCTATGATGTTTCAAAAGTCTCAAAAAAAACTCATTTGAGAAGAAATCGCGCTAAACCTTGGGTCCGAATTTCAGAGCTTTTCGCGCGATATTTTTGGAGATATGATCTGAGGAAGTTGGTCTTTTTGCAGACTCCTGAATTACACTCAAAACAGGTGACCTGGGGAAAATCGTCATAACTTTCTTTCTGAGCATCGGATTGAAATTTCGTAAGAAGGTACAGAAAGAGGACAGCCTGTATTTTTATTTTATATATTTTTTAGAGTCAAAGGTGGAAACAGTGACACGTGGCACTTCGTAAAAGTTCGCTCTTCTGAACTAGTCTATAATCAGGTCACTGCGGGAGATTGTGCATAACTATTTCTTGGAGAATTCAATTTGGATCAGACTAGTGGCATTGGAAAGAGGACATAGAAGGCTACTACAGGTCAAAATTTCAGAACTGGATGATTTGAAATTACAGAGATACGTCAGATTCAATATCAGGCTTCTACAAAGAAAAAAAAGGTGTGTAGTTTTTTTTTAAATTTTTGCATAAGCTTGGTTTGAAGGAATTCAAAGGGCATAGTAAAGCATTATTATCGGTAACTGATGCCCTGAGGAAAGAAAATGCAAACACCTAGTAAGGAACCTGAAATCTCTAGCATGACTCATGAAGAAGAGGAAGAAATGCTACATGATATATCAAAATTACAAGAACAAGTGCAACAAATGTCACGCTCACAAAAGCTAACAGATGCTAAGATAAGTGGCGTGGAATCTAAGATAAAGGGCATGGAAGCTAAGATGGATGGCATGGAAGCTAAGGTGAATGGAATGGATGGTAAAATTGATGGCATGGATGATAAGATGGAAGAATTGAAGATAAATATGAATAAGTTGCTACAAGAAATGGTCACTAAGGGTGAAAGAAATGTTAATCATGATTCCATAGACTCTAATGTTGGATCGAAGACTCACCATGTTCCAAAGGAAACTCATGATGAGAACAAAAGAAATGTTAATCATGATTCCATAGACTCTAATGTTGGATCAAAGACTCACCATGTTCCAAAAATCGATATGAGGAAGTTTGATGGCAAGGATCCTGCCACATGGATATTACAGATGGAGCAATTCTTCGATCTCAATAATGTGCAAAACACACAAAAGGTACGTATGGCAACTTTATATTTGGAACCAAATCAGTTTGTATGGTATCAATGGCTTTTTTCTCGTAAACAATTTATCACTTGGGCAATTTTTACGGAAGAATTGATAGCACATTATGAGGATACAAAAAGCAACACTTTTTTTAGCCAATTGATAAGTCTCAAACAAAAGGGTTCAATAATGGAGCACATTGAGGAGTTCCAAAAATTGAACATAAGGGTAAAAGATATTCCAGAGGAGCATAGGATTGATGTGTTCATAGGGTCTTTAAAGGATAATATCCAACATGATGTGCGCCTTTGGGAACCTGATTCATTAGAGAAGGCATTCAGGTTAGCAAGAAAAATGGAAAGCAAAATTATGGCAACTAGGAAGCATACCATTCACAACTATAAAGACGGAAGTGTTGTTGCCCATAGTCTTCCACAACCTACAAGGTTGACACCACAACAATTGGAAGAAAAAAGAGCAAAAGGGCTTTGTTACAATTGTGATAGCAAATACACAAAAGGTCATAAGTGTGCTGAGAAGAAATTATTCTACATAGATTGTGAAGAGGAAGAAGAAAAGGAGCAAGAAAGGTCAAAAGAAGAGGATATATTCCAGGAACAAAGCCTAGATGAAGAAAAAATAAATCCGACCATATCTTGTAATGCATTGGCGGGAATTACCACTCCTCAAACCATCAAGATAGAAGGACAAATCAAGAAGAAAAAGGTAATAGTGTTGATTGATTCAGGAAGCACCCACAATTTTATTCATTGTAGGGTAGCAAAAGAATTGAATTGCTTCCTATATCCAGCACCAGAGTGTCAAGTGATGATTGCAAATGGAGGAACAATAAATTGTTCTGGAAAGTGCCATAATATCAAGCTATCCATGGGAGAATATGTATTGACTAGCCCAATGCTTTCCATTCCAATGGGAGGTGCTGATGTTGTACTAGGAGTCCAATGGCTACAATCCTTGGGTACAATAGCTTTTAATTTTCAAGAACTTTTCATGAAATTTTCTGTGGAAGGAAAGGAAGTTGAATTAAGGGGTATTGCAGGGAAACCAGGAAAGATAATCAGCTCTAATGGCATGACAAAGCTTCTAAAAAAGGAGCAAAGAGGTGTAATTGCACAATTATGTTCGCTAGATGTTTCCACATTGGAATCATCTATTTCTCCAGATCTCCAAAAAGTCTTGGACAATCATTCCAAGGTATTTGAGACTCCCAAAGGTCTCCCACCTATGCGTGATCATGATCATGCTATTCATCTGATTCCAGGAAGTGTTCCTCCAAACATCAGGCCGTACAGATATCCCTATGTCCAAAAAAGTGAAATTGAACGTATGGTTGCAGAAATGCTAGAGGCTGGTATAATTCAACCGAGTCAAAGTTCTTTCTCTGCTCCAGTAGTATTGGTGCACAAGAAGGATGGATCATGGCGCATGTGTCCGGATTATAGGGAGCTCAACAAGCTCACTATTAAAGATAAGTTCCCCATTCCTGTCATTGATGAATTACTGGATGAATTGCATGGATCAATTTACTTCACCAAGTTGGATCTTCGTTCAGGATATCATCAAATCAGAATGAAGATTGAAGACATTCCGAAAACGGCATTTAGAACTCATGAGGGTCATTATGAATTTTTGGTCATGCCTTTTGGCCTTACCAATGCACCTTCAACATTTCAAGGTTTGATGAATTCAATTTTCAAACCATTCCTTAGAAAATTTGTGTTAGTATTTTTTGATGATATACTAATCTACAGCAAGTCTTGGAAGGATCATGTTGAACATGTTGACAGGGTGCTACAACTATTGGAGGAGAAACAATTATATGCAAAAAGATCCAAATGTTTCTTTGGAGTCCAGGAGGTGGAATATTTGGGTCATATTGTATCTCATGAAGGAGTTAAGGTAGACCCTAGCAAAATTAAAGCCATTAAGGAATGGAAAATCCCCACATCCATAAAGCATCTGCGAGGATTTCTTGGGTTGACAGGGTATTATCGCAAGTTTGTTAAGAATTATGGGAGAATAGCAGCACCTCTAACAACATTATTGAAGAAAGATGCATTTTCATGGACTCCGGAAGCAACAAAGGCCTTTGAACATCTTAAAGAGGCAATGTGCCAAGCACCGGTCTTAGCTACACCGGACTTCACAAAAACCTTTATTGTGGAATGTGATGCTTCAGGAAATGGAATTGGTGCTGTTCTAATGCAAGATGAAAGACCCATTGCTTTTGAAAGTCGTCCAATCAAGGGAAAGTTTTTAAGCAAAGCTATTTATGAGAAGGAAATGTTGGCAATACTCCATGCACTTAAGAAATGGCGACCCTACCTAATGGGAAGACACTTCAAGGTAAAAACGGATCATGATAGCCTTAAATACTTTTTAGAACAAAGATTATCCTCTGAAGAGCAACAAAAGTGGGTCACAAAGATGTTGGGTTATGACTTTGAAATCATCTACAAAAAAGGGAAGCAAAATGTGGTGGCAGATGCACTCTCAAGAAAGGATGAGGATGTGGAAGCATTGTTGTGCGCCATTTCTATTATCCAACCAGATTGGATAAATGAAGCAAGGGAGGAATGGAAGAATGACGAAGAAGTGTGGGCACTTATTCGAAAGCTACAACAAGATTCCAGTACGTCTGATACATTTAGCTGGAAAAATGATTCGTTATGGTACAAAGATCGCTTATACCTCTGTAAGAATTCCCAGCTAAAACAAAAGATTCTTATGGAATTGCACACTTCTCCCTTAGGAGGGCACTCAGGATTTTTAAAAACTTACCACAGGGTTAAGAAGGAATTTTTTTGGGATGGCCTTAAATCAGATATTCAAAAGTTTGTGGCAGAATGTTTGGTTTGCCAACAAAATAAAGTTGAAACAATTAAGACACCAGGTCTATTACAACCTTTATCCATTCCAAGCCAACGTTGGGAGGAGGTTTCAATGGATTTTATCACAGGTTTACCCAAGTCTGAGGGAAAGAGTGTCATCATGGTGGTAGTTGACAGACTTACCAAGTATGCACACTTTTGTGCATTATCACATCCATTTAAAGCCAGTACAGTTTCTACTGCATTTATGGAAACAATTCAAAAGCTACATGGAAACCCAAAGATTATTGTAAGTGACAGAGATCCCATTTTCACTGGAAATTTTTGGACAGAATTATTTTCTTGTCTTGGTACTCAGTTAGCTCATAGCTCATCTTATCATCCTCAATCTGATGGGCAAACTGAGATAGTAAACAAATGTTTGGAAGGATATCTTCGTTGCTTTGTATCTGATAAACAGACACAATGGGTCAAATGGTTGCCTCTAGCTGAATGGTGGTATAACACTTCCTTTCATACAGCAACAAAAATGACCCCATTTATGGCACTTTATGGGTATCAACCACCATCCATCACATCATATTTAAGAGAAAATTCTAAGGTTCAGGCAGTGGAACATCACATCGAACATCAACAACAAGTCCTCCAACTCTTAAAGGATAACCTTGTGTTGGCACAGAATAGAATGAAACAACAGGCAGATCAACATCGCAGTGAAAGAAGTTTTGATGTAGGTGATTGGGTATTCCTACGGCTACAACCATATAAGCAAATGTCCCTCAAGCAAGCTAAGAAGGATAATAAATTATCACCAAAGTATTATGGTCCGTACAAGGTGTTGCAAAAGATTGGTACTATGGCATACAAATTGGAGCTTCCTGCAGCTTCTCGATTGCACCCAGTTTTCCATGTTTCATGTTTAAAGAAGGTTATAGGCGACAAGCTCCCAGTTCAAACAATATTGCCAGAACTTGACGAGGAAGGAAAAATTATATTGGAACCGGAAGCAGTTATAGAAACAAGAACTCGACAGCTACGAAATCGATCAATTTCAGAGTACCTTATCAAGTGGAAGAACTTATCCGCTGAAGATTCCACATGGGAGGATGAGAATTTTATGCAGAATATCCAGAACTACTCAAGCGTTGAGGACAATGCTTTTTGAAGGAGAGGGGCATGTTGGGCCCCTATAATACTAGTGTAACCCCTTATTGTTATTAGTACAACCCACTTATTATATTGATGTACCCATGTAGTGCCCATATTGTTACTATTATGCCACATAGAAGCCCACTATTGTTATTGTTGTGCCCTACAATATTATTGTTATGTAGGCTTTGATTGTATTGGGACCACTTAGACTCCTATATATAAAAGGAGGTATTTTCATTTGTATCATCCAAGAATTGTTCATTTATGTAATGTAAAGGAGGTTGCCCCCTAGAAGAGGCTGAATTCTAAGGCGTTGATCTTTCTTTTCTATCTTTTCTTGAGCTGGTTTCATAACAAATTGTGTCTCCTTTGAAAACCATGATTAAAAAGAATTCAAATTTCAAATGGGTTCAAGATGAACATGAATCATTCAGCCTGATCAAACAAGCTATTATTAATGCTCCATCTTTAGCAACCCCAAATTTTTTAGAATCTTTTGTTTTATACACATTTGCCTTAGAGAAATCATATGCTGCGATTCTAACTCAAGCAAATCAAGAAAAAGCGGAAGCTCCAATTGCGTTTTTTAGCTCAATTTTACAAGGTGCTGAACTCAATTATTCAGATGTTGAAAAACAGGCCTATGCTGTTTTCAAAGCGGTCAAATATTTCAGACCTTTCTTACTCAAAACCCATACTAAGATCATAGTACAATTTCCAGCAGTAAGAAATCTTCTAGTACAGAAGGATATGGGCGAGAAAAGGGAAAATTGGATCACTGCTTTACAAGAATACAACCTTGAGATCAAACCAGCAAACATTGTAAGAGGTCAAGGTTTCTGCAAAATGTTGGCTGGAGCATCGCAAATCTCTGAAATTTCATCCGAAGAGATACAAATGTATGAGGTAAGCTTAAACGATGCACAATCATTGTATGCTGATATCATTTATTATCTTAAGAATGGGTATGCTCCATCACACCTGGATCACACTAAGAAAAGAGCTCTAAGATTAAAAGCTAAACAATATCAGCTCATAAATTATATTCTTTTTAGAAAGAATTATGATTCTGTTTTTCTTAGATGTCTTGAAAAAACTAAAGCTGAAAACGTTTTGCAGGAACTCCACGATGGACCAGCAGGCAGACACTATGCTGGAGATGCTATTGCACATAAAATTTTACGTGCAGGATATTACTAGCCTACGTTGTTCAAAGATTCACACAGTTACATGAGGAAATGTTAAGTCTGCCAAACTACTGCTGGAAGACAAAAGAAGTCGTCCCTGCCACTACAACCGGTAAACATCAAGCAACCATTCAGTCAGTGGGGCTTGGACATAATAGGTGAGATCGTTCCTCACTCTTCTAAGCAGCATAGATACATCCTCATGGCAATAGATTATTTTACTAAATGGGTAGAAGCAGTTCCTCTCAAGACGGTTAATTCTGAAAATATTATCGAATTCATAGATCAATTTATAATCACTAGGTTTGGATTGCCAAAGGCTTTAATGTTTGATAATGCATCATACTTTTCTGGAAATGCAATGACTGAGTTTGCACTTAAAAGAGGGTTCAAACTAAAATATTCGGCCAATTACTATCCGCAAGGTAATGGCTTAGCTGAGTCAACAAATAAAAACCTAATCAGGATTATTAAAAGAACAGTTGACCAGAACCAAAAGAATTGGCATAAAGCTTTGGTAAATGCTTTATGGGCAGATAGAATAACGAAAAAAGCTTCGATCGACACTTCCCCCTTTAATTTAGTTTATGGGAAAGAAGTGGTTCTTCCAACTCACTTAGTCATTCCCTCTTTGTCTTTAATACAATACATTTATGAAGTACCTACTTCCTCCATACAACTAAGACAAATGGAAATAATTAAATTAGAAGAACAATGAGAACAAGCTAAGAAAACCCATGCTCATCATCAAGCACTAATAAAATCCTCTTTTGATTCAAACATAATGACTAGAAAAAATTTTCAGATGGGAGATTTAGTTTTAAAATGGGATAAGGCTCATGAAGAAAAGAGCAAACATACAAAATTTCAAAAGATGTGGCTTGGTCCTTTTCAGATTGTTGAAGTCATAGGTCCATCAACGTTTGTCTTACAGGATTTAGCAGGTAGAAGGGATTCTTTGCCTGTTAAGGGACAAATCCTTAAAATATATTTTCCATAGAAGATTATTCTTTTATTTTGTAGAATATCTTTATTTTTCTTTTTCTTTTTTTCATAATAAAACCAGTTGTAAATGGTTACTACAGGTATTCACGAAAAGACACCAATTCTCTTTCAGATTTTGAGCTTTTCGCTTGTATAAATAGAAAATTTTTGAAAATCTGATCTTTATTATTGACAGATACAGTTAAAAACTCTAGCCTAGATATGATACTAGTTTCAACTTCAAAAAAAATTGATGAAAGCAACCTTTAGTGAAGAAATTGTTTTATATCATCACAATGAAAGGTATCAATAACAAAATAAAGATTCTCTGTAAAACTGTTGTTTTCAAACTCTATTATTATCGTCCAGAGCTTTTTTAAGGAAAACAATGATTTCCTCCCTGTTAAAGAAAATTGCAACATTCAGAGGGACAATCCAAGAAACACTATATCTCAAAGAATAAGAGGTCTCATCATGAGTCAGCTTATCATGATCACAGATATTATAACTTTGCTGACTTTGCCAAACATTGTCCATCAAAACAGGGCAATGACTCAAGATTGTTGAAATCAAAAGACAAGGGGTCTCATCACGAGCCAGCTTGTTCAGCAAAAGTGTAAATCAAGTGAATGACTGTGTCATAATTTGGCTACCAAACCAAGACATTGTTCTTTAAGAATAAAAAAGGAAAAAGTGTCAATGTGGATTTTTCTTTGAAGGTTGTAGATAACCTTAAGCAGGATAAAGGATCATTGTTGGGTAACAGGTAACCCTGTTGAGGCTATGGACGCCTGTTGGCAGCAGAGGCTCTACCTACGACAAACGAGCATCTTTTAAAGCTATCACACAGAGAAGACTTTATTTTATCTTTACAAGACCAAGTAATGGCTGATATAAATACAAGAACAAGCCTGAGGAAGCAAACAATTAGAATAGAAAGAGGTTGAAACAAAATTTCATTGATAGAATAAGGCATAATGTACTCTATCTGTCCATAACAAAGTTTAGATTTATGAAAATTTTTCCGTTTTGGAAGTTTAAAAAATTCAATAGAAAAGCAGAGATAACTGGTTCTTCCAAGTGAATCGCCATTGTTGTGGCCACCAACAACCCCCCTCCTTCTTTAGTATTAGCAATAACACTAAAGAAGTGGGGACCCTTAGTAAAAAATTCAAAAAAATTTATAAAAAAAAAAATATTTTACTCCTTAAAAATACATCGCACGAAGAAGAGTAAAACATTTCTTTATGAGCACAATAAAAAACTGCGAAGAAGTGACACGAAATTCATCGCATCGCATACATTAAGAAACGCCCATAAATGAAAGAAATCTCCGATGGCCGATATGCGACATCGCATATCGCAACATCGCATAAATAGCACACAATAACTTAACAAATTGCAACGATCTGCAATGTTGCGATCTTGCGATAAGCGCGATGCTGCGATCTTGCGATAAGCGCGATGCTGCGATCTTGCGATAAGCGCAATGCTGTGATCTTGTGATAAGCGCGATGCTGCGATCTTGCGATAAGCGCAATGCTGCGATCCTGCTATAAATGCGATGTTGCGATTCTGTGATAAACTGATTAGGAAACCCTGCGATGACACATCTTGATAATGCGATCCACAATGATGCGATGCGAGTCGCAGAAGTCACCCATCGCAAATTTTCCTCGGCTCAGCATTCAAGAAAAGTTGTCCCTAAACCAAAAATTGGGCGCGCACTTCAAAGGAAATTAATGAATGTACGCCAAAGTATTCATGAAGGACAGTTTTGTGTTTTTCGAAGAGTCAGTTCACTATGGGTGTCATAATTTTATACATTCGTGGAGCTTAGAGCTTTCGTGTCAAAATTTATTATCATTACTCTTTTTCTTTGCGTGAACTGCAGGAATGAAAAACAGGATACAACATGAAGCAATGTGCAGGAAACATCTAAGGAAAAAGGGAAAGCGTCAATGCTCGGAGAACAGAGAAGAGATGTCCTCATAAACGGATACTGCATGCAACAGAAACACGGATTTCAGAGTATTACTGAACAGATGCTAATATCAATAGGTGATTCGACACTCAAGGTCAAAAGCTCACAAAAGCAGCATGTTTACAAAATTCTGAAGCTTATGCCCGGTAAAGGAAAAAGTGCTAAAGATGGAAAACGCACCAAAAAAGCCCAGATCAAAGAACGGAGGTAGTTTTCGATGCGCGATTAGCGCCTAAGAAAAGCAAAGTCCCTAATTTGCTTAGTCATCCACGAGTCCAGAAACTGAGATAGCAAAAGCAGAAGCAATTTGAGAGAAATTTGGGTTGTTACCAAGTATATACACAGTAAATTCGCCAGCCAGATGATGATTCCCAAAAATATCTTCTAGTTTACTAAAAAGTGGTGCCAGCGCTTGCCATTTCTATTTACGTAGCCCAAGCAAAAGCAGAAAACAACCAGCCGACTCTTCCCAGGCAAATGTTGCATGCTCGCAACATTAAGGAGCAAATGAAAAAATAGTTAGGAATTAGATTCAATTTTTAGAAATAAGTTTGCTTAGATAAAGGGCGGTCATTTAAACCGTATCCTAAATTTATGTAATTAAGTTATTTAGTTATCAATATTTAAACCTTTCTCATGCATTTAGAGAAAGGTCTAGAAATTTGTCAAAAACTTGTCCTCAGAACATGCACTTTTACACCCTCAGAGGAGGTTTTGATTAATGAATGGATCAAGGTTTATTAATGCTTGCATTTGATATCTGCTACTGATGTTGCACTTCTGTACTCTTGGTAGATATTAGAACAAGGAGAGATAAATCATTGTTGCTTGAAGCTTATGAGTAGGACCAGCCATAAATGGTACTTTTATCTCTTGACCATTTCTGCTTATATTCTTAAAGTGATATACAGTTTTTAGTTGTTTATATTTTATTGCATGAATGTTTGAGTTACCATTTGGCACTTTTGTATGGTGGAGTCATTTATTTATGTTTGATATATGAATAACTTATTATGCGATATGTTGTTCACAACTGTTTTGCCTAACTTTTTATGCAAAGTGGTTCATCTTAATTGATTTCCATTCTTATGATAGTTGAATGATCTTTATTACCAGTTATTATTTGAAATCTCTTTAGATCGCATAATAGAAGAAATACATCCTGGGTTAGCATAGATTAGATGTGTTGTTTTCATTAGATTACAATAGCATAGAATTAGATTAAAGTGGCTTAGATTAGAATTCTTAGATCAGCATCATCCAACTCTGCACATACACACACACCCTTAGATTGGGAAACTGGTCCCATTATCCCCAGTCGGACCCACTATACCAAACGGATAAGGAGCTGCCAACCAAGGTCCGGACCGGGCGGGTATCCCCCTTGTTTTCGACCCGATTTTCGGGGCTTCAACAGAATGTACCTACAAATAAGACATTACCAGGTTAAAAACTCAGTTGGAGTAAGGAAACAAAATAAGGAATCAGTACAAGGAAAAGGAAGATCAATGTCAAAGGTTACAGGATGAAGTAACATAATTAAGAAAGCAAGTGAATGAAAAGGATATAACAACCAAGGAACTTAAAGAAAGAACCAGTTACTGTAAATTTCTTGAAGCTGAGGTCGTCTCTTTAAAAATAAGACCTTGAAAAATCAAATTAGCATAATGAATAACTACTTCAAGCATTTGAAGAACAAGAAAATGAGATTCTCAAATTAAAACAAGTGGAGGAAGGAGGAAAGGTTGAAGAAATCATGAAGAAGCTGTATCTAGAAAAGTAAAAGTAATATCAAGTTGAGTTAAATATCCTAAAAGGTAAATTAAAAGAAAAGGACAAACTTTTGCGATTTCGAGATAGTACTAAGATTTTGGATAATATTCTTAATAGTTAAAGGTCTCCTGCCATAAAATCTAGTCTTGTTTTTCATGAAACTATTAAAGGTGAATCTAGCTTACAAGCTGAGGCAAGGAATTCTAATGCCAAATATGAAATGCTCAATAAGGAGAGAAGAAGTCAACCCCATCAACAACTAAGGAAAGAAAGTCTTCAAAGGAAATAATTTACTCCTAACTATAGAAGTGTTAATCGATTTTTTCCTCTGATCAATTATGTTGAATTTTCTATATGTCATAATTTTGGACATGTTGTAGCTATTTGCAGAAGTATAATTTTTCAAGCTAATAAGTGTCTCACAGAAAGTTCATCAGCTTCCAGGTACTTTAAGGGATATTGTTTTTCTTGCAATATGTTTGGTCACAAAGTCATTGATTCCAATAGAATGAATATGAAACAGATAAGATGTTATGCTTGTAACAAGTTTGGACATGTAGCAAAAGAATGTAGGAAAAAGTCTATGGATCGTCATAGACAATATGGTAAGAAACCAAATAAGAACATTGATATCAGAAAATATGAAAAAAGATGGATCCACCAATAAGCAAGAAAAGGAAGAATAGATAAGGTGTGGTCTTGCTCTCTGCTCATTCGAAGACAAATATGAATGGTACATAGATAGTGGATGTTCTCATCACATGACTAGAGATAAGAGTAAAATGGAGTCTCTCATGAAGAACCATCATGGTAATGTTATTCTTGGAACTGATGTTTCAGCAAAAGTTCTAGGACTAGGTACAGTCAGAACAAACTCAGGGGGAGCTGAAAGTGTGAAATTTCAGTATTTCACTTTTTGTACGTAGATCTTATGAAGACAAGTCACGTGTATACATGAGTTCTAAACTGCACAATCGCATATATTTTGGTTTGATGAAGAAACAGTGGGATAGACTCAGGAAAAGGGTCTGATATGGTTCAGTCAATTATCAATTGTCTTTTCTGTTTTGATGGTTGATGATTACAGTCTGTTGATGCTATTTAGAAGTGATTTTGGCCCTCATAATTTGTTGATGACTTGATGTATAACTGGTTGATGATGATGCCTTAATGATTCTTACTGATATATGAAATTATCAAATCTGACAATGAACAGGTAACACAGGTTCAGGGGGAGCATTATCCTTGCAGAATATAATGCATTGTTGGCATTATGTTTTCTTTATAAGTCCTTGGTACATATTGATGCTTATCAATGGTGATGATTCTTATGTTGTTGGAATGTTTAAATGATGCATCATGTCATGTTGCGGTCACGGGTTGCGTATGATGAAATCACAGATGATTCTTATACCTTGCTTGAGCCACATAGTTGTTTTGATGCTACTGATCATATTTGTGTATTATTCTTTTGATGATGCATATAGTAAATATGTTATGTTTCTTACATGGTGATCTTCATAAGTTCAAGGCAAAAAACAAAGCTTGAGTACACAACTTCATTATTTGATGATGATAAGTGTCACTAATTTATTTTATGTTATTATCATCATGCATAAATTTCATATGTGCAGTTATGGATGAGGATTCCTATAGTTCTTGGCTCTCAAATGGTATATTGTTTGAGGATTGTTTCTCTTGATGGTATCAAGAAAGTTTGACAAATGATTGTAGGCTCATGGTTTGCTTTTCTCATTGATGAGAAGTTAGATACATATTTCTATCTCTATGATGGATACATTACAGTTAAGAATCGCACGGATGATTACTTAAGTTGCATATTGGTAAATGATGTTGGTATAAAATATCTTCTTGTATGAAGAAAATTGGCCAAGGGAATGGTGTTATTGCAGGTTTCATGAAGACATGGCTTACTTAGTCACATAATAATGATGATAAGGAATGACGAATACTTCTTCCTATATTACTTTATGATGATAGTCTTGGTTCTCACATATGTTGATTATCATGGTTGATTCTTATCAGATGTTGGATGTTCGAAAACTCCTTAGTGATAACACATGTTTGATATATTGAGGGTTGTTGTAAGAACATGCAGTTCTTGCTACGATGATTTGATGATCATGTTGTGGTCATGGATGATGACTATCATGCATTCACATGTATATGATATGATGTGACTGGTTTTGTGAAAATATAGGCATTACTGCTTGGAGATATGGCATATGCTTAGTTGATTCATGAAAGGCTATGTTTTTCATGAACATAGATTGAGACTTTTTCTACTAAGAAAAAAGAGAAAGTTGATCTTGGTAAGGTCAAGAGGATGAGTTGATAGAAGATATGAATGAAAATCTATATGCGTCATACTTAGTCACAGGTTGATGATATCAAAGCTACATTTTCTTATCTTGCAAATTGATTATGGACATATACAGGTTGTTATTCTTGATGTTGTTGACAGATGCTTATGGTGCAGATCATATATGGTGTTTATAGTTGTTGATAATTATCATGGCCTTGTTTAGGTATTTGGTATTTGTTATAAATGTCATGTATATCATTTGATGTAAAGGTCATGTGGAGTCCTATGATGTAATAATTGTCATATTCAGTCATGTATGGACTTTTGAGGTCATGTCAAATATGTAATCCCAATTGGTTGGGTGGTTGAGTCAAATATGTATCCCCACTTGGTTGGGTGATTTATGTAAGTATGATTACTTGGTGATAGGAAGGTCATACTTAGTTGAGTTATAGAGGCATGTTCTTCATTTTAAAATATTTCTAAAGATTCAACATCTATTTTGGGGGAGAATGGATAGTATAGTGCAAATCAGATCCAAAGGGGGAGATTTGGTCCACCCTTTGCCCTTGATGTCAAAGAGGGAGAGTATATTGGTGTTTGAATAAAAATTATTTGATGTATCCAATAGGTTTCTCCAGGTTGAGTTGATCAACACCAACAAGGTTTCCATCAATTCCAAAGGGGGATAGTGTTGGCATTATGATGCATGTGTTGTCCTTGATGGAAACTCACTTGTAACAGAAAAAGTATATGGTAACTAGATGAATCCACAGGTCAGCTCAGAAGTGAGAGAGTGATGGAACAGAATAATAGAATGATGGGACAAAGGTTTACAGATCAGAATCAGAAGTTTGATAAAGGTAAATTTTTGAAGATCTATACATGAGTTCTTCAAGGCCAAGTCACGTATACATGCAAGTTTGGTGAAGCAAAGTCACGTACAGTTTTTTCACCATGGTATTCTAAATACCAGGGGTCTTTATCATGGTATTGGCCCATACTAATGAGCATGAAAACTGATATTTATCCCGTCAAATAATATTGTCGACATAACTAAGGGTTTGACCCATGGTCTTGAAAAATGCTAAACTATATAAGGTGGTGAAGATCAAAGTGTGTAAGGTGTGCAAGTGATGGAAATATTATGAATAGTTAGATCTAAAGCAAATATGCATGTTATGGGATTTTGATGCTTTGCTTGATATAAACTAAGTATGCATCAATGAATACAATGATGGATCAGGATCATGAGACCTGAAAATACTTTCCATTGTATGATCTTCTCATGGATTGACTAGATCTAAGTATTGACGTATGTTTTTATCTCTGAATATTATGATCTGGTTCTTTCTAAAGTTCTGAAGAGTTGTGCAATTTTAGGTAAAAATCTGTAGATTTGTACACAGGTTGGTCTCGGTGAAGTCGCATATACACGTGGGTTCACTTCTTCAAAGTTATGTATATAAAGGAAGGGTTTTTGCAAAATTTGTAGATCTGTATGCAGGTTGGTGGAAGGTAAGTTGTGTATAAACGCAGGTTCGTCTCTTCAAATTCATGTATATAAAGGAGGGTTTTCTTCTTATAAATCACTGATCAAACTAATCAGTGATGTTTTATCTCTAGTGTTTGTCAATGATGTCCTCATGTTGGTCTGGGTTGAGTGATAATTTCTGAAGTAGAATTGTTTGAATCATGAAGTTGAATTTGATTGCATGTTGATTGGTTGAAAAGATTATTGATGTTGATAACTGTATGAGGGTTTTGTAAGCAAATAAAATATTTCATAATAACTCTGGTCAACTCTGCTTCTGATTCAAAATTACAATTTTTTAGTATATTGAGATCTATATGCAGGTTTCTCTATAGAAATGTGTGTATACACGTGGGTTGGCTTAAGTGAATTAGCGTATACATTTTAACAGATGGTTGAACAATATTTGCAGTAATAGAATATGGTTTCTATAATGTTCATTATGATGTTTGATATTCTGGCTACAGCGATTTGATTGTTCTAATTGATTGGTTGAGTTTTGATTAAGTTTCAGTTGATTGGGTTTTAGTGATTGGTTAATTCAATTGTGTCAGAGATTGATGATTGTTTTATAGTGATGAGTTGCAATTTGATTATTGATATTGAGCTTAAGTGTTGGTAGTGGGTCTGGTCTAAAAATTTGATGAAACATGGCCTACAAGTTATGTTGTGTTGTATCAAGTGGATCCAATATGAAAATTATGAAATGTGGTCCCCGGAGTTGAGGGAGTCGGAGCTTCCTACTAGTAGTAGTTAGTAAATCAGATCATGGGGTTGGAGCTCCCTTCCAGTAGGATCTGGAGAATGAGCGAAGGTTGTAGCCTTTTGTAGGTGGGTGCCTAGATACTAGTATGAGTCTGCACCAGTACAAGATTGTAAAAGTAATTTTCTTTGTATTAAAAAGAAGTTAGAGACAATAGCAACAAGCAGTCTTCTCCCACATTGAGTTTTCGCCTTAAATACTAGTGTTCATGTGTGTTGCTTATGTGTGATGCTTTATTCTATTCTTACTACACCTTCTTACTTCTTATCAAATGCCTGATAAATCTCTTACATTCTGGTTTAAATTTAACAAATAAACAATTAGTTGTTTTACAAGTTTACTAAGCATATGCTAGTTTCTTTTACAACAAGCACATACATACATGAGTTGGGTTCTGTAAAGTCGCGTATATATTTTAGAAAAGAAAATTATTATTGTGAGATTTTAAAATATTGATTCACCCCCCTCTCAGTATTTTTCCCAACAATTGGTATCATAACAGGTCCTTTGGCAGAAGCTTGATCGCTTGAAGCAGATCCGTCAAGACAATGGGAAGGAAGCAAAAGAAGAAAGCACCTCAAAAGAAGAAGACATCTCAAAGAGACAGCGACAGTGATGAATATTATTGGCTATTAAATGGAATCAAATATTCATATTCAAAATCACCTCAGAATGAAGATGATCAATCAAAATAATTATCATGTATTGATTTTTGGTCCTCTAGTGATACCTTTCCATGTTCATGCAATATTGAAGATAATGAGTATGGCAATGAAACAATTGAATTTTGTCTTATGGGTAAAAGAGAAAGAAATATAATGACCATAAAAGAAGAAGTTAAAAGGCTCACAGATAAAATTAGAGATCAACAAGATCTATTTGATAAAAGGGAATGTACCTACAAAGAAGATTTTACCAGGTTAAAAACTCAGTTGGAGGAAGGAAACAAAATAAGGAAGCAGTACAAGGAGAAGGAAGATCAATGTCAAAGGTTGCAGGATGAAGTAACATCATTAAGAAATCAAGTGATTGAAAAGGATACAACAACCAAGGAACTTAAAGAAAGAACCTGTTACTGTAAAGGTCTTGAGGTTGAGGTTGTCTCTCTAAAAGAAGTTCTTGAAAAATAAAATAAGCATATTAAAGAACTACTTCAAGTATTTGAAGAACAAGAATATGAGATTCTCAAATTAAAACAATAAGTGGAGGAAGGAAGAAAGGTTGAAGAAATCATGAAGAAGCAGTATCTAGAAAAGGAAAAGAAATATCAGGTTGAGGTAAGTATCCTAAAAGGTAAATTAGAAGAAAAGGATAAACTTTTTCAATTTTAAGATAATACTAAGATTTTGGAAAATATTCTTTGTAGTCAAAGGTCTCTTGCCATCAAATATGATCTTGGTTTTCATGAAACTATTAAAGGTGAATCTAACTCATAATTTGAGGCAAGGAATTCTAATGCAAAATCTAAAATGCTCAACAAGAGATAAGAAGTCAACCCCATCAACAACCAAGGAAATAAAGTCCTCAAAAAAAATATTTTACTCCTAACTATAGAAGTGTTAATCGATTTTTTCCTATGATCAATAATGTTGAATGTTCTATATGTCATAATTTTGGATATGTTGCAGCTAGTTGTAGAAGTATGATGTTTCAAGCTAATAATCGTCTCATAGAAAGATCATCAGCTTCCAGGTACTTTAAGGGATATTGCTTTTCTTGCAATATGTTTGGTCACAAAGCCATTGATTGCAATAGAATGAATATGAAACATATAAGATGTTATTCTTGTAACAAGTTTGGGCATGTAGCAAAAGAATACAGGAACAAGTCTATGGATCATCGTAGACAATATGGTAAGCAACCAAATAAGAACATTGATATCAGAAAAACTAAAAAAAAGATGGATCCACCAATAAGCAAGAAAAGGAAGAACAGATAAGGTGTGGTCTTTCTCTATGCTCATTCGAAGACGAAGATGAATGGTACATAGATAGTGGATGTTCTCATCACATGGCTAGAGATAAGAGTAAAATGGAGTCTATCACGAAGAACCATCATGGTAATGTTATTCTTGGAACTAATGTTTCAACAAAAGTTATAGGACCAGGTACAATCAAAACAAACTCGAGGGGGAGAAGAAAGTGTGAAATTTCAGGATTTCACTTTTTATACATGGATCTTATGAAGACAAATCGAGTGTATACGCGAGTTCTAAACTACACAGTCACGTATATTTTGGTTTGATGAAGAAATAGTGGGACAGACTCAGGAAAAGGGTATGATATGGTTCAGTCAATTATTAATTGTCTTTTTTGTTTTGATAGTTGATGATTACAGTCTTTTGATGTTATTTAGAAGTGATTTTGGCCCTCATAAGTTGTTAATGACTTGATGTATAACTAGTAGATGATGATGCCTTGATGATTCTTACTCATATATGAAATGATTAGATCTTTCAATGAACAGGTATCACAGGTTCAGGGGGAGCATTAGCCTTGCAGAATATAATGCATTGTTGGCATTATGTTTTCTTTAGAAGTCCTTGGTAAATAACGATGCTTATTAATGGTGATGATTCTTATGTTTTTGAAGTGTTTAAATGATGCATCATGTTGTGTTGCGATCATGGGTTGCCTATGATAAAATCACAGATGATTCTTATATATTGCTTGAGCCACATAGTTGTTTTGATGCTACTCATGAGATTTATGGATGATTCTTTGATGATGCATATAATACATATGTTATGTTGCTTACATAGTGATCGTCATAATTTCAAGTAGAAAAACAAAGCTTGGGTACACAACTTCATTATTTGATGATGATAAGTGTCATTCATTTCTTTATGTTGTTGTCATCATGCCTTCAAAGATGCATAAATTTCATATGGTGAAGTTATGGATAATGATTCCTATAGTTCTTGGCTCTCACATGGTATATTGTTTTAGGATTGTTTCTCTTGATGTTATCAAGAAAGTTTGATGAATAACTGTGAGCTCATGGTTTGTTTTTCTCATTGATGAGAAGCTAGATACATATTTTTGTCTCTATGATGGATACATTATAAATAAGGAGCAAAAGGATGATTACTGAAGTTACATATTGGTAAATGATGTTGGTATAAAATATCTTCTTGTATGAAGAAATTTGGCCAAGAGAATGGTGTTATTGTGGGTTTCATGAAGACATGGCTATTTGGAGACATGGCTTACTTAGTCACATAATGATGATGATAAGGAATGATGAATACTTCTTCCTATCTTACTTTATGATGATAGGCTTGGTTCTCACATATGTTGATTTCATGATTGATGCTTATCAGATGTGGGATGTTAGAAAACTCCCTAGTGATGATACATGTTTGATATCTTGAGGGTTATTGTAAGAACATGCAGTTCTTACTACGATGATTTGATGATGATGGTATGGTCATGGACAATGACTATGGTGCTTTCACATGTAAATGATATGATGTGAATGGTTTTGTGAAGATATATGCAGTACTGCTTGGAGATATGGCATATGCTTAGTTGATTCACGAAAGGCTATGTTTTTTATGAACATAGATTGAGACGTTTTCTACTAAGGAAAAATAGAAAGTTGATCTTGATAAGGTCAAGAGGATGAGTTGATAGCAGATATGAATGAAAATATATATGCATCATACTTAGTCGCAGGTTGATGATATTAAAGCTACATTGTCTTATCTTGTGAATTGATGATGGACATATACAGGTTCTTA
Organism: Pinus tabuliformis; assembly: GCA_031772625.1. NCBI lineage: Eukaryota > Viridiplantae > Streptophyta > Pinopsida > Pinales > Pinaceae > Pinus > Pinus tabuliformis. The sequence goes on along the minus strand of CM062818.1, from coordinate 209,412,171 downwards.
CTCTTAATGTTGTTGATAGATGCTTATGGTGGAGATCATATATGGTGTATGATAGTTTTTGATAACTATCATGGTCTTCTTTAGGTATTTGGTATTTGTTATAAATAGCATGTATATCATTTGATGTAAAGGTAATTTGGAGATCTATGATTTAATAGTTTTCATATTCAGTCATGTATGGACTTTTGAGGTCATGTCAAATATGTAATCCCACTTGGTTGGGTGGTTGAGTCAAATATATATCCACACTTGGTTGGGTGATTGATGTAAGTATGAGTCCTTGGTGATAGGAAGGTCATACTCAGTTGAGTTATAGAGCCATGTTCTTCATTTTAAAATCTTTCTAAATATTAAGCATGTGCTCAGGGGGGAGAATGGATAGTATAGTATCTTGGTATTTGAATAATAGTTATTTGATGTATTTAAGAGGTTTCTATAGGTTGACATGATCAATAGAAACATGGTTTCCATCAAGTCGAGAGGGGGATATTATTGGCATTATGATGCATGTGTTGTCCTTGATGGAAACTCAATTGTAACAGAACAAGTATATGGTAACTAGATGAATCCATAGCTCAATTTAGAGGTTACAGGGCGATGGAACAAAATAACAGAATGATGGGACAAATATTTACAGACCAGAATCAAAAGTTTGATAAAGGTGAATTTTTTAAGATCTATACATGGATTTGTCAAGGCCAAGTCATGTATACATGGAGGTTTGGTGAAGCAAAGTCGCGTATAGTTTTTTCACCATGGTATTCTAAATACCAGGGGTCTTTACCATGGTATTGGCCATATTAATGACAGTGACAATGGATATTGCTCCCATCAAAGAATACCATCTGCATAACTAAGGGTTTGAGCCATGGTATTGAAAAGGTCTAAACTATATAAGGTGGTGATGATCAAAGTGTGTAAGATGTGCAAGTGATGTAAATCTTATGAACAGTTACATCTAAATCAAATATGAATATTATGGGCTTTTGATTCTTTACTTGATCTAAATTAAGTATGCAATGATGAATACAATGATGGATCAAGATCATGAGACCTGAAATGACTTTCCATTGTATGATCTGCTCATGGATTGAGTACATCTAAGTATTGACATATGTTTTTATCTCTAAATATTATGATCTGGGTCTTTCTGAAGTTCTGAAGAGTTGCGCAATTTTAGATCAAAATATGCAGATTTGTACGCAGGTTGGTCTCGGTGAAGTCGTGTATACATACAAGTTCACTTCTTCAAAGTCATGTATATAAAGGAAGGGTTTTTGAAAAATTTACAGATCTGTACGTAGGTTAGTCTTAGGTAAGTCGCATATACATGCGGGTTCATCTCTTCAAAGTCGTGTATATAAAGGAAGGGTTTCTTCTCATAAATGAGTGATCAACCTAATCAGTGTTGTTGTATCTTTGTTGTATGTCAATGATGTCCTCATATTGATCTGGGTTGAGTGATAATGTCTGAAGTAGAACTGTTTGAATGATGAAGTTGAATTTGGTTGCATTTTGATTGGTTGAAAATATTATTGATGTTGTTAATTGTATGAAGGTTCTGTAAGCTAACAAAATATTTCATAATATCTTTGGTCAACTCTGCTTCTGATTCAGAATTACAAGTTTTCAGTATATTGAGATCTGTATACAGGTTCTCTACAAAAAAGTGTGTATACACACGGGTTGCCTTAAGTGAAGTAGCGTATACATTTTAACAGATGGTTGAACATGATTTGCAGTAACAGAATATGGTTTTTGTAATGTGTAGTATGATGTTTGATATTTTGGTTACAGTGATCTGATTGTTCCAATTGATTGGTTGAGTTTTGATTAAGTTTCAATTGATTGGGTTTTAGTGATTGGGGTATTTAGTTGTGTCAGAGGTTGATGATTGTGTTATAGTGATGCGTTACAGTTTGATTATTGAAATTGAGCTTAAGAGTCAGTAGTGGGTCCAATCTGAAATTTTGATGAAACATGGCCTACGAGTTATGATGTGTTGTAGCAAGTGGATCCAGTGTGAAAATTTATGAAACGTGGTCCCTAGAGTTGAGGGAGTCAGAGCTTCCTTCCAGTAGTAGTTGGTAAATTAGATCAGGGGGTTGGAGCTCCCTTCTAGTAGCAGCTAGAGAACGAGTGGAGGTTGTAGCCTTCTGCAGGTTGGTGTCTGTGTACTAGTACAATTTTATGATAGTACAAGAGCTAGGGGGTTGGAGCTCCCTTCCAGTAGGAGTGAGAATGAGCGAAGGTTGTAGCGTTCTACAGGTGAGTGCCTGCATACCAGTATGAGTCTACACTAGTACAAGATTGAAAAAATATTTTTCTTTATATTAAAAAGAAGTCAAAGATGACAACAGTAGGTGGTTTTCTCCCACATTGGGTTTCCACCTTAAATCCTGGTGTTCATGTGTGTTACTTATGTGTGATACTTTATTTTATTCTTGCTACACCTTCTTACTACTTATCAAATTCCCAATAAATCTCTTACGCTTTAGTTTAAGTTTAACATATAAAGAATTAGTTGTTTTAAAAATTTACTAAGCATACGCTAGTTTCTTTTACAGCAGTCGTGTACATACGCGAGTTGGGTTCAGTAAAGTCACGTATATATTTCAGAAAAGAAAATTATTGTTGTGAGTTTTAAAATATTGATTCACCCCCCCCCCCCCTCTCAGTATTTTTCCCAACAAAGTCCCTATCCTCTGTCAGATGCATTGAACTTCTTAGATGGCACCACATTCTCTTTATTACCTTACCCTGAGGACTTTCTCGCTTCTTGTCCCATTTTACTTTGTTTTTTGCACTACCTTTCCAGTCCAGTTTAGTCTCAGATCTGCACTTTGATTGCTCATAACAATGCTTTAACTTCTGGATTGCCTCCTCCAATGATCTAGGCTCATCAAACTCAATCTTGTCTTTAAATGTTATCAACAACCCGCGGATGAATCTCTTAATCTTGGCCTTTTCCTCCTTGAGGTAAGGCACATATCTCAACAACTCTAGAAATCTGCTAATGTACTCCTCATCGGTCATAGATCTCATCTTCAACTTGTATAATTCTTTTTCCCTATCATCATAGTATATCTATCCAATAGATACTTCTTCCTAAATAGTCTCTTGAACTCACTCCAAGTCAACTCCTCTTCATAAATATCTTTGATATTCTTTATATCTTCCCACCATATGTCTTCTTTACCTTTAAGACTGAATGTAGCTATTCTGGCCTTCATGTTCTCTGAATAATCGTGTAACCTGAAGAACTTATTCATTCCAAACAACCATGCTTCTGAATCATGTGACTTCTTCATCTCTCCATCAAATGTAGGTGGCTTTGCTTTCTTAAACTCATCCAGAAAATATCCCTTGTCACTCCTCCTGTAAGGATGATAACAATGATGATCATAGTTCTTGTCAGAACCAGAACTAGAATAGTACATGTGTCTATCACCTTTCTTATCTGGAGTTTCCAAGGAACTGTCATCTCTATCGTGTCCTCTCTATTGAACATGTACCCACCATGAGATATATTTCCATATTCCCCATTAGTTTTTTCCTCCTGCCAGTGGCTAAGCTGAAGTGATCCTTATCTCTACAATCCTGACAAACTATGAAGGATTACTACATTGACTTATGCTTGTTTCTCCTGTTCCTGCATGATTCTGTCATTATCTACTTTACAACTCCTTATTTTTTCCTTCAATCTTCTCAGTGTGTCTGCTAAGTCAGAAGAATTCCCAACACCACACTACTCATCTGATCCATAAGGAGAATCTCGTGAACTGTATTCTACCATCTTGTTAGTCATCTTGATCTCTTTCCTACAAGGCATATTATGTTAGGTAAACCAAATCATAAAAAAACCAATGTACCTTAGCATAATTCAGGGAGGATATCTCATCTGTAAGATCAATCAATTTAGCATGATACATGTATAAACACAATCATAACATCATATAGACATATAATATATAGATATAACAACATATAGGCATCATCCTAGCCATAGGCTAGTCATCAATGCATGACCATATCAATTAAACATCATGACCTCATGTATGAAAACAACAACCATATCGATGTACACTTGACAACATGTAAGCACTAAATTGTATAAACAATGCATAACTAATCATACACTCATACGACACATTCCACGACAACACCATCAATATTCACATGTCGACATCACTACAACCATGATCAGCACCATGCATAAGAAACAAGAACATAGACCACACGTATGAGTAACACATATGCAACCAACATGAATGTATGGCCAACACATCGCCCATCTAGTCTGAGGGGTGAACCATGCTCTGATACCACTCTGTAACTGCCTCCTCCCACATCTACCCAAGTAACCATCCAACTAGGATAACATGTGATGAAGAGTTACTATGATATAATTCAACTTCCCATGTGACAGTTAAGGAAGTGGAACCATTGGAACACACTACACCGACCTTCCTAACATACTACAGAACCCCCAGGAGCCATCCAAACCTTATAGGTGACTATCCCCTGAGACAAAGTAACATTTTACTGCATTAAACCTCAGTCGTTCCCATAACATGTTCATGAGTGTGACTGGAACCCTATATTCTCTCCCACATCATGGGCATGCATGCGACTGGGGACTTTTCCAGGTAGTTTTGTGCCTGTGACTCTGAATTTTGTGCCACTTTTTCAGGGCTAGAGCTCATGTCACTGCCCAATACTCCATGAAACTTACAAAAATGAAAGATAACATCAAAACAATGATACAAATAAAATTACCTGAATAAGGACTTGACTGGACCCCTACTAACCATGATAGGCATTTCACTAAACATGTCACAAATATGCATTTTACAGGATTAAACAACATATCTAAGCATAGGGGTCTCATACTTATCTTAGTATCACTAAGAAGCATTGGTTCCTCATCACAACAACTACATTACCATCTATTAAGCCATATATTCATTTTACATTCAATGATTAACCAAAACACGATGAGAGCCATACATTTTCATTGTCATAAAACTCATTCATAACTAGCATATAACCAACAGAAATATCAAGGATATAATAGCCATATAAGCCACATATAAACAAGAATATTTACCCATAAAATATCGAGGAGAAAGGGAGCTCTTATTGATGATTCCATAAGTCGACCAGGTATGGGACTTACACAAGCCACCCGACCATAGACTAGGTTGAACCAAATATTTATTTCAATCAGTCACCCCCGTGCCATATTCCAAGCATGAATGTGGGATCTCATAAAACAAATCATTCAAAACTATCCATGGCTTCCAAAGGCAAAACCACCTTAACCCTTAACCAATGATTCCACCTCACGGTCATACATCACTGACCATCACCAAATTGGTCTCTACCCAAGTTGCCTAGGGCTCGAGAGTGTTTGTTCCAACCAGGGCTTCCAGGACTAGTAACTCAACCCACAACTGTCGTCAAGCTTCTAGAGAATTTTTCCAACCAACGCTTCCAAAACTAGTAACTCAACACACCAAGGGCTTCCAGAGTGTTTTTCCAACCAAGGCTTCGAAGACTAGTAGCTCAACCCAAGTTGTTACAGGGCTTCCAGAGCATTTGTCCAACCAAGGCTTCCAGAAACTAGTAACTCAACCCACACCCAAAGTAACATGAGAACCAACCAGAAAACAAAAGAAAGGAATCCACAATGCCATGGTTATCCAGGAAATGGAAAGTCTAGGAAAATCCACTGTCAATCTAGGCAATCCTCTACGCCAATGACATATCATAACCAAGAAATTGCATGCATATGCCATGCATGCCAAAACTAGTGAGGAAAACATACATGCAACTCGGTACCTGCAAGTAAAACCCATTTTAGTTGTTGATCTCGATGTCCTCTTGCGCTATCCCACTCTTCCTTTTCCTTCTTGTTTCAAAACTTCAAGTATGCCACACTCCCCCAAGTGTGCTCCAAGAAAACTTTAAGTGTCTAAGAGTATGAGAGAGAGATAATAGAGAGAGATCCAAAACTAAACTGACAAAAGGTGCCAACTAATCCTCTTAAGCCTTTTTATCAATGAGGCCTCTATTTTCTTCATTTTCCATTATTTTCCTTTATTTTCCTCCTTACATGTAACTTGTGACCTTTCACCTCCCTTTTCTCCTAATTTCCATTATTTTCATAAATAAAATGTTAATAAATGCCTTATGCCTTTCCAAAGCCTTTACCATTTCCTTTTCCATTTTCCTTAGCCATTAATTAATCACAAGTTATCATTGTCACTATGTTTTTTCCTAACATTAAGCTTGGAATATGTGTCCCGTGACCAAGGTATTATTTTACCTTTATTAATTTTTACATGGATTTTTTCCCAGGGTTGTTACAACATTGCTTTTCGATTTACATTAATGTATATTATTTATTTCAATTTTCATTATTCTCACCAATGTAGATACACCCATTACACTTTATTTTTATGTTTGCAGGTGGAACTGCAAGATCAAGAAGATGAAAGCAATCAAGGCAATCAACAAAACATTCCTCCAAATAACCCAAGTCATGGAAGTAGCTCGAGCACTGACAGCAGTTCCAGCGAAGAATGATGATCGATTTGGATATCAATGTAACATGTTGTATTTTTTGAAATAATTATCTTTGAAAATCAGATATTTTCTTTAATGACATAGTGTCCCAACTGAAAGATAAGGGGTTACCAATAACAATCCTATTTTGTATGACAAAGAACCTCTTATTGGTATATAATAAAATACATTTTAATTTATTCTATTATGTTATGCAATGTCGCTACGAAATGTTACACCATTGATTAAATATTATAATGAAGAGATGTGAAATCTAATAATATAACAAATTAGTCCAAACATCATATACAAATTCACTAATCAAATTTTAATTTATATGAATATCATTATAAGATATATGTAGATTTTTCGATGAATAACAGATTTTTAAAATTACAATAATTGCATTATCACATGTCAATCTTTCTAAAAAATAAAATCTCATTCAAAAAATTGGTGCGTATAACATATAGAAGCATCATTGCATTGTGTTATATAAAAACACCATGACAAAAAAATTTAGCATGCCCGATGCCTTTTAAGAAACAAGAGCATTGGTGCATTTATAGCTTCAAGCACCAATCATGTTTGAGATTAATTCCCCGGTGCATTGTAATTCTTAACGCACTAGTGCTTTCATATAACTAACTTCTTGGTCCTACAAAATATTATCTCCACCCTGGTGCTTTAAGGAAACTAACAACATTGGTCCTTTTGTATAACTAACGCACCAGAGCCTTTGCACTAACAATGCGCATCGGCGCTGCAAGTTAAAAAAAAATCACCCGCACAGCAATTATTTTTTGTGTGCTCTTGTGTCATTCCTTAGAAGAACGCTCACGGGCTTTTGTATCTCTTAGCACCAGTGCAGTATATATTATGCATCGATATTCTTTACATTCAACGTCTTGGTGCTTTTAGTTATGTATGTAGCCTGGTGGGTTTATGTATGTAGTACACCGGTGCTACTTATTCCATTAAGTGCACTGGAAAAAAAAGTTAATAATAAAATAAAAATTAAAAATTAAAAATTAAAAAATTAAAAATTAAAAAATTAAAAATAAATAAATAAAATTAAAAAATTAATTAATTAATTAAAAAACTAAAATTAATTAATTAATTAATTAAAATTAAAATTAAAATTAATAAAATAAAATAAAAAATATAACTAAAAAATATAAATATAAATATAAATAAATAAAATCAAAAATAAATCAATAAATAAAATTAATTAATTAATAACAAAAAATAATTAATTAATTAAAATTAAAATTAAAAAGAAAAAAAAAATAAAAATAAAAATTTTAATAAATTAATTAATAAATAAAATTTAAAAATAAATAAAAAATAATAATAATAATAATAAATAAAAATAAAAATTCGCTAGAACCTCTAGTTGCCTAAATTTTTTTAGTTGTAATGAAGTTATATTAAAACCTCTACTATTCCAAACGAATGGTGTGTCAATTCCGTAACACTAAAAACCTTTGTTATAACCTCTGCTAGAAGGTCTTTTCCTTGTAGTGCAAGGGGAGTGGCACATCCCATCATTCCCCCCCTCTCCCTCTCTTTCTCTCTATCCCTAGCATTTTCTCTCTATTTGTAATTGCTCCTCCTTATATTATAATATTAGCTTATATCGTCCATACGTCCATCTTGCAACATAATATATTTTTTTGGACGGGTAGAGGATGATGCTTTTATGTTAATATATGAAAAAACATAATACAAGAATAGAATACAAGGATAAGAATATAATACAGAGATGAAAAGACTCAATTCTACCTAAAGGACAATGAGAATGACCCTAGGTTGAGTTAAGCCATAAGATCATAACATCTTTCTTTTGGGTCTAAATGACAAGAAAACAACAATGGGTTCTTAAGCATATCACCTGTAAAAAGATTAATGCAAAGACTAGCATAATAGATAGATAAATAGATAAATATTTTTTCTTATAATCTCAACAAGATCAGATATCTAAATGATGAAGAGTTATGACTTGCGAAAACTTTCCTTTCTAGTTATATAGATATATATTGAGATACATGAACCCCTTCCTCATGGAATGTATGATCACAAAGGAGACTTGTGATGTATGGATGCAGACTTTCCTTGCATAGCTACATTACCTTGCTTGTAATGCTAAGGCCGATATTGGATGGTTTACTTCCCTTATCTCTTATAAAGAGGGGAAAGAGAGAGTCTTTCCATTCATATATATTAATTCAGTCACTTGTATACACTATTATGGTGACATGTGAACCAAAAAAGAGTCAGCATTAGCCTCTCTCTCTCTCTCTCTCTCTCTCTCTCTCTCTCTCTCTCTCTCTCATGTCATTGGGGTTCCTTGGTATTTTTGGCATACCTTGGAGCATCTTGGAGGTATAGGATCGGGGTTTATCCCTAGGAAATTGGAGATTAAGGTTTTTTTTATAAAATCTTAGTGTGTTATTTTGAAGAAGAGGAGGAGGAGAGGATGTCTAGTCCTATAGGATGTGTCGGAGAGATTTTTACACACTGGGTCTTCTTTATATTGTTATTTTGTATCTTTTTTTATAACAACCCTAATGTTGGAAATTCACATGGTAAGGTGAAATACCTAATTTGTTTGAATTTTGAATTCTGAGAAATTTCCACATGGTATAAAAGCATTTTATGTTTGAATTCACTCCTGCGTAATAGGAAGTTTGTTTTTAGTTGGAATTTACTTGAGATTGGTACTTGACCTAGGTGAGGTCATTAGGTGAGAATCCCTAGGTTGTTTGGGACAAGTATTTGTACCTTAGAAAGTATTTTATCTACTTCATTGATTCTTCCTCTTTGTAGCATGACAATCCCCACAAAGTTCATCATGGCGGAGAATGTCACATACCTCATCATGTCTTATACACCTTCTACAAATTTTATCCAATACAAACTTAATTAAGTGGCCTTTTATCCATCTATAGGTGACACTTTTCATGACAAACTTACAGTGTTCTCTATAAAAATAGTATCAATGGAATATTCCTATATCTAGGTTTTTTCCATGTTATCAAACCAAGGAGTCTTTATCAAGATTGTAAAGAAATTTTCATCAAAAAAAATATCATCTATAATTGCATTATCTATAGTACTTGTGAGTCCTTATAGGAAATCTACAAAAACATTATGTTTACCTAGTTTGTCAACTATTTCTTATCAAATTCCTATAATAATAAGAGAAATATAATTATATTTCCATTAATGTAGGGTGTTTTTTGCCAAAAGGGATGATAAAAAACACCTTGTTGTAAGAGGTGTTTTCTTTTTTTTTAGAAATGAGTATTTATGTGTTTATATTAGAAAAAACAAAAGTTGGAGAGGGTAAGCACCCTTACATAGATTCTCAGTTACATTATATGCAGATTTATCCAAGTAAAATAAGGTTTTACTTATGAGAGGAGGAGGAGTGCACCAATTTACACAAAATATTTTGCAACTGTAAATCTTACAAAATGTCTATAATAGGCATATACATTTACAAAAAATCATACTAAAAGGAGGAGTGAAAAAACCAATCTTGCCACAAAAAACATATGAAGTTTGCTATGATCAATCGATGTTATGACCACCCTCATTAGGGCCACAGGGGCGACGAACTCTTTTTGCACCTAGAGAGAGTACCCATGGCTTGCTTGACATTAGAGTTTCCTCCAACCGCAAATGAAGAGACCTCCAAATTTTCCACCCTCTTTGTGAGGAGAAATGTTTATTCCTTTATATCATCTAGTGACTCCTTTGTTTCTACTCTGTGAGTAAGAATTTTCATCTCCGTGAAAAGTTGAAAATAGTTTCATTGTTGCTCCTCCATTACTTCAAGCCTATCAATAGAGGCTAACAAGGCCTAAGTTGCATTGACCATTCTCTCTATTACCTCAGAAAGGTCCAAAAAGTCCTATGGGTTAGCCATCTTATGAAGGGGAGGGAGAATGAAATTGCAGGAACCCGAGAGCATCCCACAAATGTTAAGAAGAGTTTCCTCCAAATTCCAATTGATGACTGGGGCCATCAATAAATCAAGTTGATTCAATACGTTACATGAGCCACCCTCCATTGATAATACTGCCTTCCCCATATCTAAGTCACTCACTCTAGATATCTGAGCATTTGGGCTAATTTGAAGCAAGGGAAATAAACTTTTACCTAGACAAGTTGCTCCGACCCCCCAACTAGGGCAATGAATTATGATTTCGGGTTGGCTTTCCTTACTTAAGAAGTGGCCAAGGTGATAATGAAATAACTTAAAAGGTGGCCACTTGTCCCCATCCGTTAAACACTTGTTACCCAAGATTAATTTACAGCACCGTAAAAGGAGAGAGGGGATCCAGGAGGGAGGATATTGACGTCCCACCCTGTCAGTCGGTAATACCACTTGCATCCCATTGGTGTTGAAATATGAGTTTCTCCTACTTTGAGTATTATGGAATTGGTTTGAAGAAACTCTTTTGGTTCAAATTGATTGCTCCTTGAGACATCAAAGAGCCTTTTTTTGATAATGTGTTAGCCTCTAAGTTCAAGAGTTGAAAGATGTGAAAAAAATTTACTCCTTCAATCTTGGACAACAAGTAGAGGATTCTTTGATTGGTTGAAGCTAGGTCATTAGTGATTAATTTTTTCCTATTTTTAAATTATCAAATGACCAATAAGGATTCTCAAAATACATTTAGCTTAGATATTTTATGATCACATGCAATTTCGGTCCCTTTCCATAATGCTAGAAACTCTACTTGGTTGTTGGTTTCTCTCCTAAGTCCCCAAGAAAAATGAGACACCTTGTTTCCACTGGGATCAAAGATGATCCCTCCTACTCCAACCTCCCCAAGGTTTCCTCTAGAAGCTTCATCAAAAAACAAGGAGAAAGCAGATTTTTTTCATGACCAAACTTGAAATTCTTGTTGAGTCATTCTAATGCATGAGACCCTGTAGGTTTTGGGCCGAATTTGGAGGGATTCTTTATTTGAAGGGAGTAGAAAAAAAATTATCCAAGTTTCTTCCAAGTAGTTTAAAAATTTCATATCTTTTCTATCTAGGCCATGAGCTAAAATGTTCTCTGAGAGCATAGAGATGCCCTTATCAACCACTTTGAGAGGAGTGGTGTCTTCTTCTTTGAAATTTTTTTATTTCTAGTGATCTAGATTGACAAACAAAGATAATAGGGAAGGGAAACCCAATAATGGATAGAGATAGAGGTATCTTTACTAGGACATGGATAAAGTCTTCTCCATGTTACAAACATTTGGTCTTATGTTCAAGGAATTGTGTCTATGTTGCAAATAGGGCCAAAGGCAATTTTCCAAGATTCTAGGGTGAAGGGTCATTACTAGAAAAGGTGGGGGATATTTTCTTCAGCATTATAGTACAGGACACATCTCGACGATCCACTAATATTTCTTCACCTAAGGTTTTCAGCAGTGATAATTTTACCGTGAAATATGGCCCAACAAAAGGTGTTAATTTTAGGCATACTATCTTTCTTCAATATACTAGCCCAAATTTGGTTTGGGGGAGGGTACAGGAGGCACCTTATAAGCATGGAATATGCATCTTGAACTAAATATAGCTTATTCGGAATCTTGATCCAAATGTGGTAGTATTTCATTTGTTTTAAAACTGGAGCCATTCCCTTTAGATGATAAATGAGCGTGTTCCATTAGGCGGTGAGATGATTCGGGAGATATTACCTTGCCCATATTTCCAATATCCCTGACTATTCCATCCTAAAATGTCCATCATTTTTTTATATCCCCTTTCTATCATCCATAATTTCAAATCCTTCAGTTGATCTTTTTTTAAGGGGTCCTTTAGAGGAAAAAGAGTTGCACTAGATGTTGATTATGGCTCCATTTCCTTATTTCCAACTGCTATGGTCAATAATTATATGTGTGTCTTCCTTACAAATAGCCCAAATTTTGGAGCAGGGTCATGTCCATGAAGAATTTTCAGCTCTAATTAGGTAATTCCTGTTGATTTTCAGCTCTAATTAGGCAATTCCTGTTGAAGTATTTGCAAATGAGTGCCAATTTCCACCAGAAGCACTAATTTCCAGACAAACTTTGCACCCAAAGCAAGGTTCATATAAAGGGGATCTTTCATTGCCAATCCACCATTGGCTTTTGGAAGTCGAACAATATTCTCTTAAACTAGATGATTTTTTCCTTAATTGCTCCTACCTCCCTGCCAAAGAAATATTCTAATTAATATTCCCATTTATGTAAGGACAGCCTTGGAGGGAACCAATCCTGAGCATAAATAGATTAGTAGGGAGGAGAGGACCGACTTAATCAATATAATTCTTCCTGCTGAGGATATCCATTGTACTCCCCAACCTTGGATTTTCTTCCTAAATTTATGAATGATTTCCTCCCAATAATCTAAGTTTGACAAAGATAAGGATATTGGAATACCAAGATATTTAAAGAAGTCCCACTTCTCCTTCAAGGAGAATTCTAAAACACTGGTAATCTCCAAATGGGTGAAAGGGGAATAGTTCCACCCCTATAAATGGACTTTTGTCTTATTAATGTTGCCCCATGAGAGACCTAAGTTTTTATTTATAATCATTTTAAATCTAATGGTTATATGTCTGGAGGCTTCTCCCATTAAAAGGATATCATCCACAAATTGTGAATGATTGACGTCTTTAACATTAGTCACTATGATCAGGCCTTTAATGTTTCCTTCTTAACAGGCCACTTCCAGATTCCTTCTTAGAGATTCATCCAAAATAATATAGAGAAGAGAATAGAGGGGATAACATTGATGAAGGCCTCTTGAGACATGGAAAAAAAGGCAGGGGTGACAGTTGACAAGGGGGGCTATCCAAGGTCCCCCAATGCATGCTTTGATCCACATAATGAAATCTTTCCCAAAACCTAGCTTCTCAAAAATTGCAGTGAGGAAGGTGTGATGGACACGGTCAAAGGTATTTTCCATGTCAAGTTTAATGACCATTCTTGATTCTCCACTGAGCTTTCTTGAATGTATGGCCTCTTGAACAAGAATGACATTATCTAAAATTTGGTGATGGTGAGGAAAGCCTCCTTGGTTTTCTGAGATGATTTCAAGGAGGAGAGTTCTAAGCCTGTTGGCAATAATTTTGGTGAGGATATTATATGAGGTGTTACATAGAGATATGGGTTTGAAATAAGAGAAAGAAGAAGGATTTTTCTCCTTAGGGATCAGCACTAGAAAAGGAATAATTTGTATTCCAACCCAATTTTCCTTTGAATCTAGAGGAATTTAACATTTTCAACAAGTCTTTTTTTATTAGAAGCTAGAATCTACTATAGAACGAAATGGTGAATCCATCTCGGGTAGGGGCTTTATCGGGGTTAATGGGCCAAACAGTCTCAATGACCTCAACTTCTTCAATGGGTCTCATTAAGAACTGATTATTATCACTAGTCACCACAGAGGGGAGACAGGAGAGGAAGGATTCAACTTTATTGGGATCGTTATCATTTATTTCAGAATATAGATTATTAAAGTAAGAGAAAGCTTCTAGTTTGATTTTCGGAAATGAGGATATTTTTTTTCTTACCTTCCAGGACTATATCATTTACCTTGTTTCTTTTCTCTTGAGCCCTCACTTACTTGTGAAAGAAGGAGGTGTTTCGATCTCCATCTTTTAATCAAAGGTTGTGAGACTTTAACCTCCAAAGTTCTTCTTCCTTCCTATTGACCTTAAGAATTTTCCTATTAAGTTGTCTTTCCCTTTATTTGTGTTCATCTTCGACAAGACTTGTTTCCATCTGGGCATGAAGACCTTCCAATTTCTTTAATAGAATTGACTTTTCTGGCTTGGGGGCTTGTAATGTTGTTTGACCCAAGCTCTGAGTGCTTGCTTGACTACCTTAAGCTTTGATTCCCAAAAAAATGTTGGAGAGCCTGAAAATAGTAGGATCCAAGCTTGTTTAATTAATCCTAAGACTCCTTCAAATTGTAACCAACTAAGGTTATAGCAAAACAGGATTAGACCCAGATTCACTAGGGGGTCTAAAACGAGCCTGATGGGCTTGTGATCCCAATCCCCTCTCATCATGATATTAAAATAACATTATATTCCTTTTAAGATCAAATTTCCATGGAGGAGGAAACAGTTAATCCTAACAGTTATAAACCTAGGGTCGCTTCTCTTGTTTGTCCATATAAACTTTTCGCTCTTTGGGATTATGTCTAGAAAATCCCACTCATTGATCAAGTCCTCCAACCTTTCTATAAATGGGTCATGTGGATTTGATCATCCTTTCTTTTATGATGGTAGGATGGTGATGTACAAATATACCCCTATGATGTATTCCTTGTGCCAATGTTGTTTCTTCAAGCTTATCAGTGAGTCCCAGAAAACCCCTTTCTCACCATATGTGGATTAAGCATATATATTTATTAGAGAGAATGTTATGAAACCAGCTCAAGAAAAGATAGAAAAGATAGATCAACGCCTTGGAGTTCAGCCTCTTCAAGGGGGAAACCTCCTTTACATTACATAAATGAACAATTCTTGGATGATACAAATGAAAAGACCTCCTTTCTATATATAGGAGTCTAAGGGGTCATAACATAATCAGAGCCGACATAACAATAATAATGTAAGGGCACAATAATAACAATAGTAGGCTTCTATGGGGCACATTAGTAACAATATCGGCACTACATGGGTACATCAATATAATAAGTGGGTTATACTAATAACAATAAGGGGTTACACTAGTAGTATAGGGGCCTAACATGCCCCTCTCCTTCAAAAAGCGTTGTCCTCAACGCTTGAGTAGTTCTTGATGCTTCTGTATAAAATTCTTGTCCTCCCATGTGGAATATGCAGCGAGTAAGTTCTTCCACTTGATGAGATACTCTGAAATTGATCGATTTCGTAGCTGTCGGGTTCTTGTTTCTGTGACTGCTCTAGGTTCCAATATGATTTTTCCGTCCTCTTTAATTTCTAGCAATATTGTTTGAATTGGGATCTTTTGCAACTTTTGAATAAGTGGCCATACTTCTTCGTCCTTCTTCCATTCATCCCTTGCTTCGTTTATCAAATCTGGTTGGATAATATAAATAGCACAAAACAATGCTTCCACATCCTCATCCTTGAAGAGTCTTCCCATTCAGTAAGGTCGCCATTTTTTAAGTGCATGTAGTATTGCCAACATTTCCTTCTCATAAATAGCTTGCTTGAGATGTAGCAGTAAAAATACCCAATCACCTACATCAAAAAAAATTTCACTACGATGTTGATCTACCTGTTGTTTCGTTTGATTTTGCACCAAAGTGGTGTTATCCTTTAAAAGTTGGAGAACTTGTTGTTGATGCTCGATGTGATCTTTCACTGCTTGAACCTTTTTCTTCTTGATATGTCCTTCTATCTCTAGAGTTTGAGGAGTGGTAATTTCTTCCAATCCTTTACAAGATATGGTCGGATTCATTTCTTGATGCTCGACGTGATCTTTCACTTCTTGAACATTTTTCTTCTTTATATGTCCTTCTATCTTGATAGTTTGAGGAGTGGTAATTTCAAACAATGAATTACAAGATATGGTTGGATTCATTTCTTCTTTCTCTGTTGGACACCTAATCCTAAATGGTTAGTGTGGAAGTTGAATGGACAAAAGCAGTCCAAGAGACCTTGGGATCTGAAACCCAAGAGTCGCATAATGTACTATAAATGTAAATCATTTGTCAATAAAAATTGTATTGCATGATTTATCTTTCATATCTTTTGTGTTGTCCATGTGTGTTTAACATGGTATTAGAGCCACTTGTTTTTCTGTGGCCTGTTATGTGCATGTCAGTCCTCCACCTCTGCCCATAATTCTGTGTCTGAGCTGCCTTGAATAGCGCCGATGTGGTCTTCATTATCTCTATCACTGTGTACGTTTCTGCTGGTAACGCTATCTCAGACTGACCACGCTGTTTCATAAACGGTTGAATTCTCCATACGTTGGCTGCATTGTAATAAATGTGAGATTGTGCGCTATCTGCATTCTGTCCCTGAGGAGTCTGTCCACTGCCCCTCCACAGTCGCTACTCATTAAACGCTGCCACTATTTAGACGCTGCAAATATCTGATATTATTCTCCACCTTCTGTTGTAACTCCTCTGTACCATGCAATAATATGCCTGACAGTTTTACTACATGCATTTTTCGGCTTTTCTCTGGTGGTGTGATTTCCTATGCCATCATTGGCTCGAGGTTATTTAATAACACTCGGCCCCTCGACTGTCATGCCATATAGCTCCAGTCTATTGTAATACCACTCATACTGCGTTGTCTCTTCCGCCCTATTCAATCGAGTCTTCCTAATATTTTAACCGTCTTATCCGTTATTCCATTTTAGCCAGCGAATCTCAGGAGGGACCGTGAAAAAGAGTTTATCAAGATACTGGCGGTCGGCATCCGACTTCATTTTTATCGCCGGGATCGGACGCCCTCGGTTGGAATCTGTCGGTTGAAACGATTAGCGCTGTGCAAAGTTGGAATCTATGGAGAAGATGCATCATTTTCTAGCTGCTTGCTTTGAGTGCAGAGAATGTGGCGAAGACGCTTGAGGGAGTTCATGTTTACACCGTCAGCAATGCGAACAATGAATTTGTGTTGGTTTCGGACCTGAATAGTTCAAAGTCCCTCGGGTTACTCTGTTTCAGACAAGAAGATGCAGAGGCCCTCCTTGCACAGGTACAACTTCGACAACCAATGTTAAGCCGCGGAGCAAAGGTTGTACCCATTCCACTTGAAAAGGTTTATACACTTAAGTTTGAAGGAATTGCATTCCGTTTTTTGCCAGATCCTGTCCAAGTTAAATATGCATTACAGATGAAGTCAGAAGATTTGTCAAAAGCTTTTGATGGGGTGCCTGTGTTTTAGTATTAACTGCGACCGAGCCTCTGTAGTCGTGGTTCCTTCATTTTGCATTATGTCCAGCTTTAGAATTTTCTTTGCGGAATTATTAGTTAGCATATTGTCGAAGCTCTGATAAATGTGTTTAACATGGTATTGAGGAGAACGAGATCATATTTGAGTGTGTCTTCGTTGCTGTAGCTTCATTCTTTGGGACAAATTTTATGTGGCTGGTTGGCTGTATGAGAGTCGTATTGAAGTGTTGGACCTAAGACTCATTTTCTGGGTAGTATATTTCACAACCAAACGCTGAAGCGTAGCTGCCAGTGGACTGATATTTGTATTTACATACGTATCTCTGATGCTGCCTTCAGTAAAATCGTGACATGGTATATGCTCACTGTCACTGTGATATACACGAAACAAAACGTTGTGTTGTGTGTCTTAGGTGTGCATGAAAACACTTGTTGTGCGTAAAGTTTAGGAGCCAGCAAGTCATTGGAAAGGACGAGTAATTGGATGAGATTTGTAATCTTGAAGACTGGTCAAGTCGCATCTGCTAGAAAGTGCGATCTATATGAGCAATTGTAAGGAGTGTTGTAGAAGAATCAAAGGCACAACAATCATTCATTCACGAGGCTGCGATTGATGTGGCAAGCAGGTTTAACATTCAACAGTCTTGGATCCTTTGAAGATCACAAAACTGGGATCTCATTGCCTGAAATTTCGACTGAAATCATTCCAGTTTCCTCTATTCTCATTGTTTGCTTAGAAGATAGCTGAACTTACTCATGCATTATATTATTGTAAAGGCTATGTAATTGTTTTATCATTGCGACTAAGACATGGTTTCAAGGGACAAGTTCTTTTCCCTTCTAGTGGCCGACTTTAGTCTAAGAAATAGGTTGAGTTTTCCATCACATTGAGTTGTGCTCTTCCTGTAAGTTGCTGGTGTGAACAAAATGCAAATAGAAAATCATTCTGGAAGATTGTGCGAGTTGTAGTTGGGGAGAAGGTAAGGGCATAAAGAATGATCTAGCCCCAAGGCTACAAACTTGTATTTTCTGTGGTTGTTTCAGTTGAGCAGCATATCACTGTACCTGTACTTGAAATCTTAATGAGTATAAACTATTGGAAGTGATGTTTGGTGATGTACCTCTACTATAGAGAGTCTCAAACTTTCTCATCTCATTGGATGTGTGGTTGCGAATATATTGAAGACACTCCATATTTATTTCTCTGTCTTGGAGCTAAATACGTTGCACTGTGGTGTTTTCTCTGTAATGATGGAGCTTCTGTGATGTTATAACACTTATCTACAGCCACTGTTCTTCTTAACATTTGCTGGTATATTCTACTTCAGATCCCTGTTATTATTAGAGTTGATATATCAGAGGTATATGTAATCCATTCCTGTAGTTGAAGTTCGAATTTCAAAGAAGGAAGAAGTCATTTAGTTGTGCATCCATACAAAGCGTATCTTGGTATACCTGAGCATTTTAAGGGTGAAACATATCTATTGTATCTGTGTTGGAAGGACTTTGAGTCTCTCATTCTTGCTGGACACAAACTGATATTCTTAATTTTTGAAATCTTCAATAGCTGGGGTTTGTCTAGACTTGCTGAATGTTCATTTCTTTGTTGAGACAATGGCTAGATTTGATGATGTATTAGAGTTACTGAATACACTAATACACTCCACTATTGGTCGGAAGGTAAATGTTAGCAAAGACACTCTTTGTGACATTCAGAACTGCCTACATGATGCACAAGAAAAGATTGAATTTTTGCAACTAGAATCTCAGTTTCAGCAAGATGAGCTTCAACAGATTTGTCATTCCAAATTGTTTTCTGCTCAAAACAATATGTTGTTCAAGGTTAAACCAGCAAGTGGTGAAATTAGTAAGATTGAGGTTGAATCAGATCCAGAATCCAATAAAGCAGCAGTTGTACATGCAGATGCAGAAACTCAGTCTGCACTTCCCAAGCCCATCATCAGACCTTGGGAACAGCTTGTCCATAACAAGCACATAACTGGTCTTGGATATGAAAAGGACTTGTCCTTCCATATTCCAAACTATGCCAAGCCCATTCAGTTTCAGAGTGCTAGATTCATTCATGACAGTTCACCTGCTCTTCATGACAGTTCAGCTTCAGTTGTTCCAGACTCTGCCCCTCTTCCACAGCAACAACAACAACAACAGATCGTTAAATGCCAACACTGTGACCGAGTTGGCCATTTGAAAGATCATTGTTTTGATCTTCATCCATGTAAGCTCTGTCATAAAACCAGCCATTCTTCACACAGATGCTTCAGAAACAAACGTTCTGCAAGAACAAAGATTCATCTTGGATGGATCGCTTCTTGGCAATGGGCATCAACAGCCAAGAAGATATTTCAAACACATGTCAGAACTTGTTCCAGAGTATTGAACAGTCTTGCAGTTGAGTTTTCTCCATCTTCTCACCTTGTACCTGACAGGGGGGAAAATGATGGTCATCTACAAGCTTCAAAGTCACATCAAGTGAGCCTGAGCCACAACCTGCCACACTAGTTTCAGAGTTGTAGCTAGAGACAAAGATGCCTGAACATGCCTTCAGTTGGCAATCTGGGACACTTCCTCTAGTAGAAGACTCCAGCTTCTTGCCAGTTTTGGAAGAGTTCCAGGAATTACAGAGTTGTTGGTCATCCTTAAACCATCACAAATTGAGAACACTTCATCTAGCAGAAGACACCAGCTTCTTGCCAGTTTTGGAAGAGTTCAGGAATTGCATTAAGCATTCCAGAGTTGTTGGTCATCCTTAAACCATCACAGGTTGAGACTTCCCTTTTCAGGTTGAAGTTTTACCTTTTATGCGGGGTGAGACCTCCCTTTTATGGTTGAAGGTTTCCCTCTTTCAAACAATAGGATCACTTCCTCTAGCAGAAAACTTCAGTTTCTTGCCAGTTTTGGAAGAGTTCCGGGAACTGCACTAAGCGTTCCAGTGTTGGTGGTCATCCTTAAACCACCGCCCTTTTTACCAACATTTCATAGAGCACATTCAGCCTAGTGCTGCCATGCATTTTTTGCACATGTTGTATTACAGCTCTCTTCTTGGACTCATACATAACCCTTCGGATTAAGGGGGGGAATGTTGGACACCTAATCCTAAATGGTTAGTGTGGAAGTTGAATGGACAAAAGCAGTCCAAGAGACCTTGGGATCTGAAACCCAAGAGTCACATAATGTACTATAAATGTAAATCATTTGTCAATAAAAATTGTATTGCATGATTTATCTTTCATATCTTTTGTGTTGTCCATGTGTGTTTAACATTCTCGATGTGATCTTTCACTTCTTGCACCTTTTTCTTCTTGATATGTCCTTCTATCTTGAGAGTTTGAGGAGTGGTAATTCTTGCCAATGCTTTACATGATATGTTCTGATTCATTTCTTCTTTCTCTGGGGTGGGGTCCTGGCATATATCTTCTTATTTTGTTGTTTCTTGATCCTTTTCTTCCTCCTCTTCATATTCTATGTAAAATAATTTCTTCTCAGCACACTTATGACCTTTAGTGCATTTTCTATCACAATTGTAACAAAGCCCTTTTTCTCTTTTTTCTTCCAATTGTTGTGGTGTAACCCTTGTAGGTTGTGGAAGGGTAGGAGAAACAACACTTCCATCTTTATAGTTGTGAGGGGTACGCTTCTTGGTTTCCATAATTTTGATTTCCACTATGTCACAAAGCCCTTTTACTCTTTCCAATTGTTGTGGTGTTGCTCTAAAGAAGGTGTTGCTCTTTGTATCCTCATAATGTGTTATCATTTCCTCCGTGAAAATTGACCACGTAACAAGTTGTTTACAAGAACAAAGCCCTTTGTACCATAAAAATTGATCTGGTTCTAAATATGAAGATGCAATACATACCTTTTGTAACAGTTGTACACCATGTAGATCAAAATATTGCTCCATCTGAAGTATCCAGTTTACCGGATCCTTGCCATCAAACTTCCTCATCTTGCTTTTTCTTGATTTTAGGAGCTCGACCTTGAAACGACTGTAACTTTGTACTTTCGGATCTTTAAGTTCTGAAATTGTGAACTGTAGTAGCCCTCTGCGTCCTCTTTCCAATGCCACCAGTCTTATCCAAATTGGATTCTCCAAGAAAGAGTTATGCACAATCTTCCAAGATGACCTGATTATAGACTAGTTCAGTAGAGCGAAATTGTACGACATGCCACGAGTCACTGTTTCAACCTTTGGATCTAAAAAATGCATACAAGAAACTGAAGTCTGTCCTCTTTCTATGCCTTCTTATGAAATTTCAATCCGATTCTCAGAGAGAAAGTTATGACGATTTTCCCTAGGTCACCTGTTTTGAATGTAATTCAGGAGTCTGCAAAAAGACCAAATTCCTCAGATCATATCTCCGAAAATATCACGCGAAAAGCTTTGAAATTCGGACCCAAGGTTCAACGCGATTTCTTCTCAAATGGGTTTTTTTTGCGACTTCTGAAACGTCACAGAAAAAAAAAAAAGTTATAGCAAAAATTCCATGATGACCTGTTTGGAGCAGCGAAACCCTAGAATCCAAAGCTCTGATACCAAATGTTATGAAACCAGCTCAAGAAAAGATAGAAAAGATAGATCAACGCCTTAGAATTCAGCCTCTTCGAGGGGGTAACCTCCTTTACATTACATAAATGAACAATTCTTTGATGATACAAATGAAAAGACCTCCTTTCTATATATAGGAGTCTAAGGGGTCATAACATAATCAGAGCCGACATAACAATAATAATGTAAGGGCGCAATAATAACAATAGTAGGCTTCTATGGGGCACATTAGTAACAATATGGGCACTACATGGGTACATCAATATAATAAGTGGGTTATACTAATAACAATAAGGGGTTACACTAGTAGTATATGTTGGAAATAATACTGAGAGGGGGGGGTGAATCAGTATTATCAGATCAATCAAACTTTTCAATTTCATACTCAGAAACATATACGCTACTTCAATTAAGTGAACCCGCATGTACACGCTACTGTGTCTAATGAAACTCGCGTATATCCAGAGATCTTATAATTCAGTTAGCTTAATCTTCAGTAAATGCATCAGATCATTATTAAGCATATTAACAGTAAACAGGTGCAGAATAACAGAACAGAACATCACACAAGAGCCACACACATGAACACAAAGATATAAGGTGGAAACCCAATGTGGGTGAAAACCACCTGCTGCAAGTCATCTCAATCTTCTTCTTAATAAGAAAATCCTTTTACAATATTTGTACTGGTGCAGTCTTATACCAGTACGGGAGCTACAACCCCCTTTGCTCTTGTACTAGCCGATCCATTTACTAGTACGCAGGCTGCTACTTGCTACAATGCTCCAAAGATCTCCTTTAGCTTTTGTACTAGCTTAGATACTAGTACGTAGGTGCTTGCCTACAATCTTCTCACCTCCAGGTACCACGTTTCATCAATTTTCAGACTGGATACACTGAAGCACAAGACATAATCTGTAAGGCCACTTTTCATCCAATTTTCATACTGGACCCATAACTATCATTGAAGCTCAAAACAATCATCAAACTCTGAATCACTGAAACCCTGTTAACAACAGTCACCAGAACACAGAGCAGACACAGAACTCTGTAATAACCATCAAATCCATCTGCAACTTCAAATATTAAGATTTACAATGTATACGCTACTTCGATGAATCAAACCCGCGTGTATACGCACTTTTATCAAAGACAACCCGCGTACAGATCTAAAAATAATTTCTCATAACTTGCAGCTGTACCAGACATCAGTCATACTCATAACACTTATAGAACAATACATGCGTCAGTATGTAGATCTAGAATAAGCATCATAAAGATAGTTCATTTCAAACCATTTGATCCCGATCTCTCCTTAGATCTAGTTCTCCATCAACAGGTGAGATCTCTCCTTAGCTCAGATCAAGCAATGCATCATCAACCCATAACCTTGCATACTGGATCTAATGCTTCATCAGATATTCAAGACATTTCAGATACACTTGCTTAATGATTTCCTTCTCCTTATATAGCCTTAGGCCTTGTTCAATACCAAGGGCCACAACCATAGAAATCCAATACCATCAACTTTAAAACTAGGGATCAACACGTCCGTCGAGACACCAAGGTCCAAAACCATAGGCACAACTTCCAAGGACTAACCGTCATGGACCAAAATGAGTTTTCCACATACACGCGCTTTTAATGAAGCCAACCAGCGTGTACACGCGACTTGGGCTTAACGAACCTGCGTGTATGAACTTTCTCTTCTTCTTATAGTCTGATCATCAATTCCTTGTTGCTGACCTTCTGTACTATGATTTGTCATCAGTGAGGTTTGCCATCAAGGACAACACTTATCTCATAATGCCAACAATCTCCCCCTTTGGACTTGATGGCAAAGCTAACTTGTCACACTTAGAACTATCATCTGATTCCTTTGAGCTGTCCTCCATCAGTCACATCTGATATCTCTTCTGAAGATTCACCCAGTTATACATAAGTGAGATATTCTTCTATGAGAGGGTTGCCATCAAGTACAACACATGCATCATAATGCCAACAATCTCCCCCTTTGGACTTGATGGCAACAACACCAAATCACTCTCCCCCTTTGACATCAAGGGCAAAGGGTGGACCAAGATATTCTCTTCCTTTGCTGAATCATTCCACTGTCCATACTCCCCCTGAGTACCTGCTGAAATCTCTGAATAGTCTCCCCCTTTGTATATGCCAAGGTGTACCAATCTGTCCATGCTCCCTCTGAGTACATGCTGAATCTCTGTTCTTGCTGAAGTGTGCTGTTCATGCTCTTCCTGACTGTAGGCAAGATCTGCAAAAGATGTTCTTCAAGAAGAACATGACTCTATACATCATAAAAGACCTTCCTATCATCAAAGACTCATACATACATCCATCTCTCAACTAAGTGAGGATATACAAAAATTGACTCATCCACCCAACCAAGTGGGTATACATCAAAATTTTACATATGACAACCAATCACATTGCATCAATCAACCCAGGCATAGTGGGGAAACCAAAATAGGCCGTTACATGACCTTGACACCATGAAAGAGATACCACAAAAGAGATATATGACATAGAGACGAAATAACTAGACCAAGACTTATGAAAGTCACCAGCAGCATCTGATAATCACCATTCAGACCAGCAACCAAGAGATCCTTCTGTTCTCCTTTCACCTTTGTTCCTCCTGAAATCAACACCAAATGTGAACTAGAACCAAAAGCTTTAAGATAATGCCAACAATGCATCATTGGAAGATTATCTGCTCCCCCTGAACCTGTGCCAGATGATCTCTGTCGGACCCATATCAGACTTTCTGCAACCAACATCTGTCCCTGCTGATTTCCTTCAAAACTCCATATACGCGTCTGTATACACATAAACAAGCGTATATACGCAGATATCCCTTACGAAACACGCGTACACCATATACGCGACTATCCCCTTGTAAAACGGCGTATGCACGCGGATATCCTTTAAACAACACGCGTACACAAATTTCCATATCAGCAACCTGTAAATGTCCTGTAGAGAATAGGTCATCAACCTATAACAAGGTATGTCTGCATCAATTCATCCCTTTGAACAGAATTCAGAGTCATTCACATTGTATCATGTGTGAAACCACCATAGCCATTTCATCAAGCTCTACATGATCCAAGTATCATTACTTGGGAACATTTGCATCAATTAACATATGTAAGTATAAACCTATCATCATATAGATACGAACTCATCATCATGTCTCCAACAAAGTGACTTTGAGGAGTCATCCATGAATCAGCACTATGTATCTTGAGCTCAAACTCTTTTGACAAAGCTTCTTGATATCATCATCAGCAACAATCTTTATCCACATGAGTGCCTGCATCATAACTGTATGATCTTTATGCATATGACAACAGCAATATATATGTGACTCATCATCAAGTGAGGAAGATGTGTATTCAAGCTTTGTACTTTTCCTTGTCCTTATGAAGATCACCATGTAAGCACCATATATGCATCATCAAGGAATCAACCATAAATCTGATCTGATCATCAACTATGTAACCCCAAGAATCATATGTGATTTTATCATAGACAACTCACAACCACATCATAGCAAGATATATCATTTAGCCATATAAGAATCATCACCAAGGATTATTAACCATAATGCCAACAATGAATTACTAAAGGCATATGCTCCCCCTCAACCAGTGCCATCTGTTAGATCTGATCATGCATATATCAGCAATAAGAAACATCATCATTCTCAAGTTAGGATCAAAAACAAAACATTTCCACACATCCTCAGCAGACTGTAGCTATTAACCAATAGAGCAAATAATGGACTGAATCATATCAGATCCCTTTTCTGAGCCTGTCCCCACTGCTTTTCTTCAGACTGACATATACGCGACTTTGCAGTGTCTAACTCGCGTATACACGCGACTTCTCTTTAAGGAACTTGCGTATGAGATTCAGAACGCTGAAGTTTTACACTTTCAGCTCCCCCTGAGTCTGATATGTCTGTGTTGTGCTGTGTCTCAGTACATTGTGCTGACTGTACTTCCTTCTTCCTCCATATCTTCAAGTGTGATGAGGTTTTCTCCTTTTGGTCTGATGTCCATCCTTTGTTCCTGCATTCCTTTGCTATATGTCCAAGCTTGTTACATGCATAACATCTAACATGTTTCATGTTCCTTCTGTAGCAATCAGCAGCTTTGTGACCATACATATTGCAAGCAAAGCAATATCCATTAAAGTACCTTGATTGAGATGACCTGTCCGCATAATAGTCTTGAACTCTTCTTCTTCTACATCTAGCTGCAACATGTCCAAGATTATGACATACATAACATTCAATATTATTCATAGGAGGAGTAAAAGATTTTCTTTGAAGACTTTCTTTCCTTGGTTGATGATGAGATTGACCTTTCATCTCCTTGTTGATCATTTTGGATTTCTCTTTAGAGTTCCTTGCCTCACCTTGTGAACTAGATTCACCTTCAACAGATTCATGGAAACCAAGACCAGTCTTTATAGCAGGGGACCTTTGACTACTAAGAATATCATCCAAGACTTTAGAACTATCTTGAAATCGTAAAAGCTTATCCTTTTCTTCTATTTTACCTCTCAAGATATTTACCTCAACTTGAAGTTGTTCCTCCTTTTCTAGACATTGCTTCTTCATGTCTTCTCCATCTTTCCTTCCTTCTTCCAACTGATGCCTTAGTTTGAGAATCTCCTTTTCTTGTTCTTCGTTCAGATCCTGCTGCATTTGACGAACTCGGAAGGCACATTCTAGTTGAGATTTTAAGCTGGTGACTTCGTTTTCTTGTTTTGCAGTAGCTTGGAGTAGATCTGTATTCTGCTTCTTTGATTCTTCAAGATCTCCTTTTAGTGAGAGGATTGTAGCTTCAAGATTTTCATAGTAGCTGGATCTATCTTTGAGTTTCTTGATGGTTGTGTTTTTGTCATTGACTTTATTTCTTAGAGAAGTTGCTTCAACCTGCAACTTTTGATATTTCTCCTTGAATAACTCTCGTTGAGCCTTAGCAGTATCATCCTTTATGTTCAGAAGATCTTCTTGAGTTCTAATTTTGCTTCTTAGTCTTCTAAATTCTGCTTCTATCTCATTTCCTTCTTGTTCACCCATAAGAGCAAGTTCAGTAGTTTCACTATCACTTCCATCTGTCTCACAAGGAAATATGGCAGGAACATCAGAGGATAACACATTCATACCTGATAATGATTCTGAATCTGAAGAGCCTCTTATACCTAATCCCCAATCGATTCTCCCACTGTCATAGTCCTTCTGAGATGTCTTCTTCTTCTTATGAGCTTTCTTCTTAAGCTTCTTTCCCATTGTTCCACGGATCTCCTTCAAGCGATCAAGCTTCTACCAAAGGACCTGCTCTGATACCAATTGTTGGAAATAATACTGAGAGGGGGGGGTGAATCAGTATTATCAGATCAATCAAACTTTTCAATTTCATACTCAGAAACATATACGCTACTTCAATTAAGTGAACCCGCGTGTACACGCTACTGTGTCTAATGAAACTCGCGTATATCCAGAGATCTTATAATTCAGTTAGCTTAATCTTCAGTAAATGCATCAGATCATTATTAAGCATATTAACAGTAAACAGGTGCAGAATAACAGAACAGAACATCACACAAGAGCCACACACATGAACACAAAGATATAAGGTGGAAACCCAATGTGGGTGAAAACCACCTACTGCAAGTCATCTCAATCTTCTTCTTAATAAGAAAATCCTTTTACAATATTTGTACTGGTGCAGTCTTATACCAGTACGGGAGCTACAACCCCCTTTGCTCTTGTACTAGCCGATCCATTTACTAGTATGCAGGCTGCTACCTGCTACAATGCTCCAAAGATCTCCTTTAGCTTTTGTACTAGCTTAGATACTAGTACGTAGGTGCTTGCCTACAATCTTCTCACCTCCAGGTACCACGTTTCATCAATTTTCAGACTGGATACACTGAAGCACAAGACATAATCTGTAAGGCCACTTTTCATCCAATTTTCATACTGGACCCATAACTATCATTGAAGCTCAAAACAATCATCAAACTCTGAATCACTGAAACCCTGTTAACAACAGTCACCAGAACACAGAGCAGACACAGAACTCTGTAATAACCATCAGATCCATCTGCAACTTCAAATATTAAGATTTACAATGTATACGCTACTTCGATGAATCAAACCCGCGTGTATACGCACTTTTATCAAAGACAACCCGCGTACAGATCTAAAAATAATTTCTCATAACTTGCAGCTGTACTAGACATCAGTCATACTCATAACACTTATAGAACAATACATGCGTCAGTATGTAGATCTAGAATAAGCATCATAAAGATAGTTCATTTCAAACCATTTGATCCCGATCTCTCCTTAGATCTAGTTCTCCATCAACAGGTGAGATCTCTCCTTAGCTCAGATCAAGCAATGCATCATCAACCCATAACCCTGCATACTGGATCTAATGCTTCATCAGATATTCAAGACATTTCAGATACACTTGCTTAATGATTTCCTTCTCCTTATATAGCCTTAGGCCTTGTTCAATACCAAGGGCCACAACCATAGAAATCCAATACCATCAACTTTAAAACTAGGGATCAACACGTCCGTCGAGACACCAAGGTCCAAAACCATAGGCACAACTTCCAAGGACTAACCGTCATGGACCAAAATGAGTTTTCCTCATACACGCGCTTTTAATGAAGCCAACCAGCGTGTACACGCGACTTGGGCTTAACGAACCTGCGTGTATGAACTTTCTCTTCTTCTTATAGTCTGATCATCAATTCCTTGCTGCTGACCTTCTGTACTATGATTTGTCATCAGTGAGGTTTGCCATCAAGGACAACACTTATCTCATAATGCCAACAGTATAGGGGCCTAACAGAGAAATTTTCCTTCGTTTGGGAGTCTTCCAAACAAACTTTGATACAAAACCTTTCCTTGTGGCAATGGATGAGGTTGTAACTTGAATTTTTCCATAGGCCTCCAGAGGCTCCTGAAGAGCTTGGGGCCACCCCTTCATTATGTCTCCAAATTTATTTTGAGAGAACTAATATTTCTTCTTTTGCTAGTTTGGTCTCTTAAATAAAAAGGACCTGCGAGTTCTCTGTCTTGATTGGATCTCTTACTACCTGGTATTTATTGGGGTTTCCTAGTCCCCTTATATTCCATAAGAGGAGCTTCATTCATTTTTCAAGGTGGATGGCTTACCTCCTCCCATTTTACTTTCTCCTTTTTTCCTTTTTGCCAACATTTCTTATAATATTCGAAATTTGGGACTGGTTTCCCAGTTTAATGTTTTGCTTCATTTTTTTTTGTTTCTTTTGCATTTGAGGGTCTTCCCTTTGATTTTTGGAGCTCCTCTTCCAAGTTTGATGAGTCACTGGTCCATTGTAGCTTTTTCTTTGCGCTTTTGTTTGGACCTAGTTCAATTCATTATTTGCACTAGTGGGAGTGTTGTCTCTTCTTTTCAGGGTATGGGAAATATCCTCAAGGGGGGAATGTCACCTTCTTGGTAGAAGGGGAGGCCAAAGTAGGACTACCCATCACCATTTTATTCTCTTGGGGTGTCTCCAAAATCCCTTCCTCAATAGAACCTTCTTGGGCTAGGTCGAGAGCCAAAGTTTCAATTTATGCCAATGACTCTCAAATGTCCTCATCTTGGGTCAAAACTCTGAAAGTATTACTAGAGGAAGAAGCAAGGTTATACGAGGATGTATTAGCCTTCTAACCCGATTTACCTTTTTTTGTACCACGTCTCTAATTTTGTCATTGGTCTTCATGAGGAGTCGAAGGGGGGTTTATTTTTGTTGTAGTCTTGGGAAAGATGCCCATAATCATGATAGTGCTTACACTTGAAGGGGAGTTCTTCGTAGTCCAGAGACTGAACAAGACACGATTCTCCCTAAGTGAGAATAATCTCTGGCAGGAGCCCCTACTCCAAATGTAACTCAATTCAAATCTTTGCACGAGAGAATTACAAGCCCCTAGGCTTAGCTTGATCAAGAAAATTTTTAATCCCATTCATGATTTCTTTGAGACATTCATCGTTCTAGCAGGACAAAAGAAGTCATGGAAACTTAACCCAAACTAGAAATACCTTGGGGACATCCTCATTTGGGGTTAAATCCCAGTGACCAAGTGTTAAGGTACATGCCTCTTTCTTCAAAGAAGTATGGGCCATTGTGAAAAATGACATCCTTGTCTTCCTTAACTTCAAACAATAAAGAAAAAAACAGGTTTCCAATGGAGAAAACAACCAACTTACATTTCATCATGTGCTTCCAAGTGTGGTTGGCCCATTTCTCCACTAACTTGAGGTAGGGCCACATGCCCATAAACTTTTTGACAATTTCTTTGTCTAAGTCAACGAGGTCCTCCAAAAATACTATGGCAAAGAAACAGACAAAATATTTATTGCTCTTTTAACGTACCTCTATTGTCATTCCTTTAGGCGACGTTTTGCCTTAAGGTTTTGAACCAGGGCCCAAAAATACTCTTCCTCAGATAATGATCATGTGGGGGCTCCCCACAATTCCATCGCCATTGTCAAGCAATACATAGACCGTCGGCACACAAGCAAGCTAGGGTTTGCAATTCAATCTAAATGAAGGTGGCAAAGTTTCTACTGGAAATTTTAACACTAAGAGGTTTTTGTTAACCTACAATAAATAACATATTATTATTATTGAGTTTAAAGGAAAATAAATTGCATACATGTTACACATTATTTTGTCACATCCAGGAAAATTATGTCAAATCCAGATCTTTCGCTAGCTGAAGAACTATTGTCATCAGTCCCTTAAGAAGATGGAAAAAATACCTCTCCATAAAAGATAAGAATCCTATATTCCATGTATGACACACTCTTATGAGGGAGATAGTGTGTCTAATCGCACTATGTTATTTTGTAAGTTGTGACTATTCCTATTTATAACACTATTATGTATTGGATCCTACATCGATCCTAGAAAATTAAAAAAATCTTAGGGTTTTTCCCTGTTTGACCTGAGATCTATCTTTTTTTGATCCTTTTGAGTCTATTCTTAATCTATTATAGGTCAAACTTTTCCGTTTTGGTTTTCTTTGGATATTTTGTTGTGGAAAATCTTTTTGTTTTTGTGAAAAGTTTCCATTTTTATTCCTTTGATGTAATTATTTTTTATTTGTTGATTTAAGTATTTACAATCTTCTTCTGCATTGGAATTACTTTGTCAAATATTTGTTTGTTGGAGTTTGTTAGTGTCGGTATCTTCATCCCTCCGTCAGAGATCAAATCCTCTTGTTTCATTGCATATTAAGTGTCCCGCCCAGTCAGCAGGCACATGAGGAGGTTCTATTATCAATAAATTTCATAATCAATTGCTCATAAATGTATTTTTCCTCAAAACCCTGTTTTGAGGAAAAAAAGAGTATTTTATGTTTTTATGTATAAATTTGATGTAATTTCAGTTCTTTCATATGTAAACAACTTCAGTGGCAACCCTGGTCACCTTGCCAAGCTTTAGCATCTCCATCACCTGCAAGGCAAACAGAAAAATCAAGTCATTCAGTTCATCAGAAGGCTCAAAAAAGTGAAAAGCTCAAAAAACAGAGTTGACAAGTAAAGTCACATTGCAAACATTATAAAAGTCGGTTTTATGAAGGAAAAATCAAAAGCTCTTGTATATAAATCATCTTTACAATTCAAAAGCTCATTGGCACTCAAAGAAGAAAGATTGAGCAAAGTGAAGGTCATGTTGGAGAAAGGAAGCAAAATCGCAGCAAAGAGTTCCAGTTTTTTATGCATGGTGCATTGGGTGAGTGATGCGGCACATACAAGCAACGTAGCACATAGAGCCACTCTCCTCAGTGTTAATTTGCACTGGCGCGGTGCACACAGGAGGCACAACACGTTGGGTTTGAGGCGCGGCGCATAGAGCTGCCAAGCCCGATTTGCTTAAAATTTCCCTCAAATTGCCAAAATCACTCAAGTCTTCTAGTTTGCAAGTAAGTTAAGCCTCTTCCTTGCTAGTGAAGGAGTTTTTCATACAATTTATGGTGGTTATGTAAAATAAAAATCAAACCCTACATTCTTGCCATTTCTCAAGAAACTATTGCCTAGGGTTTGCATTGGTTATTTTGGCTGCCAAGTCCATTCTCCCATTCCCTCACCTTTTCACTCCTTCACTCATTTTCTCACCATATTCCCCCATTCCCCAACTTCCATATTCAGTCATCCCTATCCCCAATTCCCATTTTTCCCAAATCCTAACTACAAATCCCCAAACCCTAATTGCCATCCCAAACCCTAAATATCATCCCCTAAACCCTTTCATTCCCTAAAACCCTATAGCTAGCATCAAACCCTCCCCTCATCAGTCCCACTCATCCATGGTGCTCAAAAACATGAAGGAAAAACCGGCAAGCTGCCAAGAGGAGAAAAATCAAATTGACCACACTTGAGCAAGAAATTCAAGTTGATCATGAATCTTGGCTTGAGAGGAAAAACTTGCACTTGGGAAAGGATGCTAGAGAAGGCCAACAACGTGAAAACTATGTTGAGGCACATGGCCCATCATTACATGGCAAGAAACAAGGTGTGCCAAGCTAGAATCAGGAGCTTGAAGGCAAAGTTGAAGAAGAGATCGAGGAAAAAAGTGCAAGATAAAATTCAGATCTTAGCTGAGCCTTCCATGGCGCATCACAACACTTGATGGAGAATACTCAGCCCAAATTTCAAAAAATTTGGGACACTTTTTGCATTTTTGAAATTTTTGGACTAAAACACAGAATTTTCTGCCCTACGCGTCGCGCCACATGGCGCTCACTTTTGCTGGGAGCCTCCAAAGCAAAAAAACTCAGCATTTTTGGATTTGGCATGAAAAAATATGCTTTCCTACCAATGGCCAAGAAATTTGGATAGGCTTTGAGCCCTTAAAAAGGTCAAAAACACTCAAAAAATGACCTCACTGCCCCTATTTTGACACACACGAAGTAGTGTTGGGAGAATTGACTTTTGGAGGTGAAAATTGAGGCCAAATTGAAAAATTCCACTTGGGTTGGAAAGTAGATAAGCCGACCTTTCCAACAAGCACACTTGGAGCGAATTTGGACACCGGAAAAGCCTTCAAAAGTGGCTCCAAATAGGCGCTACACATAGAGAATCAGGCGCGGCGCATAGAGGAAATTTGGACCAGTTTGACCAGGAATGCTCTATTTTTAGCCTATCTTTTGTCAGTTCGACTTTTTCACCTGCTTAGTGTCAAATTTGTGATGTGATTTAATGTAAATTGATAGATCATGATGTAAATATGTCAAATTTTCACTTATGGAGGTAGATTCATCTGTTTAAAAGTTGTTTGAAACTGAATGAATCAGTTCCCTTGTTTCTAGAGGCATGTTGTTCTGTTGCCTAATTTCTAGTTCTCAGTTTAGAATTAGTTGAAACAACTCCTAAACATGTGAGCTCGACCCCTAGAGGCTAGGATGTATTGTTGTTTGCCTATATCTTATGTTTTTTCAGTCATTAGCATGGTTGGACTTTTGAGAAAGCCTTGAGCTTCATTGTACACTCATATCAACATTTTGGCTAAGGAATTGAGACCAGGATTTGCAGCACTCTTTGGGATCCATGTGGCAATTTGTCTTGGTACAGTGCTTTCCTTTGTAATTTTGAATTTATTTATGTGATTGTATGCCATTATCTCTCTTATTTCTTCTCAGCTAAATCAAACAAGAGTGTAAGTAGAATCCATTGAAATTGCAGTGCTCTACTTGAGGTTTGCTTTAGTCTTTGATGTTTTCAGTTGTTTGGAGAGGATCCATGAGTTTTCTTGCCCTCTTCAGCTCCTCACCTGTCTAATCCTTCCATATCATTCAATTTTAAGTGCCAAAAACAATTGCCTACCTTGCCCCATTGAGATCTCTGCAAGACTGAGCCTCATTCCCCGCACCCAAAATCTGCCTTTCCATCTGAGCCAACAAATCATCATTTTATTCAATAAAACTCTTCGCACACATACCTAGCCTAAGATCAGTAGTTATATCAGTCATCTCAAGCCTTTAGTGATCATATTTTGCTAAGATTGACCACAGGAGAGCCCTCTCCCGACTTGGTAGGGCTAGCTACCAGGTTAAGCGTGGTTTGATGTTGGTCCTGGATCCTACCTTTCTCAGCCTGAGGTAAATCTAGGCACTAATAGAGTGTTATATGAAAATATTTATTATTCCTTTCCATAGAATTTTTTTTTTCCAAGAATCATGTATCTTGTTATCACTCAAAGATTTTCTTGGTTATGGGAGAAAATACTTAAGGTAACCTCAAAATGCTTTGGGATTGAAAGTTGGCCCTTCAATCTGGAGAGGGGTTTCTCCTTAACTCTGCTACTCAAGGTCATTACAGTAGCAAGTCACTAATATGCTCATTGGCCAGATTTAACTTCAAACATTGAAGAATTTGGTTTGGAAAGGAAAGGGACCATTGGGCATGAAGCCTCTAATAGAAAAAGATATCTTCTAGTCACATGTAACATGAAAATATCTAAACAAAGGCAAGATAGATTATGATTTATTTGATAGATTGTCATCAAGGTATTGTAGAAGACTCTAGAAAATAAACTTCAAATGAAAAGCACAAAGATTTCTGCAGTGATATTTAGGCTGAAAAAACATATAAGCATATGAATAACATGAATCTAAGCATTCAATATGAATTCCAATTCATCCTTCTTTATCCAAATACTAAAGACTAATTTTGAAATGTGTGGCTAAGGAGAAAATAAACACAGTAGAAAAACAGACAGGAAATCATTAACACATGAATCTTTGAAAATTGCACACATAACACGCTTATAGCAAGATATATTAATCTCAAAAGCATGCAGCAATACACAAGGCTTTTATTTTCCCAAAAATTTATGAACCCTTGGTTATTTTTCATGATTAGCTTTATAGAACATTACAAAACCAAAACCATGTTTCTAGGAAACTTTAATTAGAACCAACTTTAATAAGATCTAAATCCCTAAATTTACAATTAAATACATGTACATGTAAAAAAATATATTGTTTCTTGGATCACGAAGGGATTCTAACTATAGCTGGAGAATATGTTAAAATCAAGTACTAGAACCACCTGTTGATATTATGCAATGAAATCTAGAAGTGGTTTTATTTTATCCCCCAAAATCTACTTTGTTTTAGCCCATAAAATTTGCTTGTTTTATCAAAAACAACAAATCACCTCATATTTTGGCCTCGAACATCAAAATATCCACCTATAGCATAAATCCATACTTAGAATATTCTTTGTCACAATCAACCTTCTTATCACTACTTTCAAAAAATACTTCTTTTATTCATTGAAAAATTAATTGGCAATATAAATTGGGAGGAAATATCGCAGAGCGCTACCAAATAATCTGGCAGTGCCTACTCAAGACAGAACAAACTAGTGCTGACAATTTAATTGTTAGCACTCTATAACAAAACTGTCAAAATGAATGCTTGCAAACTAATTGGCAGTGTGGTTAAGAAAATTGTATTTGAGCTGCTCTGTTGCACTTAGAAAAAGTTCTACCTCACTAGTTTGATTTGGATTCATCCTTTTAGTCCTTCTAGCCTTGGGGCCCTACTCTTTTTTCCTTTGATGTTTCTACTTCTTGGAACTTGAAAGTTTCTCTTTTCCTATCATCAAATATTTCAAGGGTGTGGCATCTAGGTTAATGACCTAGTTTTCTAAAGCAATTTTTTTCGTTATCTTAAATTTAAGTCTGAGCTTGTTTATAGGCCTGGTATGTGGCTTTCTGGCCCCATAGGTTTCAGCTAGAGTAGGCTCATTTACAAACTCCCTTTCCTTTATTTCAGGCTAACGCTCCTGTTATCAACTGGGTTGGTGGGGGTTGGGTTGTTTCAACCTGTCAACCTCAGAGTAACTATTTCAAACCAGCTTTTGATTGGAAGTTAGCCCTTCCAATCTGAGAGGGCTCTCTCAATATTTTTTAGAATGCAGATGGCTAACTCTGGTTTTCTATTTTGATATTTCGGGTGAAAGAATGTGAGGGTAGCCACCATTGGGCATGGAGTCAGTAAAAGAAAAACAACAAAAAACAACATTGTTTTATGGAAGTTGAGGCATCTTTGGTTTACTAAGGTGGAAATGGACATTCACAGTAATGACAACAAATTGAAGGAAGTTGGAGTTGTTTGACAGAATTCCAAGTAATCAAGATACTAAGAAAAATTGAATATAAGGCATTCACAGTAATCACAACAAATTAAAGGAAGTTGGAGCAATATAACATTGAATTCCAAGTAATCAACAAGCTGTGAAAACTAATAACACAAAGCATGACAAGATGAGACTGAAACCTAAATGAATCTTAGGTTAAAATAGAGTTGTTGCAACTGATATTTTTATTAACTAAAAACATGTACAACATTGGTTCTCCCTGCATCAATCTCTCTATGCGGAGTTGAGAGTTCACATATTTATAGAGAAAGGTCTCTCATTACATATCTGCCTCTTGGGCCAGATTCAATCAATACCTATCAGATTATTTCCTATCTGTTTAATAAAACATTGAGATTTCTAAGGGATTCTATGTTACAAAAGAATTCGAATACAAATGGACGTCGTGTAGACTGTTAAAATAATTAAAAGCATGGCTCTATATTGGTGGAAATTTGAGCATCTAGCCTTTGAATCTATTGTATTGCTTCTGAGAATTTATCCTGCTAGAAGGTGTGTTGTGAGTGCCACTACTGTCCCACTATGTCTTGTGCCCCGCTTTCTTGTGTTTCGTGTCTTGCTGCATGTTTTCTCTATGTTCTATTAAATAACCATGCTACTGAGAAAAAATGAGAAATATTCTTGTTGTCTCGTGGACTGGAAGCATAATGGATTCTGATCTAGGTCGTTAATCTGTTGTTTTAACATTGCAATCGCAACACAGGGGGAAGAGATTTGACACTAATTTTAGCGATTTTCCAATAAGTCGGACTTGAAAATTTTCAAAATTACAACACATAACTTTATCAAATCCATCGCAGTCAGTGAGAGGAGGGACTTCGGAGGCACTGGTGATATTGCGATCAGTGGGGAAAGTTGCAATATGTGATATCGGCCTTTATCGCAATCGGGGAATGGAGCTATATCGCAATCGGGGTATCAGTGGAGGGAAGGTCTTATGCTATACTGCATCACAATCAGTGGAGGGATATTATGATGAGAGGGCTGATCATAATTGTCCAATAATCACTTCCCCTTAGAGTGCCCCACATACAACCACATAAGATCTCAGTTTCAAAATCTTTGTTGCAATACTAACCTTCCTAGCCTTTTACGTTGTCCAAATTACAGTGAGCTCGGGAGGCTTCTCTCCAAGATTTTTGAGCATAGGATTAAAATCTTAAATTAAACTAAATAATTCGTTTCTTTAGGTCTGATAGACCAAAGTTTGGTCTCAGTGGACGTTAACCATCATCATCATCATCATATATATACATACATATATATATATATACATACATATATATATATATATATATATATATATATATATATATATATATATATATATATATAATTAATGGTTTGTGGCTAGAGTTGTTATAACAAATGGGTTTGTATCACACTCGCAATCGGGAAGGGGAATGGATGGAGGTGTTATGTAAAATAAAAAAGGGAAGGGCTCATTGCGATAAAGACTACGGGTCCCAGCCTTTTAAAAAAAATGTTGCGACATGTTTATTAGTGCTTTGAAATCTTTACAAAGAAAAAAGGGAAAACACGGCTGGAATTTGGAAATATGAATGTGGCTAGAGTTAGAAATGGGTTATGGCTAGAGTTAAGTATAATACAAGAATGGAATGGGATGGGTTTTAGAGAATATGGGAATTTCTCCAGCACAATAGAATAAACTTTTCCTTCCTTCTTTAATCTCCAAATGCGAAGCACATCAACCTCTTTCAGAAAAACAACAGACGGATGAAAAGATCAATGACGGAAAACCTTGACTAATAAAACTGAAAATTTATTTTTAGTGGTTATCATGGATAAAATTGGCTCCAACGGGGATGTTGCGCCCTGTGGTGCAGCAAAAAACCAGAAAACCAATTGTGTGACCATTGGGTTGATCCCAATATGAAGACTACATTCAAACCCACTTCACCAAACTAAAAAGAAAACTACAACATCTAATCTAAAGCTGAAAGAAATACTTGCCAAGCAAGCTTATTTATGTCCTACTCTAATATCTGAAAATCCACTTGTTTAATTCAAGCAATATGAAACCTCCAGTACAACCAGTCAAAGAGTAGATTCAACACCAGGGTTCCTTGACTGTATTCAAGTGGACCATCCATTGGCAACTCAAAATAAAAATTGAATCCATCACTTGAGCTGATAAATGGAAGAGAATTCACCTTCACTGATGATTGTAATAGACTTACCAAAGGATCTTGATAATCATGAAAAATCACCTTTTCTTGATGAATAATACCATGAGGACTGAATCCATTCATAACTGATGGCCTATGTTGTCCTATGTCTTCAATTTCAAGAGCATCATCAAATAAAAAGGCAACAATAGATTTATTTTCCCTTCCATGTAAATCAACAAAAACATCCATGCATCCTTGAACATCTTCAAACATGACATCCATATTGTGTATATCAAAAATACTCTTTTTCTTAGCAAATGAATCAGATATATCCTTTGGTAGTTTTGCTTGAGGAATGTCATGTTGATTCTGAACACGCTCCTATAAAAACAACTTTATGCATTTCATCCATGTCATTTTTATGATCCTCAAATAGAATAGGTAAAACCTGTATATTCAACTCTTCATGTAACTCAGGTTTACCTAAAAGTGAACTATCATGCACTTCAACCGAAACAACATCATTATGATCTTCAATGGAAAAAAGTTCTTGTCTAGGTAGACAACTTTCTTCACATGTTACCTCACTGTTCAGAATTTTCATGCATGTATTTTCAACAACCTGATCTTGAGGAGTTTCTTCTTGACATAAAATCTCAGAAAAGGAATCATACCTTTGACTATATATAGATTGACATGGTTGTAAATCTTCATGGATTTCATGAACTATGACTTGACTGTCAAATTGTCAATCCATTTCATCTTCAACTAAATAAGAGACATATACTTTTTGGAAAACTTCTTGATCATGATGACAACTATCTTGAGAAGAAAAATTCATAGAGTGCCTCTAACAACTCCTCATCATCCATACATTCTACATCATCATTAATACTATTGAGATATTGAATGAAACCTTTCCAAACATTACAACAGTCTTGAAATGGTGATAATGAAAGATGAGACTTCCCATAATGTTCAAAAAAAAATCTATGGAAATCTTTAAGAGAACACAAGCTTCCTAATGGCAACCCTTCATACCATATTCTATCTTTGTCTTCAAGGGTAGCCATAAACATCTTCATGAGATAATCCTTAGGAAACTCAACACTCAGTCTACATACATGTATATGGAATTTAACCAAATCTAAACTAGCATCATCTTCATTTTCATCTTTGAACATGGGAAGATGGGTTAACCAATCAACACAAGGCATAAGATTTGGAAAACCATGGATGTGAGACTAATCCATAGGAGCATACCTGACATTTCTTCTTGTAGTAGAACTTATCTTGGAATTTATTCAAGCTATTGATCTGTAAGCAGTGGAGTCACCATGAAGCTTCGATCTTGAGTATCCATTAAGAGTGGAGTTACCAGGGTAATATCACAACCTTCAGAAACTTATGATTTCCTATTACCCTGGGGAATCAAAAAGAAGAGACTCAAAGAGAATCTCAGGAAAGGAGCTTTTCAGATCTTGGCAGACACACCAAAATGTTATCAACTGGGCTGGTGCGGGTTAGGCTGTGTCAACCTTGAAGTAACTATTGGAAGTTAGCCCTTCCAATATGAGAGGGATCTCTCAATATTTTTTAGACTGCAGATGGCTAACTATGGTTTTATCTTTTGATATTTCAGGCGAAAGAATGTGAGGGTAGCCACCATTGGGCATGGAGTCAGTCAAAGAAAAATAACAACAAACAACACTATTTTATGGAATCTGAGGCATCTTTGGTTTACTAAGGTGGAAATGGACATTCATAGTAATGACACCAAATCGAAGGAAGTTGGAGTTGTTTGACACATTTCCAAGTAATCAAGATACTAAGAAAAATTTAATATAAGGCATTCGTAGTAATCACAGCAAATTAAAGGAAGTTGGATAAATAACATTCAATTCCAAGTAATCAACAAGCTGTGAAAACTAATAACACAAAGCATGACAAGATGAGATTGAAACCTAAATGAATCTCGGGTTAAAATAGAGTTGTTGCAACTGATATTTCTATTAGCTAAAAACATGTACAACAATGGTTCTCCCCACATCGATCTCTTTGTGCAGAGTCGAGAGTTCACATATTTATAGAGAAAGGTCTCTCATTACATATCTTCCACTTGGGCCAGATTCAATCAATAACTATCAGATATGTTCCTATCTGTTTAATAAAACATTGAGCTTTCTAAGGGATTTCCTATTACAAGAGAATTCGAATACAAATGGGAGTCGTGTAGACTATTATAATAATTAAAAGCACGGCTCTATATTGGCAAAAATTCGAGCATCTGGCCTTTGAATATGTTGTATTTCTTCTGAGCATTTATCCTGCTGGAAGGCGTGTTGTGAGTGTCATTACTATCCCATTGTGTCTCGTGCCATTTTTTCTTGTGTTCTATGTCTTTTTGCATGTTTTCTCTGTGTTCTATTAAATAACCATGTTGTTGAGAAAAGCCGAGAAATATTCTTGTTGTATCGTGGAGTGGAAGTGAAATGGATTCTGATATGGGTCGTTAATCTGTGTTGTTTTAACATCGTAATCTCAACACAGGAGGAAGAGATTTAACACTTATTTTTAGCACTTTTCCCATAATCCGGACTTAAAAATTTTCAAAAT
Organism: Pinus tabuliformis; assembly: GCA_031772625.1. NCBI lineage: Eukaryota > Viridiplantae > Streptophyta > Pinopsida > Pinales > Pinaceae > Pinus > Pinus tabuliformis. The sequence continues at coordinate 209,371,147 of CM062818.1, read as the reverse complement.
TACAACACATAACTTTATTGCATCCATCACAATCGGCTAGAGGAGAGACTTGGGAGGGACTGGCAATATTGTGATATTGCAATCAATGGGGAAATTTGTGATATGTGATATCAACCTTTATTGCAATCGGGGAATGGAGCTGTATTGAAATCAGGGTATCAGCGGAGGAAAGGACTTATGCTATATCGCATTTCAATCGGCAGAGGGATATTATTATCAAAATCAGGAGTGGAATGGATATTGGAGTTATCGCAATCGATGATGGGAGAGGTTTGCAATATTGCATCCATGGGCGAAGGAGAGTCTTGCGATATCGCACCTGCGGGATTAACGATATCATAATCGGTGATGGTCGGGAGGAAAGGGCCTTAGTTATGCGGTGGTTATGCGGGTTATGATTGTGATTGCGCAATCGCAATAGAAAAGGGGACAAGGGGCTAATAGCGATACATGACACGTGGCTTGCGGGCCTGATTTATGTAATGGGGTGGTGTTGAGGGCCCCGAAGTCAGGTCAACAACAAGGGGGATACCCACCCGGTCCGGAACCTAGTTGGCGGCTCCTTGCCCGTTTGGAGTAGCGGGTCCGACTGGGGGTAATGGGACCAGTTTCCCAATGTGATGGGTGTGTGTGTGTGCGTAGAGTCTGATGATATTAATCTAGAGGTTTTTTTAAACTAGTCTTGATTTTAACTGCTAAACTAACTCTATGCTAATGTAATCTAATGAAGAGAAATACATCTGATCTATGCTAACCCGGGGTGTTTTTCTTTTGTTTATGTGATCTAGAAAGATTTCTAACAGCAGCTGGTAATAAAGATCATTCAACTGATATCAGAATATAAACCAATAAAGATAAATCGTTCTGCATAAGAAGTTAGGCAGAGTAGTTGTGAAAAACATATCGCATAATCAGTTTTCTATATGTTAAGCATGATTAAATGATCCCACCGTACAGAAGTGACAAATGGTAATGCAGACATTCATACAATAACATATAAAGAACTCAACTACATATCACTTTAGGGATACTAGCAGAATCTAGTCAAGAGATAAAAGTACCATTTATGACTAATTTCACCAATAAACTTCAAGTAATAATGATTTATTTCTACTTGTTCTAACATCTGCTAAGAGTACAGAAGTGCAACATCAGTAACAGATATTAAAATGCAAACATAAATAAATCTTGATCCATCTATTCATCAAAAACCTCCTCTGAGGGTGCAGAAGTGCATGTTCTGAGGATAAGTTTTTTGACAGATTTCCGGACCCTTCTCCAAATGCCATGAGAAGGGTTAAATACTACTAGCTAATTGATATTAATTACACGAATCTAGGGAATCGGCTTCAAATGACCGCCCTTTACTAAAAGCAAATTTATTTCTAAAACTTTAAATCTAATTTCTGACCGTTTATGTATATTCTCTTTAGTGCTGTCAACAGCGCAACGTTTTCCTGGGAAGAGTCGGCTGACTGCCTTCTTCTTTTGCTCGGGAGATAAAAGTGGAAATAACAAGAGCTGACACTTTCTTCTGACAGACCAGAAGATATTTTCGAAAACCTTTCTCTAGCTGGGTGTATTCGCCGCGTGTATACTTAGCACAACCCAGGTTCTTCTCGAACTGATTTTTCTATTGCTGTTTTGGTTTCCAGTTGTGCGAATGACTGAGTGGGTTAGGAGTCGCGCTGTATGGACAACCCTCTGTTTCGAGAATTGTTTCCGCTCTTTGTTCCAGGCTTTTCTGGAGCGTCCTCCTTCTTTTGCGTTTCTCTTTTTGCTTTACCCAGTCTGAGCTTCAAGATCTTTTGTGAACACGCTGCTTTTGTGCGCCTTTGACTCTGAGTCCTGGATAGTCTAATTTCATCAGTGTCGGTTGTCTGATAGTCTGGAATCCGCGGTCCTGCTGCATGCGGCATTCGTTTGCGGAGGCATCTTCTCTCTGCTGTTTGATTGGCGCTTTCCCCTTTCTCTCAGATGTTTCCTGCATATAGATTTATATCAGTTGCGTGTCTTGCAGTCTACGCAAAGAAGAAGGGAAATGAAAAGATTGACATGAAAGCATTAAACTCTAATGAATGCGTAATCCTGACATGCATCATGACTTGACTCTTCGATAAATGTGATGCAATCATTCCTTGATACTCAAGCATGAGGTCATTAAATTCCTTCAAGGCGCGCACTTAATCTTGGGCTTGTCGTGTGATAAGTCTTTTCAGATCGCAGATCGCAAATCGCTGCCATCGCAGATCGCAAATCGCTGCCATCGCAGATCGCAAATCGCAGATATCGCAAATTTTGTTTAATGGTTATGCCGTATAGCGCGATGCTTGCGATTTGCGATTTCGCATATCGACGGTCGGCGTTTTTCGAAGGTCTTCTTTTAAAGGGGCGCGTGTGATGTATGCGACGCGATGAACTTCGCATCGCTCATTCGCAGTCTTGCTTTTCGCGCTCGAGTAATGCTTCGGCCTTTCTTTGCGATGCGATTTAAGCCTTGGGGAGAGAAATATAAAAACTTTAGAAAAATATTTTTTGGGATTTTTTGTTCAAGGTCCCCTCTTTGCTTGACGTTATTGCTAATGTCAAGTGAAGAAGGGGGGTTGTTGGTGACCACAACAATGGCGATTCACTGTGAAGAACCAGTTATCTCTGCGTGTTCTATTGCATTTTCACTTCCAAAACAGAAAAGTTTTCTTACACCTAAATTTTGTTATGGACAGATAGAGTATTACCCCTTATCCTGTCAATGATGTTTCGTCACAACTTTTTATTTCATTCCGATTGTTTGCTTCCTCTGGGTTATTTCTTGTATTTACACCTAGACATTACTCAGTCTTTTCAAAGAAAAAATAAGGTCTTCTCTGCGTACTGGCTTTGTAAAGTATGCTCATTTGTCGTAGGTAGAGCCTCTGCTGCCCGCAAGCGTCCATAGCCTCGACAGGGTTACCATATTATCCAGCAATGATCCTTTTTCATGCTTGAGGTTATTTACAACATTCCAGAGAAAAACCCTTTTGACACTTTTTCTTTCCTTTTTAATTTTTTATTTCTCTAAAGAACAATGTCTTGGTTTGGTGGCCAAATTATGACACAGTCATTCACTTGATTTACACTTTTGCTGAACAAGCTGGCTCGCGATGAGACCCCTTGTCTTTTGATTGCAACAATCTTGAGTCGTTGCCCTGTTTTGATAGACAGTAGTGGCAAAGTCAGCAAGTTATAATATCTGTGATCATGATAAGCCGGCTCGTGATGAGACCTCTTATTCTTTGAGATATAGTGTTTTCTTGGATTTTTTCTCTGGATGCTGCGATTTTCCTTAACAGGGAGGAAATCATTGTTTTTCCTTAAGAAAGCTCTGGACGACAATAATAGAGTTTAAGAACAGCAGTTTTGCAGAGAATACTTATTTTGCTATTGATGATACTTTTCATTGCGTTGGCATAGAACATTTTTTTGCCAAAAGTTACCTTCATCCCAGATTTCTTTGTAAAGTTGAAACTAACATCACATTCAGGCTAAAGTTAACTCTACCTGTCAATAATAAAAGTCAGATTTTTCGAAAAGTTTTACTATTTATACAAGTGAAATCAAAATCTGATAGAGAAATGGTATATACTTCATAAATACAATTTATGATCACTCACAACCAACCTTATTTATATTTAAAAAATAAAACTAAAATTATCCTACAAAAATTAGAAGGATAACCTTCTATGGAAAATACATTTTGAGGATTTGTCCGTTTACAGGCAGAGAATCTCTCCTGCCTGTCAAGTCCTGCAACACAAAAGTCGATGGGCCTATGACTTCTACGATTTGAAAAGGACCAAGCCATAGCTTCTGGAATTTCGTATGTTTGCCCTTCTCTTCGTGAGCCTTATCCCACTTCAAAACTAGATCTCCCATCTGAAAGTTTTTTCTGGTCATTATGTTCGAATCAAAAGAGGATTTTATCAGCGCTTGGTGGTGAGCGTGGGTTTTCTTGGCCTATTCTCGTTGTTCTTCTAGCTTGATTATTTCCGTTTGCCTTAGTTGTAAGGGAGAAGTGGATACTTCATCAATGTATTGTACTAAGGACAAGGAGGGAATGACTAAGTGAGTAGGAAGAACTGCTTCTCTCCCGTAAACTAAATTAAAGGGAGAAGTGCCGATAGAGGCTTTCTTTGTAATTTTGTCTGCCCATAGGGCGTTTACTAGCGCTTTATGCCAATTCTTTTGGCTTTGGTCGACTGTCTTTTTGATAATCCTAATTAGGTTCTTGTTCGTTGATTCAGCCAACCCATTACCTTGCGGATAGTAGTTGGCATAATACTTTAGTTTGAACCCTCTTTTGAGTGCGAACTCAGTCATGGTATTTCCAGAAAAATATGAAGCGTTATCGAATATTAAGGCCGTTGGCAATCCAAACCTAGTAATGATAAACTGATCTATGAATTCAATAATATTTTCAGAATTAGCTGTCTTGAGAGGAACTGCCTCTACCCATTTAGTAAAATAATCAGTTGCAGTGAGGATATACCTATGCTGTTTAGAGGAGTGAGGAACGATCTCACCTATTATGTCCAGGCCCCATTGGCTAAACGGCTGTTCGATGTTAACCGACTGCAGTGGCATGGATGACTTCTTTTGTTTCCCTGCAGCCGTTTGGCAGACTTGGCATTTTCTTACGTGATTGTACGAGTCTTTGAACAGCGTGGGCCAGTAGTATCCTGCACGTAAGATTTTGTGTGCGGTGGCTTCTCCAGCATAGTGTCCACCTGCCGGTCCATCGTGGAGTTCCTCATACGTGTGTACCTCTTCAGGCGATTCTTCGGGGATTTGCGATGCTCCAGCTAACATCTTGCAGAAGCCTTGGCCTCTTACGATGTGTGCCGGCTTGATTTCCAGGTCGTATTCTTGCAAGGCGGTGATCCAATTCGCTCTCTTCTCGCCCACGTCTTTCTGAATCAGGAGGTTTCTTACCGCTGGGAATGGTACTATGACCTTGGTATGGGCCTTTAGCAAGAAGGGTCTGAAATATTTGACCGCTTTGAAAACGGCATACGCCTGTTTCTCTACGTCCGAATATTTCAGCTCAGCACCTTGTAAGTTTGAGCTAAAGAATGCGATCGGGGCTTCTGCCTTTTCTTGGTTTGCCTGGGTCAAGATCGCAGCATAAGAATTTTCTGAGGCAAACGTGTATAAGATGAATGGCTCTGAAAAATTTGGGGTTGCTAGGGATGGAGCGTTGATGATGGCTTGTTTGATTAAGTTAAACGCTTCGTGTTCGTCTAGACCCCATTTAAAGCTTGAATTCTTTTTTATCATTTTTTGTAAAGGAGAAATAATGCGTGAAAAATCTGGGACAAATCTTTTCACAAAATTGATCTGTCCTAGGAAAGATTGCATGGTCTTTTTGTTATGGGGCATGGATATCTCGGAAATTTCTTTGATTCTGTCAGGTTCAATGTGAATGCCCGATTTGGACACTATGAACCCTAGCAATTTTCCTTCACTCAACGCGAAAAAAGATTTCTTCGGGTTAAGCGAGATTCCATACCTTAAACATCTTTGAAAGATTTGCTTCAAATCTTTGAGATGGTCGCTTCGGTTCTTGGAGTACACAGTTATATCATCCAGGTAAATCACTACTGATTTATTGACTAACCCTTTGAACGCAATGTCCATAGCCCTTTGAAAAGTAGCGCCGACGTTGATCAGACCGAACGGCATCTTTCGATACGCGTAGGTACCCCATTTAGTTCGGAAGGTGGTTTTTAGCTGATCGTCTGGGTGTACCAGCACTTGGTTATATCCTGAAAATCCATCCAGGAAAGACATCAATTCTGAGCCTGCTACAGCCTGTAGTATTTGCTCCATAGGTGGGAGGGGAAAATTGTCTTTCTGACAGGCTTTGTTGAGATTCCGGAAGTCGATGCAGATTCTAATATCTCCGTTTTTCTTCCTAACAGGTACCATATTGGATACCCATTTGGAATGTCTGACAGGGAAAATTATTCTGGCTCTCAACAACTTATTCAGCTCAGTTTTTATCTGATTTTCCAGGTTGGGGTGGATTTTCCTGAGCTTCTGTTGGACGGGTTTCTCGTTGTCAATCATAGGGATAGTGTGCTGAATGATAGAAGTGTTATAAGTTTTCAGCTCATCGTAGTTCCAGGTAAAGATGTTTTTGTACTGTCGTAGAAGACGGATGTATGCTGACTTTTCTTCAGGAGCTAGGCCTTGGCCTAGATTAACGTTTTGGGGTTTCTCTTCGGTTCCTAAGTTCACTGATTCGTAGTTCAGAGTTGAACTGTAAAGTTTGGCGTTAGCTGATCTTTTGAACCGACTTTTTAAGTCATACAAATCTTCTAATTTGACCACTGATTTGGGTATAGCATTATCCGTGCCATTTTGTTGTATTTGGTGGTCATGACAGTCCTCGTCGATTATCTGGTTTGAGTAGGATCCTTCAGAGGTAAGGGAACTTACGATGTCTGGGTCGTCATTGAATACTCTCCAGTTGGTGATGTTGTCAGGGATAGACGGCTTAAAAATTAACTCTATGGAAAACCTATCTGGACTAAAGTCTTCGGAGGGGATGAGTCGGGAGGCTACGTTTGCTAGCAGGTCTGCGCTTGCATTGTGAAGTCTTGGGATTGATGAAATATTGAATGCTGTAAAATGCGCAGTGAGATCTTGCACTAAAGACTGATAGTGCTTTAAATGACTAGACAGGCAGTGTATGGTGTTACGTACCTGTTTGACGACGATCTCGAAATCTCCAAAGACTTGAAGATATTTGACGTTGCAGCTGATTGCTTTGTATAGGCCTTGCACCAAGGCTTCGTATTCCGCTGTGTTGTTCGTGCAATCGAACTCCAGCCTGCATGTGAGCATGGTCTTATTTCCGTCGGGGCTAATCAAGACGCATCCTGCTCCCGCTCCCTCATTGGACTTAGAGCCATCAAAATATAATTTCCAAAATAAAGAAGTATTTACAGGGTTATCTAAGAAACTAACACATTTTGAATCATCAGTCTGGGAAAAGTTTTCTACTTGGGACACGACTGAATTTTCTAAATATGGTGATATGTGAGCATTGAAATTTCCAAGGAAAGAGTCTACCGAGTAGTTGCCTATGATGCTGCTGTTGTATGCTATGGCTTCGTTCTCTCCCTCCAAATCCGTCACTATGTATTTTTGGTGTAGTTCTCGTTCAACCTTTATTTGATTTGGCTTCCCGTTGAAGGGTAACCACATGTGTGACCAATCAGTCGAAAAATATCCGTGGAGCTTCTCGGACCAATCCCTGCTAAGAATTAGACCATAAAATTCAGGGATGTCAGCAATTAGAATATCGATGACCTGGCATACCTTGGGGTTGGACGACAGTCTTATGTTCACTTGATTAAGTTCGCATATCACTTCGACTTGTGATCGATCAAGTTGAACTATGCGCACTGCGGATTTTTGCGGTTGAACATTAAGTTTGGCGCATATTGACTTGGGTAAAATATTGGTTGAAGCACCAGAATCAACCAAGCAGTTATGCACGTTTCTGTTAAAGATCTCATAAGTGAGGAAGAAAGGAGGAGTGTGAGATCTAGACCTCCCTCCAATCAAAGCGATGTCATTTGGATCGATTTTATTGATCGCGTTGATTGGGGGTCTTCCTATATTATGGGAAGCTATAGCTGTAGGTAGAGGTGCAGTAGGTACGGCGTGTAACTCTTTCATCATGATCTTCTGCTGGTGTTTCAATTTGCTCAACTTGTACAGGGTGATATTAGCCCTAGTCTTCTTCATGTCGTCGATGATGTTATACTCCATTTCATCTGACACTATTAGTGTCTTTGATGGAGGCGATTGCTCTGATTGGACTGGACTAAATGAGGTCGCTTTAGGGGTTGTCTTCTTTGTTGCGACCTTTTCTTTCGCTGGAGGGCTTGCGCCCTTCTGTTTTGGGGTAGTCTGGGGAGGATCAAGTTGATTTCTACTTCGTGTGCTAACCGGAAGTGCTTCTTGATCTTCCTCTTGTGGGAGGATGAAATCCCACATTCCTTGCAGTTCCACCACTTCTTCGTCGTCGGTCTGCGTTTCGATGGTGCTCTCTTCTTCTTCTTCTTCAGATTCCACATTTGAGACCACGTTGGGTGGCTTCGTCTCCATAGGGGGATTTCTTTTGAAATTCCTAAAAGGCTTTCTTGGGGACGATTCTGCTACTTGCTTTCTTATGTCAATCATCTCATTAGACATGGCTTTCAAGACTTTTTGTAATCCTTCCATGTCGAAAGGATCCTTCGTTTGCTTCTTCTTGTTTTCTTCTTTGAAAGAGATTTTCTTAGATTTACGCTCTTCGATTGTAGATCTCTTTTCTAGGGCTACTACGCGTCTTTCGACTGCCAATGCCTCAGCCAAGTTTTCGACTAAGGTTGTCTTGCTTGCCCTATCTACGAAGATGGCCAAGTTTGAAGGTAAGGTCGTGATGTACCATTCGCATCTTACTTCCTCGCTGGGCTGGGAAGCAGCGGGGATTTTATTGAGGATCTTGTTGAACCGTAAGTTAAAATCTTTAATGGGTTCCCTAGCCTCAGCTTTAAGATTGGACAGATCGTTGATCAGTGTCGCTGTCGATCTATCATCGCCGAATTTGGTGAGAAATTGATTTTGAAAAATATCCCAGCTGGTGATAGATCCGGAGGGTAGCGAAAAGTACCATGACCCGGCTATCCCTTGCATCGTATAGGGGAAGAGTCGGACCACGGCATCTTCGTTGGTGACCCCGTTGAGATTAACAGAAAGCATGAAATTATTGATATGTTCTTCAGCTAGCATTCCAGTTTCTGGATTGAACTTTGGTAACCACTTCTCAGGATGGGCAGGTATTGGACTCAGGGGTGGAGGCATTAAAACCGCCCCAGGGTTGTTCCATGGAGATTGTGCCATCGCTGAGTTGCTGGTTAACAAAAGTGTAGAAGATGATCTTCGAGGTTGAGAAGATAGAGATGTTACGATCTTTGACGATTGTGGAGGAAGGGTTGCGGAAGATGGATGAGTGATTTGAGGTGGAGATGTGGGTGGTTGACTTCGCGGAGAGGGAGTTGAAATGGACGAGGTGGATGAAAGAGTCTCTTTGTCAGACTCTTGAAGTGCTTTCCTTGCTCTTTTCCTAGTGGGGAGAGGGATTTCAGTTGGCTGAATGCCGAACTTTTCACTCTTCAATCGGGTCAGGGGATGAGCAGGGTTGTATTGCGAAGTCAAGCTGCCTTTAGATTTATCAGATTTCTGGTTAAAAATAGAGAATCCCTGGAGTTTACGGATCAAGGTTTGAACTTCAGGGGGATCGACAATAAGTTGTTCTGATGTATCGGGATGTATAGCAGCGGTGGATGTCCGAGCGACTTCCAGTTCCGAGTTTAGTCGTACCGGGGAAGTCGGGGAAGTTGGTGAGGGTGACTTGCTCTTAGAATGGTATTTGAATTTTGAATTATGCGCCATTCATAGCTTGGCCCTCCTTCTAGCGCCAGAAATGTTGAGGGCCCCGAAGTCGGGTCAACAACAAGGGGGATACCCACCCGGTCCGGAACCTGGTTGGTAGCTCCTTGCCCGTTTGGAGTAGCGGGTCCGACTGGGGGTAATGGGACCAGTTTCCTAATGTGATGGGTGTGTGTGTGTGCGTAGAGTCTGATGATATTAATCTAGAGGTTTTTCTAAACTAGTCTTGATTTTAACTGCTAAACTAACTCTATGCTAATGTAATCTAATGAAGAGAAATACATCTGATCTATGCTAACCCGGGGTGTTTTTCTTTTGTTTATGCGATCTAGAAAGATTTCTAACAGCAGCTGGTAATAAAGATCATTCAACTGATATCAGAATATAAACCAATAAAGATAAACCGTTCTGCATAAGAAGTTAGGCAGAGTAGTTGTGAAAAACATATCGCATAATCAGTTTTCTATATGTTAAGCATGATTAAATGATCCCACCGTACAGAAGTGCCAAATGGTAATGCAGACATTCATACAATAACATATAAAGAACTCAGCTACATATCACTTTAGGGATACTAGCAGAATCTAGTCAAGAGATAAAAGTACCATTTATGACTAATTTCACCAATAAACTTCAAGTAATAATGATTTATTTCTACTTGTTCTAACATCTGCTAAGAGTACAGAAGTACAACATCAGTAACAGATATTAAAATGCAAACATAAATAAATCTTGATCCATCTATTCATCAAAAACCTCCTCTGAGGGTGCAGAAGTGCATGTTCTGAGGATAAGTTTTTTGACAGATTTCCGGACCCTTCTCCAAATGCCATGAGAAGGGTTAAATACTACTAGCTAATTGATATTAATTACACGAATCTAGGGAATCGGCTTCAAATGACCGCCCTTTACTAAAAGCAAATTTATTTCTAAAACTTTAAATCTAATTTCTGACCGTTTCTGTATATTCTCTTTAGTGCTGTCAACAACGCAACGTTTTCCTGGGAAGAGTTGGCTAACTGCCTTCTTCTTTTGCTCGGGAGATAAAAGTGGAAATAACAAGAGCTGACACTTTCTTCTGACAGACCAGAAGATATTTTCAAAAACCTTTCTCTAGCTGGGTGTATTCGCCGCGTGTATACTTAGCACAACCCAGGTTCTTCTCGAACTGATTTTGCTGTTGCTGTTTTGGTTTCCAGTTGTGCGAATGACTGAGTGGGTTAGGAGTCGCGCTGTATGGACAACCCTCTGTTTCGAGAATTGTTTCCGCTCTTTGTTCCAGGCTTTTCTGGAGCGTCCTCCTTCTTTTGTGTTTCTCTTTTTGCTTTACCCAGTCTGAGCTTCAAGATCTTTTGTGAACACGCTGCTTTTGTGCGCCTTTGACTCTGAGTCCTGGATAGTCTAATTTCATCAGTGCCGGTTGTCTGATAGTCTGGAATCCGCGGTCCTGCTGCATGCGGCATTCATTTACGGAGGCATCTTCTCTATGCTATTTGATTGGCGCTTTCCCCTTTCTCTCAGATGTTTCCTGCATATAGATTTATATCAGTTGTGTGTCTTGCAGTCTACGCAAAGAAGAAGGGAAATGAAAAGATTGACATGAAAGCATTAAACTCTAATGAATGCGTAATCTTGACATGCATCATGACTTGACTCTTCGATAAATGCGATGCAATCATTCCTTGATACTCAAGCATGAGGTCATTAAATTCCTTCAAGGCGCGCACTTAATCTTGGGCTTGTCGTGTGATAAGTCTTTTCAGATCGCAGATCGCAAATCGCTGCCATCGCAGATCGCAAATCGCAGATATCGCAAATTTTGTTTAATGGTTATGCCGTATAGCGCGATGCTTGCGATTTGCGATTTCGCATATCGGCGGTCGGCGTTTTTCAAAGGTCTTCTTTTAAAGGGGCACGTGTGATGTATGCGACGCGATGAACTTTGCATCGCTCATTCGCGGTCTTTCTTTTCGCGCTCGAGTAATGCTTCGACCTTTCTTTGCGATGCGATTTAAGCCTTGGGGAGAGAAATATAAAAACTTTAGAAAAATATTTTTTGGGATTTTTTGTTCAGGGTCCCCTCTTTGCTTGACGTTATTGCTAATGTCAAGTGAAGAAGGGGGGTTGTTGGTGACCACAACAGGTGGTTGGTTATATATATATATATATATATATATATATATATATATATATATATATATATATATATATCTGTATGTATGTGTATGTATATATATGTATGTATGTATATATATATGTATATATATGTATATATATATATGTGTGTGTATATATATATATATATATATAGATATATAGAGATATGTATATATATATATATATAATAACTCCAGCCACAAACCATTATATATATATATGTATATGTATGTATGTATGTATGTATATTTGTATGTATATATATATACATACATATATATATTATCTGTATGTATGTGTATGTATATATATATGTATGTATGTATATATATATGTGTGTATATATATATATAGATGTATATATATATAGAGAGAGAGAGAGATATGTATATATATATATAATAACTCTAGCCACAAACCATTATATATATATATATAGATATAGATATATATATATATATATATATAGATATAGATATATATATATATATATATATATATATATATATATATATATATATATATATATATATATATATATATGTATGTATGTATGTATGTATGTATATATATATATATGTATGTATGTATGTATGTATGTATGTATGTATGTATATATATATGTATGTATGTATGTATGTATGTATGTATGTATGTATAGATAGATAGATAGATAGACATATATATATATATATATATATATATATATATATCTAATGGTTTGTGGCTAGAGTTATTATAACAAATGGGTTTGTATCACAATCACAATCAGGAAGGGGAATGGGCAGAGGTGTTATGTAAAAGAAAAAAGGGAAGGGTCGATTGCAATAAAAACTGCAGGTCCCAACCTTTTAAAAAAAGGTTGCAACATGTTTATTAGTGCTTGAAATATTTACAAAGAAAAAACGGAAAACACGGCTAGAGTTTGGAAATATGAATGCGAATAGAGTTAGAAATGGGTTATGGCTAGAGTTAAGTATAATACAAGAATGGAATGGGATGGGTTTTAGAGAATATGGGAATTTCTCCAAAACAATAGAATAGACATGTCCTTCCTTCTTTAATCTCCAAATGTGAAGCACAACAACCTCTTTCAGAAAAACAACAAATAGATGAAAAGGTCAATGATAGAAAACCTTGACTAATAAAACTAAAAAATTATTTTTAGTGGTTATCATGGATAACACCTCCCTTATTCCACTAGATTTTTTCTTTGCACCTTCTACATGTTCTTCTGGAAACTTAGGAGATGGATCTCAAGGAGGAGATATGACTTTTACTTCCACAACTTGTTTACCCTTTCTTGTGTAAACCCTTTTTAACTCATGAACTAGAACAAGGGCTTCTATTTTCCTGCTGAAGGAGGTATTAATTTTGATTTTGGTTTGGACCGAAGAGGTTCCTTGTTCTAGGATCTCAGAGGTCTAAACAAGCTTCTTTGGTTTTCTTTTATTACCATTGGTTTTAGGCTTGGGGGAAACGGACTCTACAAACCCTCCCTAGAAAAAAAAATGTTCCCATGTTTGACCTATATTCTTCAAATGATCAATAATTAATATCGTGATCAAGGATTTATGAAAAACAGAGTGGGAAGGTGACTTTGGCCTAGTTTGAATCTTAGCAGACATTTTTCTTAGACTCATTAATAAAAAATATGGCATATTCATACGTATTTTCCCAGAAATGTGTGCGAGAAACTTAAAATGGTACATACCCATTCTGTAGTAACACCCTTTGTAGTTGAAATACCTCTGATGACATTCAGGGTCTCATTCCAGTCAGTTTTGAGCCAGAGCCTTTGCACACCCAACTGCCAGGGTTTATCTTTATGTTCATCTTTGAGAAAAAATAGAATATCGATACCTGCCAAGGTTTGATTCTTAAATCATTGATCCCCATCAACCAGGAGGCTTGTAGCCTCTATAAATGTTTCCTATATGAGTGGGAAGGAAATGTTAGTGATGCTAACATTTTTTCTATCGAACCCTTCTGCAAAAGATTGAGCCACTCTATTATGATAACCATCACACTTGAAACAAAACTTCTCCCAGCCTACTCGTTGAAATTGTTCTTAGAGTTCCAAGATGGCTTAGAGGATTTCAAGGACTTTCAAATCTCCCTTGTGCAAGCGACCACCATTCCCCATGATTTTTAACAATATGCAACAAAATATGTGGAGAATGAGAAAACAATGGCATTGATCTTTGGAAAATGACAAAAATGAAGTGGATGAACCTTATTCTATGTTGTGAAGAACCTGATTTGTTGACTGTTCGGTTGGAATGATAACGAATTATTTTCCTTATGCCTTAATCATCACATATATCACTCACTTTTAACTAATTCATAATTATTAGATGTTATAACTTAGGATAAAATCATATGAATTGCCAGCCCAGTACCCCGCACCAATCGCTAAATCATGTCATTGACGTTTACTTTATCATTTCTAACTGTCGTTGGATAATAGGTTGTGCTAATAATTAATTTGGCAGCACCTTCGTTTTATAAAATGAACATTATCGTAGTTATTTGATTTTTCAGTGAGTCCCTTTATTTATTTTTTGAACCAGTGCTAACAAATTAATTTCCAGCTCTTTCAAATTTTTAAAGAAAAAAATTTAAACAATTGTTCCAAGCTCCTGAGACTTTAATCTCAAATTGCGATAACATATCCTATAGTTTCTTTAATTTGCATTCAAAGAGTAATTCATGTTTCTTTCTTTGAATGTTATACTCATTTCTTTTCTTGAAACTTCTCACTCCTTATTGTAGTTAGTATTCATCGAATTGAAAAAAAAACATTTTCATATTCGATGCATTAGATTTGTAGTCAATTCATGATATCATTGGTTTCATCTATATTGGCCCTCTTGAGTAAACAACAACTTAAAATTAACACTTGATAAAATCGATTAGACATTTTTATATTTCTATGGTAGTTATACCCACTTTATTTTACGTGTGGGGTTTCGGAATAGGTGTTGAGTAAATTCTCCAAATTTATGAACAAATAGAGAAGCTTGTGATAGGGAGTGAAATCCATTTACTACATCACATTTCTAGGAATATCCTCTTACACAAGAGTCAAGCACAAGGTCCCATTAGACCCGGCTAAGTAATCTATCCTACTTCATTGGTTACAATGGCATTGATATACACGCATTACAAATGATGTTGAAAGACACTTGGGGGTCACTTGAGAGGACTACCTCATTTTGAGGTATCTCTCAAAGGGATTTTGGGCTTTGATACCCTGCCCTTGCATGTATATCTGACTATGGAATGTCCCTCAAGAATGGGTTGTTGTATGTGGTGACCTTAGTGACCATAATCCTAAGGTTATTACACAAGGTGATAGTGAGGGGAAATTCCTTGTCGTACTTAGGACAGACATTCACTGGACTCACTTGACCCTTCTTGGAGGGTAATTTACTATATGTGAGGATACTTGCATCAAGTTTGGATTGTTAAGAAGGTTTTTAGCACAACTAGTTCCACCCACTCTATCTCTAGCCACTTTTCATATTTATCTCGTGATGTTGAATTCCATCACCAACTAGTGTGGTCATTGTGAAAAGGTTGTTTGTGTGGTTTGATTCCTTAGATTTATTACCATGTGTTATTTATTTTTCCATTTAGTAGACCTTGGGTTGAGTATGATGGCAACAGTTTCGTATTTTTCCAATCAAGGGACCCCTTTGAATGGGGATCCTAGTCATTTTCCTTGTTTTTGAAATATTGGTCCTCCTTACATGCCTATATTGTCCCTTCTTAGATTCATGATAGGTTTACTGGTATGGTTGTTTTCAAATTCATTGGTCCCAAATACCAAAGCTTCTCCACCTCAACAACACCAACCTTGTGGTAACCCTTTACCTTCTTCGCCCATCATTTCTTCTTCCTTTTTTTCTTCTTCACCCAGTGAAATTATTAGTGCTAGTAACCATGAGGCTAAGAAGAAGAAGAAAAATAAGTAAGAGGTCAACCAACCAACCATTATTGTGAGTGATGATAATGTTGAGGAACCCTCCAACATACATCTCATGCCCAAATACCCTTGCAAACTTTGTAATGGTTGCCATGTTGGTAAGGATTATCCTAGTATTCCTAAAGTCTTAGAAGTGTGGCCTAAGTATTCTCATCAATTCATTGTTGGTACTTCAACTAGTGATTATAAGGTTTCAAGGAAAAATGTTAAAGTTAGGTTTCCTTGTAGGTTATGCAAAGGGACTCATCAAACACACCTTTTCCCTCATATGTATGAAGCCTCTAAATTGGTGAAAAAACTTATTGTTTCTCAACAGCAACTTCCAACTAGTTACCATAAGATTTCTCCCAACCTAACATTAGTTGATGAAGTTATCGATATGAGTCCATCATTATTCAATCCCACTTTTCCTTTGAAGAGTGAATATCAAGTGATTAATATGAGTTCAGCATCAATCAACCCCACCCTTCCCTTGAAAAGTGAAGTTGAAGTGGTCATTCCAATTCAGTTATTAGTCGATCCCACTCTCTCTTTAGAGAGTGAAGTTAATACCACTTAGGTTCTTCTTTCTAATTCAGATATTTCCTAACAAGGGGGGATTTCTTCCATTCTCATGAAACCCCCTCCAAGTACTGAGGTCACTTCCTTTGATTCGAATAGAATGGCAGATCCTCGTCTCCCTTCTTATATGCATTTCCAAATCATTGTGAAGGCTTCTAATAAGAACATATATCACATTATTGTAGATGAAGGTTCTTTTGTTAGCATTCTATCCTCAACTTCTTGACAAGATTTTCGTTCCCCTAAACTTGTGTCTATTACTCAAAATCTATTGGCTTTTAACAAAATAGCTAGTGAACCTTTAGGGATCCTTCCTCAGCTTCCAATTACCTTGGAAACAAAAGCTATTTGTATTGATTTTTTGGTAGTCCAAGGCCTCTTGGATTTCAATTTTCTCATTGGGCAAGACTATGTCTATTCCATGAAAGTTTTAATGTCCATGCCATGAAAGTTTTAATGTCCACGCTCTTTCATGTGATGTCTTTCCTTCATAATGGAAACTTTGTGACTATTGACCATCTTTCATTTTTTGGTCCTAAATTGATTTCCAACCATCCAACCTCCCTAAAGTTTCCCTATACGCAAGTGGTATCCCCCCCACAATAGGTTAATGATGTGGCAACTTTTCCCATACCTTCACATACTGATGAAAAAGAGCCTCTCATTGTATGTTTGACTTCTTTTGACTTAGATCTTATAGTTGACATAGTTAACCCTTCACTAGGGACATTGGATCATGATCGTCCTACCCCTATTGAGTCCTTTGACATGTATTCCTTCCAAACAATCATTCTTCCATATGATGAAGACCTCTTGGAATCCATGATTGAGGTATGTCCCTTGGAATGTATTCCTTCTAGAGCTATTTCCTCTTGGAATCCATGATTAAGACCATTATGAGCATAGTTCATTTTATGTGTCAATCTCATTAAAAAATGAAATAGGTCATATGAGAATAATATATTTCATGTATCAATTTCATTAAAAAATGAAACAACTTTCCCTCCATAAAGTTTGGGGGGCATGTGCCTCTGATCATCCTGCTGGAATTAAACCACTAGCCTCTATCATTATGTTGGGGCACCGTACCAACCTTCAAGCATAGATTTTTATTTGTTTCAAGCTTGTGTAAAAATGAAACTTATCTCAAGCATAGTTTTTCTTTGTTTCAATCTTGTGTAAAAATGAAACCTATCTCAAGCACAGTTTTCGCTCTTTTTCAAGCTTGCATAAAAATGAAACCTATCTCAAGATTAATCTTTGTTCCTTTTAATTCTCATAAATACACAACAATAAGCTAATGAGTATACTTTTATCATTTTTTCAAGCTCATAATAACTATACAAAAAAATAACTTTGTGGATTTCTCTTTAAGCTCCTTTCAGGCTCTCTAAACATGAAAAGATAGTTGAGCAAACTTATTTCTTTCACACTCGAAAAAGTATTTGAAATAATATCTGCCTAGTATAAGTTTAACCCTTTTCTAGACTAAGTAAACTAATTACGAAAAAAGAATACTTTAGTTAATCATGAATATAAGAGTTCTCCCTTATATTGTTTTGCCCTTTTTCAGCCTTAAGAAACTAAATTTACGAAAAAGAACATTTTGAATTTTCCTTTTTATTTCTTTTTATTTCTTTTTATAACTCTTTAAACATGAAAAATAAGTTAATTTATCCCTTCATTGGACTCGTAAAATGTAAACAATGTCAAACTAATTCACCATGATGAGACTGAACCACTCCTTCCTAGGGTTCATTAAAAATACTTTGGACTCATCCAAAGGATGAGCTTATGCTTCAAGCATATGTTATCCTCCTAAAGCTTGTGTAAAAATAAAGAGGTACTTTCCAGAAGTGGTGGGGGAAAAAGAAAAGAGATATATAAATTATGTATTTGAAAAGGTAGTAAGTCACTCTTGAACATGACACTATGTCACTCCACGTGTCAGGGTTGGAAATCAACTTGTATCTCTATTTAAAATATTCTTATTGGTATTTGGTCCCATTTTGATTCAAGTGTCGCCACGTCAATTATTGTGTAGTCAATATGTTCAAGAGAATTTTAGCCTAAGTCAAACAATTTTGCAGTCCTAAAATCCTTGTATGGGTATTGACCATGCCTAAGTTAATCATAAATCATTGTTGTTTTGTTCCACTTCAAATATTGACACTTGTTTCATGTTGTTGATAGGGGATACATCAAGCCCCTCCTACATTGGATCACTTCCTATAAACTTTAGCACATTATCTAGGAATTTTATTTAGAAACCATTCAATACCTTGGAACTTGAATGCCTCAATGGTAGGTCTCCTCAATTTCGATAATAGGTTTACATCATCGAACTGACTATATGGGTGTTCTACATCAGATCACTTATTCACACCCCATAGAATGTACTAGATTACGTTGATGGTCATTTTCATTATTGGTGGTTCCTCTCACATCGGTTAATGGTTCTCATCATTGGCCAATAATTAGATGGTTTCTACCATGTTCAACCTCAAGACATTTATTCACATTGTTATATTCGTACTATGGATAGATAGAAATGAAGACCCTGGATCTTGTCTGATATATCCAGATTGTGAGTATTCATGACTATGATATAGATACACAATGTATGTATGGTGTATATGTTCACATTGAGTCCTCCAAGCATGGATCCATGATGTATATCTAGTGGCCATGACCTCGCTTTATTTACATGGATCTTTATACATTTCCATACTTTTTCCCGTGGAAAAAGTCGTAATTTTATTCTTATGACAAAATTACATTTTGTAGATGCTTAATAGCATATGCACATGGCCTGTACCTATTTTCACAGGATACTAGGCAGACAAAGAGAAAAGTAGAATAGTAAAAAAATAAAAAATATGAGAAGGTTAAATATGGTTCTTTTCTCGCCTTCCTCTTTTCCACCTTACGCCAACCTCCAGTGTTGGGGGTGGAAATTACAATGGAAAGCTGGTTTTCAGTGATCGTGTCTTTGTTAGATTTGGATCCCTCTGATCCATGAGTTTGCTTGATGCCCAGGATTTCCTTTCCTGTTGGTTGAAGTGTGTTTTGTTGTGGTTGTTTATTGTAGTCTTCCTCCTCCTTTGGTGGGCTCTTTTGATTCTTTTGTTCCTCAGTTCTTGCTTGGTGTACTATTGTTTCTCCATTTTTGATTTCTTCCTTGATCTGAAAATCACTTGTGAGTGATCTCGGTTAATTAATTAATGAATGAAGGTATTACAGACTCATGTGTTGGTGTGTGTCTATGTTATTTTAGGCAATGGATCGATTAGATTTCAAAATACACTGACACTGGAAGAATGGAAAACAGTAAGGGAAACACAGTAAGCAAATACAAGAACACAACAAATAAATAAGGAGTTCACCCTATCCTCCAGGGCTACATCTCCGGTCCAGCTTTCAGTGGTGGCCTTCTTTTATTATGTCTTTAAAGTAGAGATTTACAATGAGAAGCTCAATTTGAGTCTCCTAAAATAGATAATGCTTGGTAGGGTGGTTCTTGGATTCCCAAGCCACTAGAGTGCACAGACTCTTTTCCTAACCAAGTCTTGACCTCTTTGGTTTTTAATGGGAAGAGTCCAATATGGTACTCAATTCCCAACAGATATCCTCACTGGGATCGCTTGAACCTCTCAAGCCTGGTTTTGTCTGCTTGATGCTACCTTAACTCTACAGATCAGCTCGGCTCTCTATTTTCTGCTTTTTGCTTCACTGTCTCTTTCGCATTTCTTTCACTGTTTTTCTTCTCTAGTTCTTCCTTTTCCTCTTTGTCTTCATGTTTTGTTCTATGTCTGTTCATGACTAAAAGCCAATTTGTCCTCGACTATTCGCTTCCTCTTCCGCCCTTTCAGTTCGCCTGCTGTTGTTCGCTTGGAGTTCCCTACCTTTACGTCATCGCCAACGTCTCACAGGGAGGTGGCCACTTGTCCTCTCACGAACTGCGCTAGCTTTTCCTCGACAGTTCAGTATTTTAGTTACACTGTGGAATGACTCACCCGCCAACTCAGCAGTCAAATCAGACATCGAAATTTTATACGCCGCAGCCTAATTCCCCTGTCAAATCTGGTTTCTCCATTAGGCGCAATCTCCGTCGTCAGATCTGGAGTCCCCAGATCCTATGGTGTTAGCTCATTTCATGCGGTTGACTTGCTCAACCGTTAGCACACGATGAGAGGTAGTTTTCTCTCTCATCCACCGGACATGTGTCATGCAATGAATGGAATCGCTCATTTTCTGCCAAATCCGCTTACCGCCCAAGGATGCCTTCGATATTCCACCAGTTTTGGAGCGTAGGTCCCGCCTTTCACCTTAGCACTTTCCCAACAGTTTCTCGGCTTCCCATGTGACCTAGCACTCGGGGCTTCTCCTTCTCGAGGGGTTTTTCCCAGCGATGCACGATTAGTGCTAATCGCATCAGAAATGGCCTCCGTTTCCCGATCTAGGCTTCCCAACTACCAGTTTTTCCTCATGCACAGTCTCCATGGGCCTTGATCAGCGCGCTTTGACAGAGGTCCTCATCGTTCCTTGCTGGCTGCAAACTGCCACTATTCAGAGGTCTTTCCCAATTACTCTTTGCTCATAAGTTTTGAAGTCTGTCCTGATTTGATACAGTCATAGCACTTTGATAATTTTCATGGATCCAATTCAGATCATTCCTCCAAGGGGGCTATACATTACCATCCTTTTGGCTGTTTTTGTTGCTTCTTGTTTCCCTTGGGGGTTTGCTTTGCTTTAGGACAAGCACTATGGAGGTGTCTTTTTTTTAGGCATCCATGGCATCAGAAAGCTATGTTTTCATAATCTGGTGGTTGTATCCATTGTGTGTCATTAAAATTCAGGTTGATGCTATCTGGTAGCCCCTTACTAAGATCTACCTCGACACAAATCCTAGCGAATGTTAATATCCCCCTTGAGATTCTGTCCTCATCAGTCTTGATTTATTTCCCCAAAGCATTCCCTCTTGCTATTAATGCTTTATGATGTCAAAAGTGTAGCGGGAGGTTGTGCAACCTGACCCAGACTGGCATCTTTGATACCACCATTGTATTGGCATCAAAATCCAGAAACCATGGGGACATAAATAGTCTCGCATTGCCCCACAACCATGGCCCTTTATTGAGAATATATTCTCTTTCTTGTTCTGTTCTGAATCTGACTATGAAAAAACCTTTTGGACATAAGTAAATCTCACATTCTGGTGACCAAACCTCATAAATCCATTGGTGTAAAGCATCAGATTTTGGCCAAAACCCATTAAATCTACATATGACAAAAGTGGAATAAAGATCTGTGTACAGGTTTTTTACCTCAGGCATGGCAATGGTGAGTGTGGGATTTTCACATTTTTGTTCTACTATGTAGGGTCTTGGAAGCTCCACTGATGTTGTAGTTTTGACCTATTCCTTGCCTTTGACTGCTTCCTTGAAGGAGCCTGTGCTTTTAGAACAGGCTCCCGTACTTCCCCCCTTCAGTCGCAGATTAATTGTTATGGTTGTATCTATGTTGATGCCATAATCCTTGAGTGTAAGGTTGTCCTGTAAGTTGTGCCCGGAATAGATCAGTTTTTGCAGATGTACTGGAATACCTAGTTGGTTCTGGATTCTATTCTTTAGCTCTTGGATTTTCCTCCTATCCCATATCCTCCAGCTAACTGACTTACCTTCCAGGGTTTTTATGAAAATTTGTATCATATCCTCTTCTTTTGGGTGTATGTCCATCTGAATCCTTGTGGGATTTGTTGCCCAAACGCCTGATTTTATTAGATCTGTCGCCATCGATCTGCTTGCCCCTCAGGTCTTTTGGGCATTTGAGGTCCTCTTTTGTCAAATCTGGTACGTGAGCTGTGACGGTCGGCATTAATATTGGATATTGCCAGGCTTCCAACAGCCCTACCCATATTTTATCTTCCTCTGCGTATTAGGGCTATGATCCAAGGAAGAAGGGAGACTTTGTGTGAGCAGGCCTCCAGATCTGGCCTTGGTGTGGGCCCTTTTGTCAAATGCCAGATCTATTGGATCAATGGCAGATCTAAGGTTAATACACCCTGCCTTGGTAAAAGGGATCAAACCAAATCCATGCAAAAGCCTTACAAGGGCAGCAATATCAGCCTTTGATTTATAGCATAGGTGCGAGGAGGACAGGTTGTCCCAGACCTCAGATCCGATAGCATATTGGCCAACAAATTTAGCGTGGTCTTCATCGATGTTCCCTTTCCTCCTCTCGCAGCTCTTGTTACTTGGGGAGCCCGATGCAACTGTGAATCGTTGAGGGAGGCGTGGGCACTTCATTGCTATTGGATTTGCTTCTGTACATTTCATCCCGTCCCCTGTAGCTGAAGTACAGTGCAGATGATGGCATGCAGGATTCCATGGATCTCTCCTTTTTCAGTAAATGTTATCGTTTATTTCCATACTTATACCTAGACTTCTGAAAGCACTACTGTAATAGGAATTTAGAGTTGTAGGAGAGAGGAGAGAAAACCTCAGATCTAGGGATTATTGAGGATTTTCCCTTTGTATCTTGAATTATACATGAAGGGCAAAGTTTGCACTATTGTGGCTTTAGATTTGAGAGTAGAAGTTCAAGCAATGTAAAGGGTTGTTGGAGACCAAGGACAAAGAAATGGATGCAATAAATTGGTATTTCTAATACTACTGTTTCAAATATCAGTTTTAATTTTATGGTGACAGGAATGTGTCATTTTATTCATGTTTGTGCACTATTGTCAATATGGGTAATTTGTCTCAATCTTGTTACTATGTATCTTTGTTTTTATGGATTAATTTCTCATTTTTGAGTAACTACTTACTCAAAAATCTGTGTTATGAAACTGACTTATTGAATGGTAATGTGTTGTGAATTATTTCCACATATCATTATTCAATTATTGGATTTATTGATTTGATAATCAATATCATTTTTGTGAACTACTTCCTGAATGTTGTTGGTTTATTATTTCAGTTAAGAGGTCTCAATAGGATGTGTTTTGGTATCCATAATGTCATTTAATTGAACTGCTTCATTAATTTGATATTCATTATAAACAAGACATATATAAATCCCAATACTTTAATTATCTTGCTCTTAGTTGGGTTAGATCTATATCTGCCTAATTAAGATAGGATTTAGATTAGTTTCCTTTGCTTGCATCATAGAATAAGCTTTCATTTAGAGTAAATTCTATATTCTTCTAAGTCCTCTCCTCAAAGAGGCAAAACTTTAGTTGTGGTTTGGCTGAACCCGAATCAGCTTAAAGGTCATTCTATTGCCTGATCAGCAAGAAGAAGTGATCTGATATCCCTGTTTATTGGTAGTTAAAAATACATTATAAACCAATAGCGATAGGGAGAAGGTAACTGGACCTAGTTAAACCAGTCGGAGCCACCACACCAAACGGAAAAGGAGCTGCTTTAAGGTCCGGACCGGGTGGTTATCCCCCATTGTTGCTGCAGCGATTTTCGAGGCATCAACATTTTTGGCGCTAGAAGGAGGGCTGAGAATTTTTGTCTATTGGAGTCTTTTCAATTTAACACTTTATTTAATTATGATGACTCCTCTTAAGCTTCCAATTTGGAGTTGTATCCATGGACGTGCATCCTCCAATACTCCACCCGAAGTGGTAAGACTCTTGTCTCAGGCAAAGTTCAATGGTAATAGAAATTCTTCTGCTTTTAACCATGTCTTTCAATTTATTCAAAATGTTTCAAATTATAACTTTCAAGGGATTGATGAAGGCATCTTATGCAGAATTTTTACTCTCACATTTGCGGCAAAAGCCAGAAGCTGGTGTAGAACTCTTCCAGTTGCTTCAATCCACAGCTGGTATCAATTTGTTACAATTTTCATATGTAAATTCGACAGCTATGATTATGAACAGGTATGTGAAAAAATTGAATATCTACATAGGTTTGAAAATGAGTCTGTTAATGATTTTAATATTCAATTTCACTTGAATTGTTTAAGATTTAAAGATGAAGATAAACCTACGGAAGAAGAATCATTAGATTGGTTTGAATATATTTGTTCTCTTCCAACCATTCCCAATCCATATGAAATTAATTCAAGCTTTGTTCCATCCCCTTCAAATATAAATGAGAGTCCCAATTTGGATGTGCAAATAAATTGTGATGAAGTGGTTGTACAAAGCTTGGAAAATATTTCCATTCAAATGCAAGAAGACAACAACAGCAATTTTGGAGAAGAAGCCGCCTTGAAATCTGAAAGCTACTTTGAAGTAAATTCGGAAAATCAAATCACAAATCAGCAAGTACAAGCAGCAATCAAAGTAAATAATAACATGCAGACTGCTGTACAAATTTCTGAATTTTTCCATGATGAGCAAAGGCCAAAATCAGAGCAGCAAAATAGCCTTCTTCAAGAAAGCATGAGTACGCAAAGGAATGATTTAGAATCTGAAATTTACAATGAGCATAACGCACAAGAGTTCTCGAACAGAGACAGTTTTAAATGCATTGTTTCAGGTTCACATTTTTCCCTTTATCCTGATATTTTTAATGATGGTAATTTTTCCCCTCTTGGTATTAATGATATTTCAGAAAATACAAAGATTGATCTAAATGAAATACCAATTAATTTTTATCAAGATAGAGAAACAATTAATAATCATTCCTTTGCCACTAATGAACATGAAATTCTTGTTCCGCCTTGTTTGGATATATTGGATAAGATAGAAGGGAATTGTAGAGAATATTGTGAAGTCATTTATGATAATTACTCTGACATTGAGGATGTTGATTTCTATTCTTCTCAAGAGAATCCTCATGATAAAATTCAAATAACATCTGAGAATGAGGAACGCTTCAATTTAGGAATTATCCCAACTAATCCTCATTTTAGAGCAGCAAATTATCTTCATGATTTCACCATTCAAGAAAACATTCCAATTTATGATTCATATCAAGATCAAACTCTCATTCCTATTCATAATCATAATTCGTCTTCTATTTCACAAATTGGAATTCGAAATTACCCAAATTTCATAATTCTAGCCAATCCTTGTGAAAGAGAAATTATTTCAAAACAATCCCAATTGTGTTGTAACATTAGTTGTAAAAATAGTGATTTCATTTTAGTTTTTCTTTCACAGTTATTTTGTTTAAATTTAGATTTATTTTTTGATTTTATTTTGCAAAATTTTCACACTTTTCGCTGGCATATTGAACACTTTACTATCAAACACTCAATTGATGCATTGCCCGATTGGGAAATTGAAGTTTCATGTTATAATCATGAGCATCAAAAGATATTAATATTTCAATTTCAATCAATGCTAATGTTTCATCAAAAGATTCTATTTTTTCAAAGGCAATGCCGAAAAGAGAATGTATTTTTGCAATCTGGCCAGCAATTCAATTCAATTAATAATTTTCCATTTCATTTGAAAGATTTCCATCCATTTTTCATTAATTCATTTGAAAAATATTTGGAAATTTTTCTCTCAAATGAGATTGTTAATAATTTAACATTTGTACATAATACTAACAATTCTTTCCAGGCCTTTGAATTTAAAAGTTCATCTTCACAATCTGGCATGTTATCTCTTCCTTTGAATGTTTCCCAATCATTAATGGAAATCCATCCAGATTTTTGTGATCCAATTGGTATTCAATCATAAAGGAAATTTCAAGAGAAAGAGATTTTAATTAAGTTGCTAACAATAACTGTACATTCTGATTTCAGATTTATTTTCCTCAGTTTAGTTAGATTTGCATTTTTATTACTAACATTTGAACTGTACATACATGCAGCAATTAAAATGATAAAATGGCTACACTGGAAATATGACTATACCTAGTAATTTTCATGTATATGGTTAGAATAGGAGTAGAATTAATCAGTTTGTTTGTTTTGTATAGTTAATTTGTTTTAACAGTTCTGTAGATTAAAAATAAAACAAAGCAATCAACCATTCTCATACATGTTCAGTGAAAACATTTTTCCCTATCAAAAAATTTTAATTCTTGCTTTCTTTTTTTAAATTTCTTACAGCAATACCTCTACTCTGCCTATTTTGAATAATGTCTTGATTAAATTCAATTAAAGTTGCACTTGGTATCGATTGCTTCAAAGCCACTTTTCTTCATTTCGGGATTTCCTTCTAAGATTTTCTTTTGAAATTTATACGGTAAGAATTTGAGGATATAAAAGCTTCATGATCCCAATATCCCATGAAATGTATGACTGTCTATCATAAGCTTAATTCTAATTCAATCATTATTAGTCAGTCTAACCTTTCACGGTAATCATATGAAGTTCATATTATCTTCCTCGAAATTTGTTAAGGATGTCCATTCTGCTGTGTGTACACCTTCAAATCTATTTTGATATTTTTCCACAATTAGTGGCTTTATCCCATTCTGATCTTTAGTTTATTATTTGATGCTACTAAACGCATCATATTCATTTACTAAAGGTATTACTAAACAGTCGCTATAACAATACGGATTCTTCTCAAATTATTCAGAATAAGCAGAGATAATAAATTGTTGTTTCAATTCAAACGGGGAGCCTATTTTTTATTTATTTCTGGTAAATTTTATATTTCCTGAACATGAATAAACATATTTTATTTAGGCTGATTGCACACTTAGATTTAGAATAAATAATGAGATGATTTTAAACGAAGGAAAATTTTTGATAAATCAAAGGAAGAATTTGAAGATTTATAAGGTAAAACCTGCAGACAATTTCCTTCCAGGTACGCATTTACAAAGTTCGTCCTCATCTCTCATTAGTTTCTCTTTTCCTTAGTTTATTTTTATTCATGTTCTATTTTATTTACATATTTTCATTTGTTTTCAAAAAAAAACTTGAAGTAAGCAGTAAACCCATTTCATATTTGCAACAGGTTCAGGGAAATTTTACTTTTGATTCATTAGAATTTGAACATTCTTTAACTTTGCTTTTATTCACTTAGAAAAACCAATTGAAATTTCAAGGAATATCAGAAGACCATTCGCATCATAAGATTTCATCGGAAGTAGTTCTTAGCATTTCTTTTGATAACAAATTGTTCATAAAATACCTCTGATGTATTATCTTACTCATATGCCATATCGCATTTCGCATGTCAGAGCTTTGCAGTCGAAGTATACTTCCATTATTGTGAATCACCAATAATCGGCTTTACCGATATTGCGATGAACACATAATTCCGGACCCGATATGAAATTCAAATCAAATTCATAAAAAATATCGCGTCTGTTTAATCACAATAATGGTAGGAGCACAACTTTAAAAGGGCCGATGTCTCGGATCCGATATGTTATTAAAATCCCATCATAAATTTATTGGGTCCACTCTTCATTGCATATCGGCATCGCAAGAATCATATTGTGTTACATCGGGTACCCAAAGTTTGCCGATTGCCGATTAGCTACGACATCCATCGCATCGTTGATAGTGCAATCATTTCATCACATTTTTTATGCTCACGTCACTTCTCTGAATCTACGATGTGCATTTTATGATACGGGAAGCACAATGTAAATATTTTCCGATCCCCGATATAATATTTCTTTAATGATGCGATCGCTTCATTTCATTGCACATGTTCTTATCGGCAATTTTCCATTGCAATCTCCGATGCGATAGCTTCCAATGTGTGCCTTTAAGCCATTAACATTTAATCGATATATGGCATAGCAATAAAGGTGAAGTTTTGCAAATTAAACTTGAAGCATGGTGAAGAAAACATGTTATGTGAATCATCCGATACAATGATGTGTTATTTTAAAAGCGAGCTTGGGTAACCACTATGGTAAGAAAGCAGTTAATGACCAATTTGCAGCATATTTAAACCATTTTGATTTCTCATACATTTAAGTTTTAAATATATAATTCCATAATTAAAAATGGAATTCGAGACCTCTCTATCTTCATATTTAAATTTTATTATCTTGGATTTGGTCTCGATTCTGGACAATTTATAAAATCATGGAGTTTATATGAAACTTATAATATTTTGAGAAACATTCGTTACTGCAAATTCTCATTATCATTTCTGATGCATTTCTTTTAATTTCAATTCCCTTGAGCACTAAGCCTTCCATTTTTACATTTTACTGCTTGCTTTAGTGTAAATAAAATAAATAATGATTTTGGGTTATAGGATTTTGGTTAGTTTGACTTCTTCATGTTTTTAATGTTAATTAAAATAAGAAGTCAGCTAGCTTGGAGAAACTGATACCTTTCAGGTAAGATCAAAAGCAATGATCCAATGGTAAGATTCATGTGCCCACTTTCATTAATTTCCATTTCGTTACTTTAGTTTCAGTTTTGTTTTTCTGATATATGAATCTGTTTTGCAGCGCTTCATAAAAGCTTCCAATCCTCTGCCAGATCATATTTTCAAAGTCCATACTCTTCTCCTGGCTTTATTTCAATAAGCAGCGATAATCTTCATCGACACAGCTACACCAGGAAGTTTCTAAACCTTTAATCTGTTTCTTTAAGCATTCCTTTTTTAGAAAATGATTAAAATGCTGCTTTGGAACAAGAAGATTGACATCAAACAGAAAGTTTTCATTGTGGTTGAATTTTATCATCACTGCTATCCAAAAAGCCTAAAACACTCACAACCCTGCAAGGTATGATTTACCCAATCTCGACATGAGAATGATTCATTACACGATTATTTTCTTTTTCTTCTTATTGTTGAGACATTGGTATAAACATTCATGTTTGAGTTTATCTTGCGAAACTTGGATTTTCCTTTCCATTTTTAGAGATTTCTTCGTTTTTATTTTTGTTCACTGATTTCTTTTCTCATTTTAGTATAAGAATTATTTTCCTTTAGATTTTAGCTTTGATTTTGGTGACTTTGCCATTATTTATATGGAAGGCCTATTTGTTACTTAACAATGGTCAGGATACGTGGAGAAAAATTGTTAATAGTCACCTATTAGCTTTTTCTTAAATCTCTTAGTGAGGTTTGATTTTCTTATTATAAAGGTAGACATACTTAAGGAAGAGATTACCAATCAAGAGAAGTTGGCAAAGTATCATAAATCTGAAAAACTTCTTTTTCATCAAATTGTAATCATTTTGAGATTTCAAAATTTCATTAGGATCTTTCAGAGTTCTATTATCAGTCAAGAAAAGTTATTTTTAACCAAGTAAAGACACTTTACAGCAAAGCACCTTTAACTCTGAAATTGTCATTCTTAACTCTTAAAGAGTCAATCATTCTCCCTGTCCCAAAGAGTCTTATTTTTCTAGAGTATAATCTAGAAATATATTTAAACTTAAAAGATAAGAGGTCTCATCATGAGCCTGCTTACCATGATCATAGGGGAAAAATAGGCTGACATTACCAACACTGCTAAACAAACCAGGGTAATGGCTTATGATTGCAAACAATTATAAGACAAGGGGTCTCATCACGAGCCAGCTTGTTCAGTCCAATTTTAACCAGTGAATGGCATTGTCAACTATCTGGCTACCATACTAGGACAATGGCTTTTAAGATTTACTTAAAAAATAAAATAAAAAAAAAAAAAAAAAACATATATAAATGGATTTATCTCTAAGTCAATAATTCTCAAAGAGATGGGATTTTGAATCATTGATGATTAAAAGGTAACCCTGTCGAGACTATAGATGTTTGCTGG
Source organism: Pinus tabuliformis (assembly GCA_031772625.1). NCBI lineage: Eukaryota > Viridiplantae > Streptophyta > Pinopsida > Pinales > Pinaceae > Pinus > Pinus tabuliformis. Next base: position 209,341,303 of record CM062818.1, on the reverse strand, counting down.
CAGCAGTGGCTCTACCTGTGACAAACGAGTATATTTTGAAAGCTAAGTTGTAAAGTGACCCCTGCTTTATCTCTACAACTAATTAAGGACTGATATAGAGTTTTGAAATATTTTAATTTATGAGAAGTTTTAAGAAAAATTACAATTAGATGATTCTTGTTTTTATTCAGATTAATGAACCTAGTCAAGTATTCCAAAAAAATAATTTTCTCTTCTTTAATTATTTTTACTTTAATTTTAGGAAAATCTCATTCATATCAAAGAGAGATAACTGGTTCTTCTCCCGTGTGTCGCCATTGTTGTGGTGAAAACACAACCCCCCCATTATTGACTTGCTCAACTCAAATAATGGGGACCCTTTTTATAAAAACTTGGCTAAATACCTTTTTGGATTTTTATTTAAGTTGATTGCCCTACGCTTTCGTTAATTTAACATTTTTTTTGGATTATTGTTTTGATTGCTTTGTTAGAATCGATTTTTTATAAGCTTCCCATTGACGCTTGTTTCGCCTCATTCGGTCAACTGGTTTGAAAATGGCACTCTTTTGAAGTCTCATCATTTATCTAGCCTGGGTTAAAAATACATAAAATGTACAATATTGCATTTTGTAAATAAATTAGTTCAATAACACATTCATTTTATATATTTACCCATAGCGAGTTTTTACTAACATTTTTCCATTTTTAGTTATGCAGCCAAATCGTTAATTATCGAGATTTTAATAATTCACTCCAATTTTGATTTCTTTTTGTAGGAAAACAGTGGAAGAAATATGGAGAAAAAGATCTCAATCAATGAGAATGCTCCAGCAATTGAAGATCAGAATTTTGAGCAAGTAAAATTGGATTTAGCAGATTTCTCTTCAACAAACTCTAATTTTTTATTCATTTTTGTAGGAAAACAGTGGAAGAAATATGGAGAAAAAGATCTCAATCAATGAGAATGCTCCAACAATTGAAGATCAGAATTTTGAGCAAGTAAAATTGGATTTAGCAGATTTCTCTTCAACAAACTCTTCTCTCAAGAATTCCTTCACAAATAGTATAAGTAATAGATTTCAAAATGGAATATGGGCGGCTCTCCTCTGCAATTTTAGACTTCTGAAAGCACTACTGTAATAGGAATTTAGAGTTGTAGGAGAGAGGAGATAAAATCTCAGATCTGGGGATTATTGAGGATTTTCCCTTTGTATCTTGAATTATACATGAAGGGCAAAGTTTGCACTATTATGGCTTTAGCTTTGAGAGTAGAAGTTCAAGCAATGTAAAGGGTTGTTGGAGACCAAGGACAGAGAAATGGATGCAATAAATTGGTATTTCTAATACTACTGTTTCAAATATCAGTTTTAATTTTATGGTGACAGGAATGTGTCATTTTATTCATGTTTGTGCACTATTGTCAATATGGGTAATTTGTCTCAATCTTGTTATTATGTATCTCTGTTTTTATGGATTAATTTCTCATTTTTGAGTAACTACTTACTCAGAAATCTGTGTTATGAAACTGATTTATTGAATGGTAATGTGTTGTGAACTATTTCCACATATCATTATTCAATTATTGGATTTATTGATTTGATAATCAATATCATTTTTGTGAACTACTTCCTGAATGTTGTTGGTTTATTATTTCAGTTAAGAGGTCTCAATAGGATGTGTTTTGGTATCCATAATGTCAGTTAATTGAACTACTTCATTAATTTGATATTCATTATAAACAAGACATATATAAATCCCAATACTTTAATTATCTTAATCTTAGCTGGGTTAGATCTATATCTCCCTAATTGAGATAGGATTTAGATTAGTTTCCTTTGCTTGCATCATAGAATAAGCTTTCATTTAGAGTAAATTCTATATTCTTCTAAGTCCTCTCCTCAAAGAGGCAAAACTTTAGTTGTGGTTTGGCTGAACCCGCATCAGCTTAAAGGTCATTCTATTGCCTGATCAGCAAGAAGAAGTGATCTGATATCCCTGTTTATTGGTAGTTAAAAATACATTATAAACCGATAGTGATAGGGAGAAGGTAACTGGACCTAGTTAAACCAGTCGGAGCCACCACACCAAACAGAAAATGAGCTGCTTTAAGGTCCGGACCGGGTGGTTATCCCCCATTGTTGCTGCAGCAATTTTCGAGGCATCAACACCAGGTATGTCCATGTTTACATTTTCAATAGTATTCTAGGGAAAGCTGGTATATTTTTGTGTGTTTTATTCTAGTGTTTAGTTTCCAAACTTAGGGAGATCGCTCTTGTCCACAAGGGCGATTATTTCATCAATAATACATGAATAATAATAAGGGAACATGCATTATATTATAAATAAGAGGAAATCATAGATAATAGCAATGCACAAATTAAAAAATTAACAAACTCCTTATATTTGTAATGGAGAAGGCCAAGGGATCTTGAATGAGATACCAAGGAATGTTTGGATGGCACTTGCGATACCTCTTCAAGCCGTCCAATGGAGGGTCCTTTGATGAATTTTGGAGTGCTCCCTCTCACTACAAGAAATTTGCAAGCATTCATAAGGGTGAAGAAACTCTTGAAGGCATGATGTCGTGCTTAAGGTATTGGCACACATATATGTACCAAGAGTTCATGACAATAGTGGGGGGAGATCGCTCAACATTGTACATTTCAATTTCTTACTCCCAACCTGAGAGATCTTCTTCTTCCTTTGCATCAACTGCTTTTGCTACTAGTCGACATAGACCATGGCCCTTGATTGTGTGAACTAGTTTGAACTCTAAGTCATATTCCTATAGACCATTCATCCAGTTCACTCTTTTCTCACCCATCTCTTGTTGGAAAAAGAGTGATTTGATTGTTGAGTGTAGAACAAAGATAATACAGTGATTTTTCAAGATATAGGGTTGAAAGTGCTTCACTGCCTTAAATACTGCATAAGCATTCTTTTCAATGGCGTGATAATTGAGTTCGGGTCCTTGAAGACTAACACTCATAAAATATATAGGCCACTCATTATTTTGATCATCCTTTTGCATGATAACAATGGCAAGAGATTCAGTTTCAGAAGCAAAGGTGTAGAGAAAAATATCTCTGCTAAAATCTGGGTTGTATAATGCATCTGCTTCTGTGATATCTTGCTTGATACGGGAAAATGCGTCCTTTTCTCTTTTCTCCCATATGTATATTACATCCTTATTTATCATCACCTTTATTGGTTTAACAATATGAGCATAATCAAAGATGAACTTAAGGAGGAAATTCATTTTTCCTAGAAAGGACTGCATAACTTTTTTATTCACTGTGAAGGGAATCTGCATAATTGATTTGACCCTCTCCGGGTCTACTTTAATCCCACTCTTAGCGGTGATGTGGCACAAGAGGTTACCCTCAGAAACTGCAAAGATACTCTTCTTGGGATTAAGATATATCCCATACTTGCGACATCGCTCGAAAATTTTCTTCAAGTGGCATATGTAAACAAGTCTCTCTTTGGAAAACATTGTAAGATCATCAAGATAGACCACTATGGTCTGTCCAATAATCCTTGGAATATTATGTCCATGGCACGTTGGAATGTAGCACTGTCATTATCAACCCAAATGGCATTCGCTTAAATGTGAACATTTTTATAGCTCCAAATCTCACTCTTATGGTTTGTGATGCTGTACTTATGGCCTAGGGCAACCCCTCCTTCCAGACCTGGTCCTAAAATTTAAAAAACAGTGTTTTATTCCTTATACGCGACATTGCCCTGAGTTAAACACGTGTATACGCGGGTCTATGTATATCCAACCCGCGTGTATGTATTAAAACACTTAAAAAAATATAAAATTCCTTCTTTTCGGGCGGAGATCGCGGGTTTTACCTGCTGATCACCTGTTAGTGCCCGTGGCCCAACTGTTCCCAACCAACTCCTAACTAAAAAACTACTTTGGAGATGGTATAAAAAGACCTCAAAGGGAAGGCCTAAGGGAGGAGAGAAGAGAGAGAAAGGTTATTATGCTGAGATTTTCCCCTTGACCAGGTCTGAAGTCCCTTGTGCCTTCTGCACTTCCCCCATTTTGTACAGGAAACCTTTGTTTCCTTGTGTGTTGATGTTCATCCACCATTTATGACATCATGGAGAGAGTCATGGAAGGAGATTTGTTAGAGGCTTGAGGCTGGAACGGATCCGGAAGGAAGCTTTGCTTGGAGCCTGCTGAAGGTGACTCAGGTGAACATATTCCTTTTTATGTACTTTATTTGTCTATAATAAAAGAAACACATGTCTTGGTTCCCGAATTGAATCCTCTTTATGTTAATGATATTCATGTTTTGAATTCATGTGTAAATGGTTGTCTGGATTTCATAACTAACTACTTTTCTTTGTAACATGAAGATGGTTTCTTTATAAGTTTTTGTCCATGTACTGCTGTGTTCTTTGAATTGTTTGTTTTGCAGGACAAAAGAGAAGAAGGGAACTCCAAGAAGGGTTTGGACCCTAAAGGCCTTCTCAAACGTAGGACTAAAGGTACGTACCCTTATCGCAGAATTTGCTTATAATGGCATAATGACTGTATGAATGTATGTTTCTTTGAATAGACAACTTTCAGTCTGCTAGGGTTTCACCCAAAAAGCCCTAGGGGAGTTTTTCCCTCTACCAGAATTGGCGACTCCACTGGGGACAACACTCTTGTTGTTCCTAGTTTGGTGTTTTTCAAGCCAATCAGGGCTCAGCTGCCTTGTCTGCTTGCTGTTACTGTCTGGTCTGTTCTTGAACTTTAAGCTTTGCTAGTTTCTTCAGTTTGTCTTTTTTATTTTTCTTGAAGCTTTTCATATACGTTGTTTTTCTTAGATACGGAAGCATATATACGCTTGTTTATTTGAGTGAACCCGCGTATACGCAGGTTTCCTCAAACACAGTCGCGTATACATGCAATCTGTACTACAGTACAGTCGCGTATATATTCTAATTTTCAAGATTTGTAAATCTTTTTGACCTCTGAAGGTTTGTCTGATGGCTTGAGTCAGTCTGAAACAGTCATTTTCCAGTGTCAGTTATTTGTTTTACAGCGAGCATCTCGTTCTGAATTCTCTCTGATTATAAAGAGTGTTGGTTTGGCTTTTTGTTGATTGCAAGCGTCATCATTTTTGCTAAGGCACGCAAGATTTCTGCCTAGGAATCTTGGCTGCTCTGTTTCATCAGGGTAGGAAGATTGAATTAAATCTTTGTGTTAATCTTGCTTTTGATGACTTTTTTGTTTGCTTGACAAAATCGCTTTTTGTGACCATCTGCTTCTTTGTTTCATGAAAGTTGTTGTTTGACACTTTCTTGGAATTTGTCTTTTTTATCTTTGTTGGTTTTCATTACCAAGGCTTTCATTGCTGCTTTTGATTGTTAAGAGCGATTTCAAACACATTTATTTTTGTTGGGTTTTCATCCATTAAGTGGTGTTGATTCGCAAAAGTGTTTAATTGCCTATTCTTCAATCACAAGTTTCAGTGTTGTTGAGAGCATTTTTTGAAAAGACTTTTTGTTTGTTGCTTTGAAGAAAATCTTTTGAAAATCTTAGTTTTGCTTTCTTGAACTTCTTTTTCATTTGGTTTCTTTTTAGAGATGTGAAAGTGCTTTATGTTTGTCTTAGAACTTGTTTTTAGTGTTTAGATGAAATGAATGGAAACATCTCATATTCCATCTAGGCATCTTAAGTGGCAAGATAAAGTTTGATAAACAAGCAACTTTCATTTTTGTTTTTAGAGTAGTTTTGAATCTTGCATCCACATATAGTTGTTGCATTAGGATAGGTTTGCATCCCCTTTTAGGCATATATAGCTATGTTAACTTTTGGGAGTGTGAAGTGTGCATTAACGAAAAGAAAAGGAAAATTTGTTTTATTGGAAGTACCTTTGAACCCTGTAGAAATTGCTCTTCATCGAAAAACGAAAAAATGCATGCGCATGTAGTTAAGTTTTTATTAATTTCTTTTGCGTCAAAAAACACCACTAGTTTCACTTCCGTTACCTTGTGACTTAAAGAAAAGCCTAATAAAATCAAGCGCTAACTAAAATTCACTAGAAATTTTTGTTTTAGTCAGTTACACCAACAAGATTAGGATTTTAGGGCCTTGGATTAGGCGAGTGGAGAGTTAACTCTCCAAGGCCATATAAACGTCAAGCGTAGGAGTCTGAATAACGAGAGAAAATCCAATAGCGTTAGGAAGACCAGGAAAGCTCCGGATCTGGGAGTTAAGCACGAGGGTCTGGGAAGACAGGGAAGAGAGATACCCCCTCTCCTACTTGTCCAAACTTACCTCACGACTGTTCCACCTGGCTTCTGCAACGATTTGGTATCCATAGTTGCTTCTCCTAGGGAACTACACAGGTGGCTGCGGAGGGGAATCCCGTGGCACCTGAGGTCGACGTTGCATCACTCTCAACAGTACTACTGGAGGGCACCCTTGCGAAGCTTGGGGGCTTGCACCGGCGCAGGCTATTGTTAGGAGGTCAGCGTAACTTCCTCTGATACCTTCGCTGATAGGACTGGGCCCTCATCATCCCAGACTATCTTCGAAAGGCCCCTTATTTCACTTTCTCGTATTTTGGTGTCCAGTCTTAATCACCCGGAGCGGAAATACTTGGAAGTTGTTTGACTGGCTGTATCTTTAGGGACTTTATAGTGTGTGCTCTGTGCTCCTAGTTGGCCTAGCTTTCAATTTTTTGAGTCTTTAGTTAGATCATAACAAAAAATTCAAAGTGGCTGACCGATCTCCAAGACGGTCTCGAAGACTTTGTGGTCTCTCGCCACCAAGTTTAGAGCCTTCCCCTAGAAGGCGCAGAGGCAATACTACCGGTGGTGTTATAGACATTTTTGTGCCTTACAGCTATAAGCATGAAATGTCCATAAACCAAGGGATCCTAAGTCCCTAAAGATGTTGTTCCAGCTCCTAAAGAAACAAGGTCAACAAATGACAACTTCTCCCAGAAGTGGAAAGACAATGGAAGCTTCCAGAATCTTCTCCAATGACACTTGCCTCAATGAATTCGACTAGTGATGAGTAAGAGGCTCTCAACCTCCAAGTGGAAGCAAGAACTGACAGAGAGAAGCCACAAGTCAAAACATAAGCTGACTCATCCTCTCTGCTTACATCTATATATGGATCCCTCATCCCAGAGATCCAGGGGGATGGAATTTTGTACTTTGCAGAGAATTGTTGTTAGTTTGAGATTGAGATTAGTGCATTGGGTGATTTATGCTTTGTTGGAGGAGAGGAAGGGATTCCTTTGCTGGGAGGTAGATGTTGGATCGAGACTCACTTGGTTGTATCTCCTCTTGGAATTTCTTATCATATCAATAAAACTATTTGAGTTTCTCCTATATGCTTGTATATCAATGATGCTTTGTTATATTTGCATGTTTAGTTTAAATCTGATCCTAAACTAGTTATGAATGTAAATCTATGTCTTTTGTGTAGTTTCTCTCTTTTGTGATCTTGCAGGAACTTGGTGAAACTGGACCTGTGAGAGAGCAGGCAGCGGGAAACGAACAAAGAGGAGAGCGAGTGGATCAACAAACTAGCGAAAGACACAGGTTAGTTACATCCTTCCTCTTCGTTTACATTTCATAAAGAAGAATACGAGAATAGTTTTCCTTGTTTGTTGCTAAGGCACTATCACACCTTAGAGTGGGATAGGGGCATTCCGAATGGATACTTTTCCCAACAACAAATTGGTGATTCCACTGGGGAGAGTATCTAGTTAGTTTATTTGTGTTTCTTTTGATTGTTTGTTTCATAAATACAAGAAGTAGCAATCGAAAAGCATTTGGCATTATCAAATGCAAAGTAGTTGCTACTTCAATCCTTTCACTAGGATTTGTTTATGATCTGAACAGCTGATCCACAAATGCTCTAACTGCCCTTTGTGATAGCTCTTAGTCCTCCTTTAAATCATCCCTCTAATTGTACCTTATTGATAGCTTTTATCCGGCCAAAAACCATAGATCAAACTGCAAACCGTGACCCAGAACCCAGAAAGAATTCTCGTTTCTGCTTCGGCGCAAGGTCTGTGAAGAGGTTTTGCATTTCAACGCAGGTCCCGAGAGGGCTACCTGCGCTAAAATTTAGTTTCTCTATGCAACAGGTGCGTTGATCAGCCTTTACCCTATGCAGCTGTCGTTCTTTGCTTCATTTTGCTCAGTTTCCTCTCTGATTTTTGCAGCCTGTTATCAGTGTGTGTACCTATCTGAAACCCCCTTTTCTTTGCCTCAATTCCGCCTCAGTTGTATAAAGAAACTGTATTTGTTTTTGTGTATTTGTTACATCATTTGCAGTTTCCCATTACAAAAGTAAACTAGTCATATTGTCGCCCTTAGATCTAGACCTGTCGTAAGTGTCGTTTTGATCTTAGGAGTAAGTTTGTTTGTTGTTGACAGTTGATTACGCTTTTACTTTTGTCTTTTGGTTTGAATTTGTGAAGTTCTAGTGTCAAAACAAGTGTTTACTTCAAAATCAAAGTGTCGTAATCATCTTTTTGATTTCAAAAAGAAGCTTGTTTGTGTTTTTCACTTGAAATCGAATTCAAATTTGTACAACAGCTTTCTTTTTAGGCATCAATATTAAGAAAGTGAAAACAAATACATGCATATGTGCATTTGCATTTTGACAGTTTGTATGTTGATTTAGGAAAAGTGCATTTACAGTGTGCTCTATGCTCTTTGAGAAACGATTGTGTCTTTCTTTTCCCCTTGTAGCTAGGATTTTCATTGTTGAAAAGAGATAAACGCTTGCTTATCATCTTTAGACTGCATTTAGGAATTGTATCTACATCTCGTGGTGATCCAAAAAGGCAAACTTTTAAGAAAGATCAACCTAAAATAAATTGAACGAACTTAACAATGCTTTGTAACTTAACGCACAACATAGAGGTCTAGGCTAGAGACGTGTTCTGGCGTCGTAAAACCTGGTAACTATTGCCTCGCTGATGGTTGGGTGATTCCTCCTGAGAGACAATAAGTACCAGTACGGATTGTGCTCCCACGTACCGTCGAGTATATATTGGGAGACCCCTATAGGCATAAAACCTTTATCCATAGGAAGTCGTGTCGGCCGCCCTACTGATCGCAATGCACTGAACACAGCATTCGGGAAGACTGACCGCCCGTACCCTAAAAAGTATTCTGCGGTTTTGCGATTGGTTTGGCACACCCTCTACCTAGAACTCCAGAGCAGTCCCTTTCATTCCTTTTCAGACTCCTTAACGGAAAAGGTCCATCTGAGCACTTGTCACTTCAGGCTCATTAAAAATCGAAGGAGACTAGAGTCATCTTTTGCTTTTTCTCGACTCTTTAAAATTGAAAAAGCAAGTTGTGTCTAAGCGTCGTTAAAATTTATTTTAAACGGAATATTCATACCCTTTTTTCCTGCATTGATCTTTAGGTTGAGAAAATGGAGCCCACCAACCAAGGAATTCCCCTTGGTGGAAATCCTAGTCCCTTCTCCTCTTGGGGAGATGTTGGTGTGCCCCATATGGCCACATTATCGCTTCCAAGACTGACAATTGGCTTGTCGGCCTGGCTCTTCTCAACCAATGTCGTTCAGAACACCACTATTCCTGAACAGTCGAATCAGCAGTTAGACAAGTCCAGAATTTCCCACCAACCTTCTACTTCCTCTAATTCTTCTTCTCTTCCTTCCTCTTCGCGTGACGGGACTGGTAAAGCTAAAAACCAAGTTCCTAAGGAGAAAAAGGAAAAGAAGAAGAAAGAGAAAAAGAAGAAGGAGCCAAAGGCAAATAAGGGAAAACAAGTGTCATCTGACGAAAATCCACACACAGCACTGACCAGGCCTAAATCGCCATGTGTCATTTTCAAGGGAGACCACTTTCATAGAGATTGTCCTTGCATCCCTCGGATACTAAGGGACTGGTCTCCCCATTTGCACAATCCGGTGTCATCAACCTCTGATGGCCATGTTGAAAGTAAACCGTCAACTAGCAAAAGTGAAGTTCCAGGACAAAAAGGGAGAACTAGACCTCCCTGTAGATTGTGCGAAGGCGACCATGCCCTCCACCGTTGTCCCTTCTTAGACGAGGCTAAAATAGTCTTGGAAGATCGTCTGGTTTCACCGTTACGACTTCCTCCTGGATATAAAAAACTCTTGCCAAGTCCTTCGTTAGTTGAGAATCCAGCTGGCCCGCTCAAGTGGTCAGCTGAAGCGTCTATCATTAAAGATAAACCAACTGAATCCATACCAGACGAAAGTCAAAAGGTCGAGGTGGCAGTTGACCTGGTTTTGCCTTCAGAGGTTTTATCTTCGAATGATATAGTCACTGAAGAGGATAAGGATGACACCATCCAAATTCTCTTCATCAACACAGACTCCGAAGAACACGGGGGCAATCCACCCATTCCTTTATCGCAGGAAGGAAGTTCATCAGAGTCATACCCGGCCGTCTATTCGGTCCCACCACCAAGCAACCTAGTTGTGTCCTTTGACTGGAACCAACTAGGCATACCCCGCTTGCCAGCCAGCGTACCATTCAGAATCATCGTCCAAATATACATAATGGTCATGGCTGGCACCATCATCGATGAGGGGGCATCTGTGAGTATCCTTTCCTCTATTGCTTGGAAAGCGCTTGGTTCGCCATCGCTTTTGCCTGAAATGAGAAATCTGACAGGCTTCGATAAAGGAACCAGTCGGCCTTTAGGGATCCTCCCCATTGTGCCTATCACATTGAAAGGGAAGACCGTTCAAATGAACGTGATGGTCGTTCAAAGACCCTTGGATTATAACCTACTCCTTGGACGAGACTATATATATTGCATGGGAGCCATCGTCTCCTCACTCTTTAGAGTAATTTTTTTTCCGCACGAAGGAAGAGTGGTCAAGCTCGTGGACCAGCTTTCATTTCCCGGATCACGCATCGCAAATAGTCATATACCATCCCTAAATGGTCTCTTCACGCAAGAAATGTCTCAACCCACGGTCCGTCCTCCCGATGAGCACGAGTGATTCGGAGGGATATGACTGGAACCCAGGGGGCATGCGTCCTGGTCTACTTCGGCAGGAAAACTTTGGGTATAGGGTAGGTTTCCGCGGGAGAATATGACTAGTCCGTACCCCGTCCGTGATTGGAAGAGGGGTTGTTCTAGAATAATATTCTTTTGTCAAAGTTATGTGTTTGGCGCTCATTGTCACTCACCTTTGTCTATATCGGTAGACATCACCGAAGAAGTGTTTTGTTTGCTGCGCAAATGAGACAATCTTTGGTAACCTGAAAGAGGTAGGCCTCTCCCGGTTAAACAAATGTTTTTCCTAAAAATTGAGGGGTAACCTTGAAACTCTATTTTATACCTGGGGGCATGCAAACCTTTTGGAGTGCAAGCAAGGGGCAGCTATTTATTTTTTAAATTTTTAGGTCCTCCCTTTAAACCTGTAGGTATAACCCTTTAAACTCGTAGGATTAGTCGTTTCTGAACTTGCATAAATAAAGGATTCCGGAGCAAAGCTTTGTAAGGCACAAGCTCCATAAAAAATGGAATCTTAAATGAGACATTCTTATCATATGACTGGATTAATCGAGCAGTTTTAGCGCATAGTTCATGCTCGTTAAAAAATAAACATAAAATCGAGCAGTTTTAGCACATAGTTCATGCTCGTTAAAAAATAAACATAAGATCGAGCAAATGTTTCAACCCGCGTTTAAGCTCATTAAAAAATGAACTATCCTCCGGTAAATAACCATTGTGAATGTAAATTTATCAGCCATTAAAGCCTTGGTCGTGTTTGCACCGTCACCTCCACTTTTCATTTGGCCGATCATTCACCTCCATTTGATTGTTTACCCATTTTGAGGAACAGCTGCAAAGAGTGATTTCACTAGCCGTTGTTGTGACACTGTCGTGCTTGGAAAATTCCAACCCTTACCTGGAATCAGCTGCTACCCATCTTATCACTCGTTCCTCAAAAGACGAGTCTTCTTTAAGCTCTTTTCAGCTGACTCGTAAAATATGAAAAGATTGCCGAGTTTTGGCCTTCCAGCTCGTTAAAGCGACCGGAAGTGCTACCCCTCCTCTATATTTTAATCTTTTTGGACCTGATGGATTATTGCACAAAAAGATCGAGCGCTTGTTTTGTTCGGCTCGTGAAAACTATCAAAAATTCATCCCTTCAGTATTGTTTTATACTTTTTCGGACTTAAGGGATTAGATGACGAAAAAGGACTTCCGGAGTTACCTTTACGTTCCTTTTCAGACTCTCTAAAAATGAAAAGGACCGAGTTATCTTTGTCGTTAAACTCGTTAAAAACATTAATAGCGACAAACTTGTCTTTAGACGAGAACGAGTTTCACTATCGCTAGACTCGTTAAAACATAGCGATGGGTTTGCCCGAAGGGAAAATTATAGAACAAGCATATGTTATCCTCCTCAAGCTTGACAAAAATAAAGAGGTACTGGTCAGCAATGAATGGGGAAAAATTGGGAAGAAACTCAAATAACCTTTATTGGTAGCAGGTCGCTCTTGAACATGACACTTCCACTCCATGCCTGAGTCGGGTTGGGTTGTTTCATTCATCAGTCACATCACCATGGTCTCGCCATACCATCCACCTTTAGGGTAAATGCTACCAATCCATCACACAAGTGTCGCCGATATGTTCAAGAGAAGTCATCCAGAGAAGTCAACCGTGTCCCATCCACTACCATACATTATACTTCATTCATTCATGACCGCCACCCTGAACCATATATCATCAGATCGTTTTCACCTCCATCAAAATCATTTGCTCCGTTCCGTGTCACTGATGTGGGATACATCAAGGCCCTCCTTTGATGGATCGCTTCTTGTCGACATCAGCTCATTATCCAAGAAGTTGATCTAGGAACACCCCTTCAGTACTTTGAAGCTTGAATGCCTCAATGGCAAGTTTCTCACTTCCGGCGACAGGTATACATCAATGACCTTCGACCGAAAGATTTTGCGTGGTGTTCGACGCCAAGTCCTTTATTCACACCACGTGAATTGTACTACAGTACCTTGAGGTTCATTATCATTATCGGTGATTCCTCTCGCGCTTGTTAACAGTTTACATCATTGACTGGTAATCAAGCGATGTCTTTCCATGTTCGACTTCAAAACATTTCTCACATGGATCGACTTGTACTTAGAGTGAAGATCGAACGAGATTGAAGACCCCGGATCTAGTTTCATCCATCTGGGCTGCGATATATATTCAGGAAAAATAAAGACATTGAAATGTACAGCATTACAGCACAGGTAATCATCCTACCAAAAGGATGATGATTTCATCAAGATCATCAGTCTACCATCAGACGATTGTCCGTCCTATGTACATCAAAATGAATTTATAAAGCTGAGCATGGGAATGCCCGCCTCAGCTAGATCATGAAAACAGTATAAAAAATAATGTATTGTATTGTATCTTATTACAGGTCTCCTCCCAGCATTGAAAGAACTTCGGATCCTCCTAATAAAGCATTTCACCCGATAAACGGCCTCGTACTTTAGGGGGCAACTGTTATAGACATTTTTGTGCCTTACAGCTATAAGCATGAAATTTCCATAAACCAAGGGATCCTAAGTCCCTAAAGATGTTGTTCCAACTCCTAAAGAAACAAGGTCAACAAATGACAGCTTCTCCCAGAAGTTCTCCACCAGAAACTGCTCAAAACTAGTCAAATCAGGATCAATTCAGAGGCTCCACTAGCTGCCTGCGTTGCAAAGCACCCAAATACACTGGCTAGGTGCGTTGCAACGCAGGTGAATGCACTACCAGGGTGCGTTGAGCGGGAAATGACAAATGGAAAGCTCAGTCAACGAGGTGGAAAGACAATGGAAGCTTCCAGAATCTTCTCCAATGACACTTGCCTCAATGAATTCGACTAGTGATGAGTAAGAGGCTCTCAACCTCCAAGTGGAAGCAAGAACTGACAGAGAGAAGCCACAAGTCAAAACATAAGCTGACTCATCCTCTCTGCTTACATCTATATATGGATCCCTCATCCCAGAGATACAAGGGGCTGGAATTTTGTACTTTGCAGAGAATTGTTGTTGGTTTGAGATTGAGATTAGTGCATTGGGTGATTTATGCTTTGTTGGAGGAGAGGAAGGGATTCCTTTGCTGGGAGGTAGATGCTGGATCGGGACTCGCTTGGTTGTATCTCCTCTTGGACTTTCTTATCATATCAATAAAACTATTTGAGTTTCTCCTATATGCTTGTATATCAATGATGCTTTGTTATATTTGCATGTTTAGTTTAAATCTGATCCTAAACTAGTTATGAATGTAAATCTATGTCTTTTGTGTAGTTTCTCTCTTTTGTGATCTTGCAGGAACTTGGTGAAGCTGGACCAATGAGAGAGCAGGCAGCGGGAAGCGAACAAAGAGGAGAGTGAGTGGATCAACAAACTAGCGAAAGACACAGGTTAGTTACATCCTTCCTCTTCGTTTACATTTCATAAAGAAGAATACGAGAATAGTTTTCCTTGTTTGTTGCTAAGGCACTATCACACCTTAGAGTGGGATAGGGGCATTCTGAATGGATACTTTTCCCAACAACAGGTGGGTTCCGTCCCACGCCGGTTGACACATCAGGGATTGATCCTTCTCTCGGGGGCATTAGCGGCCAAGAAAGGCCTGGCACTTCTGAGCAAGAGAGGGACACTCCAGTCCTTTCTCGAGTTCGCTTTCAAGCGGAGAATAACATAGAGGTAGAAGAACTTTCAGAGTCATTAGTGGCTCCAAATTCTCCACTACCATCTAGTCATCCAGACGTATTACAATACGTTGGGACTCTGACGCATAGACCGTCAAGTCCAGGTTACGCTACATGCTTACCATCGATGACCACTACTGGAAGCATGGCTTCTACGAGTGCTACGACTATGCAAACCCCAACATTGGTGCAAGGGGGAGGAACCATTTCCATCCCCTCCACTTCCTTGTTCGGATCTTTTGCTAGCACATCTTTAGTTGGGTCTACCTCCATTCCTTCCACGAGTGGAAATGCCCAAACCAATGCTTTTAGTACTGGACTCTTCCCTTTTGGCACCCAATCACAGGGTATTCCATCGGTTCCGTTTAGTGCCGCTACGTCCATGATGGGCGGATCAGCTTCATTCCAGGGTTTTCCTTTCGGAAGTGGTCATATACCACATTCCAACCCGACGGTAGGGTCCATGCCTTTTTCTTCTTTAGGACAAAGCAGCAATCCTTTCCAAGGTTGGAATAACCCTGGGGTTAGTAGCGCGGGAACTGGGAATTCGTTTATCGGCCAACAAGGGAATAGGCCGTACTCCACGGTCAGCATGTTTCAAAGTATTCCTCCCCTTGCTTCGGCTTGGAATCTGTATCAGGGGTTATCAACTCCCTACAATCCTTTAGGAGGAAACTTTGCTGGTTATGGAGGTTATACGGCCGGAGTTGGTCAAACTCCGAATTTTGTTGGACCACAAGGCTTGCCTTTTGGTTCAGCCGGTTCTACTGGTCACTTCGGGCAGCCTGGTGCCTCCCAAATTCCAGGACAATCTTTTCAGAGCTTTGGGAGTTCTGCCCAGTCTGGGTGGAATCCCCAAGGTCCACCTAGGCTTCCATTTCTGGCAACGTTAAACTTGCCAGATCTCACTAAGTTAACAAATGACCCAATCAGGTGCAATCCGGCCTGGCCTCCGGTCCCGACCAAACTCCCTTCGGACATTCCAAAATTCGAAGGGAAGAGTGGTGAAGACCCAAGCGACCATGTAACCACATTCCATCTGTGGTGCTCATCTAACTCCCTTATCGATGTCTCGATTAGGTTGAGACTCTTTCAGCGCACCTTGACTAGTAATGCGGCCAAATGGTATATAGAGTTGCCAGGGGGCAGCTTTACATCGTTCGCTGACTTAGCCAATATTTTCTTAAATCACTTCCAGTTGCCTGTCCGCTATGATGCCGGAACTGAACTTCTGGCCACCTTTCGTCAGGATAAGACAACCCACATTTCTGATCCTATTCAGGAATGGAGACGGAGAAAGAGGCTCATTAAAGCCGAAATCCCTCCGGAGTACTGTCTCGAGTGGTTTTTGAAGTCTTTACAACCCAAGATCTCCAAGGATGTCTCCATGTCTGGGGTCTATTCTGAGGAGCAAGCCATTTTTAGGGCCCAGCAATTAGAATTGATCCACTCTCAGCCTAAGATCCTACAAAAGTACTTGCCAGATGCTCCTGGATCTAAGGTTGATGTAGCTAAGTCTAAGCCAGGTCCGCACGCGGATGGTATCGTCGGGTCAGTAGACACAACTACCGTGAACTTGTTGAATCAATTGCAGCAGTTGTCCTTGCAAACTGCTTCTAACAACCAAGTCACATCGTCTAATCCCCCCGCTTCCCAGACTTCTTCAATAAATGTCGTCCAATCTGATAATCCCAAAGGAAATCAAAATTCCAATGGAAAAAAGAAAGGACGAGGTAAGAAAAAGAACCAAGATGGGAAGCCTGATGCAAATAAATCTGGCAACAATGCTGGTGGTGGTAGAAATGAGTCGAGAAAGAAAGTCAAGTTTCCATGCAAGTTGTGCAGTGGAGACCATCTAACTCATCTCTGCCCTAAGATTGAAGACGCTCAGTGCTTTTTAGGACAGCAAGGGACTTCTAGTTCTCAAGCTGTGTTAACCAACCCGTTTCCCTAAGGGCAGCAACTTCTTGCTGGCGCGAGTTCGAACCCTGGAACCTCCGCTGGGGGCAACCAGGAAGGGGAAAAATTGTCGAATGTTTTCATGATGGGTTCTAATGTCCATGTGGCTACTCAGTCACGTGATTATGGTGAAGCTGAAACTTCCAAGGACAAGACTGTTCCCGGAAGTACTGACCTTCATATCGAGCGACCCTCTGTCGAGACTATACCACGGATACCGAAAGGTTCCGCTAAACGCGCGACGATTAATCCTAATGCTAGGGCCACCCAGAATTACTCCATTGTGGAGGATCTGGCTCAGAGTCCGTGTGCCATGTCCGCTTTAGAGGTTCTCCAGTCGTGTCCAGCTCAGAGAAGCGCTTTACTCTCCGCAATTGGAGCAGTCGATCCAGCTAACTTTTTAGTGCTCACTTTTGACATGTTAAATGTCAAAAAGCGACTCCCTCATCATATGGCTTTTCAAATAAAGTCTACATACCAGAAAATCAATATTTTTTGCACCGTAGTAGATGAAGGAGCTTCCACATGCGTTATGTCGATGTCATGTTGGAAGGCTATTGGATCACCTTCGGCTGTTCCTTCACCCACCGTCTTGACTGCATTTGACAGTCATTCTCACAAGCCGCATGGGATTATCCCGGCCTTTCCTATATGTGTTGGGGGAAAGGTCGTCAATATTGAAGTAGAGGTCATAGACGCTAACCTAGACTATAATCTCCTATTAGGAAGGAACTGGGTATATGAGATGGATGCCGTTGTTTTGACTCTGTTTCATGTAATTTGCTTTCCTCATGAGGGGAAAATCGTTAAGGTTGATCAATTGGACTATTGTCCAGTTGATCCTCAAGCAAGCTCTGACTCTACTGTCCCTTTAGTGGATAACCCTCGCCCGCCGACTGAGAATTTAGGAGTAGGGATGTATTCCTCATTGATGGGTACATTTGATCTTCCCTCTCCTTTCGCTAAAATTAATGCTATTTCATCATCTAAGGACTCTCCTCGAGAAGAGTTCTTCCGAACTCATTATTTTTCAGATCCTTGGACCTTGCCTTCACCTACGACCACATTAGTTGAAGGACAAGTAAATGGAATGGCATTCCCTATATCTGCAGCTGAGCTTAGATATCAGTCTATCGTAGACTCTGCAGACAACCATTCTACTCCTTTTTCCGAAGAGGGGTTAGATGGTCATGTGGCCCCGGCTTGGAGCCTTGATTCTACCTCTGCCTTGAACTGCTTAGATTCGGTTCTGCCTTATAAAGAAGCAATCCTCGAAGTAATGATGGGTATAGATCGACCTTGGGAAGACTTACACCATCATTCATACTTTCTTCCTCCATTGCAGGAAGTAGAATCTAGATTCTCTGAGCTCCTCGCTAGTGATGTTTGTACGGTGTCGAACCCTTTGGCTCCAGCACGCGTTCATGCCGAAGGTAATATGTCGGTAATTTTAAAAACGATACCTATAAACATCTCTAGGGACCCTAACATCATCGAGAATATCTTCATCGGAATTGAGTGTTCCCCTGAAGAAATTCAAATTTACACCGACCTATTCAAGGAATATCGTGATGTATTTGCTTGGTCTTATGAGGAAATGCCTAGCATTGATCCTTCTATAGTTCAACATGAGATCGAGACGTACGAAAACGCAAAACCAGTTCGTCAAAGGCTTCGGCCGGTCAACCTTAGGAAAGTAGCGGCTATCAAAGCTGAGGTTGAGAAGCTGCTAAGGGCGAGTTTTATATACCCTGTTCCTCTTACTGATTGGGTTTCTAATCCAGTCCCTGTGGAAAAAAAGCAAGGAACAATCCGAGTATGCATCGATTTTAGGGACCTAAACAAGGCTTGTCCGAAAGACAATTAACCCACGCCATTCATTGATCAGATTATCGACGAGTGTGCGGGTAATGAAATTTTTTCCTTCATAGATGGTTTTTCGGGTTATAATCAAATCTCTATCCGTCCTGAAGATCAACATAAGACAGCTTTTATATGTCCCTGGGGTACCTTTGCATATAGAAAGATGCCATTTGGTCTTAAAAATGCTGGAGCCACTTTTCAGCGGGCCATGTCATACGCTTTCCACGACATCAAACATGTCATCGAGGCATACTTGGATGATCTCACTGCTCGTTCTCGAAAGAGAACTGATCATCCTAGTCATCTTCGATTAGTTTTTGAATGTTGTCGTTTTTATAAAATCCGGTTGAATCCCAACAAGTGCGTTTTCGCAGTTACATCCGGTCGGTTGTTAGGGTTCATAGTGTCTAATGAAGGGATTCGAGTTGATCCTTTCAAGGTTGAGGCAATAGTTCAGTTGCCCCCCCCCCCCCCCCCCGTCCTCAATTCGTCAACTTCAAAGTCTTCAAGGGAAGGCTAATTTCTTAAGACGATTTATAGCAAACTATGCCGAGATCACTAAAGGGTTCATGTGTTTGCTACAAAAAGGAGTTCCATTTGTATGGGACGACTTTGAGCAGCGGTCGTTTGATGCTTTGAAAAAGGCATTAGTCTCTGCCCTGCTTTTGAGTCCACCGGATTATGGTAGAGACTTCCTTTTATATCTCGCTGCAGCAGAATCAACCATTGGTATGGTTCTAGTTTAGGAAGACGATGCTCTTGCCGAGCACGTGATTTATTATTTGAGCCGAGGCTTAATAGGTCCTGAACTCCGCTATTCTCCGGTTGAGAAGTTGGCCTTGGCAGCTGTCCATGTTGTCCAGAGGCTCCATCATTATATCTTGCTTCGCAAAACTTTTGTCTTAGCGGCGGTCAATCCATTTCAATTTGTCCTCAGTAGGCGAGTGATTGGGGGCAAATATAATAGATGGATAGTCATTTTGCAAGAATTCGATCTCGAGTTCTTGTCAGCCAAGTCCAAGAAATCTATGGTTTTCGCGGAGCTAATCTCTGAGCTTCCTTGTGGAGAGGATACTGTTTATGAGGAAAGTTTTCCCGACAAACATTTATTCTTCATCTCTTCACTCGACCCTTGGTATGGAGATATCATTGTTTATCTCCAGACTTCGAAGTTTCCCTCTACTTTCTCCAAGGATGAACGTCGCAAATTACGTCACCTGGCTAAAAACTATGTTATCATTGGTGACACATTATACCGTCGAGGGGTTGATTCAATCCTTCGGCGTTGTTTAACCTTAGAGGAAGCAGAGTCTGTGCTCAATGATTGCCACAGTGGAGCTTGTGGTGGTCATCTATCAGGGCTTGCTACAGCCCAGCGCATCTTACGTGCCGGCTATTTTTGGCCTTCACTTTTTAAGGACTGTGTGGAAGCGGTAAAACGCTGTCACCCGTGTCAAATTTTTACTCGCAAGATGCGCGCGCATCCAGCTCCCCTTTTTCCCGTTGTCACCGTCGGTCCCTTTACTAAGTGGGGTATTGATTTTACAACTTGTAATCCGCCTTCAGCGGCGAATCACAAGTACATTATCGTGGCTGTAGACTACTTTACGAAGTGGGCTGAGGCCATGCCTACTTATAAGAACGACAGTGACACGGCAGCTTTGTTTCTTTTCAATCAAGTTATCTCAAGATTCGGTATCCCAAGAGAGATTGTCACTGACCATGGCAGTCATTTTCAGAATCAATTAATGTTCGAATTGGCTCTTAAATTAGGTTTCCATCAGGAGCATTCGTCCCCTTATTATCCTCAAGCCAATGGACAGGTCAAGGCAGTTAATAAAACTCTTAAGACGATACTCCAACGGACAATCGATAAAAATCGGTCCAATTGGCACATTATGTTGTATTCGGCTCTTTGGGCATATCGAACCTCCGTCAAAACGACTACTGGTTTTACTCCTTTTCAGTTGGTTTACGGGATGGAATCTATCTTTCCGGTTGAATGTGAAATTCCATCTCTGAAGTTGGTTGTTGAGCTTCTTCCTGAGACTTTGAGTCTCGAGGAGCGCCTGGTTCACTTGGAACATCTCGATGAGCAGCGTCGAGATGTCGCCACGATGAATGAGGCCCATAAGAAAAGGGTTAAAACTCAGTATGATAAGTCTGTCCATCCTCGAGTCTTTTCTGAAGGTGACCTTGTCCTGGTCTATGACCAAGATAAGGACGCCTTGGGGGCAGGCAAATTTAAGCCTATGTGGTACGGTCCTTTCATCATTAAACGAGTTTTAGAAAAAGGATCATATGAGTTAATTGATTTCGAAGGAAACAAGCTGGCGGAGCCCCGAAATGGGCTCTACCTAAAGAAGTACTTTGGTTAGTTTTACCAGGCAATGGCTTCTTTGTATTTTATGTATATTTGTACATATATCATTGAGAGTTTTCTGATATCAGCACTTTTTGGTCTGCTTTGGCAGGTGTTGATGGATTATTTGGTTTATTTTGGGTTCGTCGATGGT
Source organism: Pinus tabuliformis (assembly GCA_031772625.1). Classification (NCBI taxonomy): domain Eukaryota; kingdom Viridiplantae; phylum Streptophyta; class Pinopsida; order Pinales; family Pinaceae; genus Pinus; species Pinus tabuliformis. The sequence continues at coordinate 209,320,273 of CM062818.1, read as the reverse complement.
GCTAGTCTGCACACTCGGAATCTTGCTTCCGCAGCTTGGGTACTCTATTATCCAACTGGTCAATTGATGGTATCAAGAGGCGTGTGCATCGGTCCTGCTTCAAATAATATGGCCGAGTATACTGTTGTTATTAATTTATTATCCGAGGCAATCTCTCATGGGATCGACTCGTTGGTAGTTTATCTTGATTCTCAATTGATAGTGTCTCAATTAAATAACATTTATCGGGTACGGGATCCATCGTTATATCGCCAGTATTTAAGGGTGAGGTTGTTGCAAAGATCATTTACTTATATTAATTATTTTCATATTCCAAGATCTCATAATTGGTTAGCTGATTCTATCGCTAATCAAGCATTAGACTGGCATATTAATCATTCATCACAATAAAATCACGCATCAAAAAGTCAAACTATATATATCGTAAAGCGTCTCGAGTGTACATATGTGTGTCCAAAAATATACAAAATTTGGACTCAAATGCCCATAATCATGTCCGGCATATCTAATGCCTCGGCTCAGGATGAGCGTCTAAGTATGTCACTATAGCAGTGGCCACACGCCGAAAGATGCGAACCCAGTCACGTGGCATGCCAACCACATGACGCTGCATATCTGGAGGAAGGTCCTCTATGACGGCCATCGGTACTCAGCAGCTCAGTCTCGCCAAGTGTCGTTGGACGTTGTTTAGAGTACGTTCTGTATCAGCAGCCGCCTCTTCGACTCCTCGGCCGCGCCGTCCATGCCGCGGGAATCCATCTGGTCGTACAGGCCCAATGTCTGGAACATGATCATCATATCAGTCATTTGAATCTCATCAAAAAATATTTTTCAAAATTCATATATTTGAAAAATCCAAAAAAAATCATAAAAACAAAAAAATCTTACCGATCTTGCCCCATGCTGCATTTGGTGGCAACGCTAAATCAGGATCTCCTCGGAAATCCAGTCCAGCATAGGGGTAGTCGTCCATGGCGATGATATGTTGATCCCACCAGGTGAAGAAGTCATCATCAAATGCAGTCCTTGGGACCTCCCCACCCCCCAGACGTTTCATCAGATCAGCCCACCGGCCCATGCGTGGATCGCGTGGGGTGCTGATGGAAACTGCTACCCTGGGGCGGAGTGCGGGAACCTTCTCAAAAAAGAAAGTGCACAAGATGCTTCCATAGCCAAAATTTTTAGTCTGACCCCTCCTGATAGAAGTGAGCTGGCTCTTCATGTTGGCCAGAAGAGGAGTACACCAGTCAAACACAGTAGTAAGACAGTCAACTGCCACGCTCATGTTTTGTCGTGACGCCTGATGCAGAGAGGATGATCCGTTCACCCGAGCCATGGTAAACAGGATTATTTTAAGTGACAAACTTGCCACATGTGTAATGGAAATCTGGCTCCCAACCTTCTTGGGATGTCCAGGGCAGTATATATATGCATAGTCCTCTATCGAGAGGGCACTCCGTGACCTGCCCCGGGACTCTACTACCTCTCCCCTTCGGGAAAGGCCCGTGATAAAATAGATGTCCTCCACTTCTACCCTGAGTGGCATCTGATCGATCATAAAAGCTTCCTCATCGACATCCCAATAATCAATGAGCATCTCGAGCAATCACGTGTTCGCTTTCATATTTGGCAATTTGAAAAATTTAAGCAAACCGCATCCCCGGAGCGCATCCAATGCTTCTGGACTGTTCATAACTTCATTGTCTACCGCTGCATGTTCTCTTTCACGCCACGTGATAGGCATCCTGAGAAAAAAATTGAGTTTAAACCATTAGTTTTTGTTGAAAATGATTCGTGGCGTATACGCAGGTCCCTTTGCACACAGTCGCGTGTAGGGCTCGCGTATACGCGGGTTCAATATTACCAACCTGCGTATACACCGCGAGCGAATGTTTGACAAAAGTTCAACGGTGAAACCTCAATCATAAATTTTAAAAACTATCACAATCAATTGCAAGCTAAGGATAAGGGTTACCTGGAGGTATTCGACGAATTTGAACAGTTGAATCTGGCTGTGGGAAGATTGCTCCTCTTGCTCCAAATCTTTTGCTCTCAAACTCAAATGGTAAAAATGGTGAGTCCAAAATGCTTTTTATAAGTTTTGAAAATGCAAAATTTTTTCAAAATTTTATTTTGTTTGGCCTCATGTGACTTTTAACTTGGGAGCTTGGAATGTCGAGATTGGTTTGTTTTTCAGGACATTTTGGACGTTTTTCGACAGTTCGAGACGGTTCCATGACTGCTGACCCGTCATGGCAGGTATCGTGTTTTCACTGGCATATAGGTTAGGGACACTATTTTTCCGTTGCATTATGCATACTAGCCTCCATTTGACCGATACATCTGCCATAGGGTTGATCCCATCGTGTTATGGTTCGTAAGCCATCTTCACTCGCCGATTCTTTAAATATTGACACGATGGTAGAGCCATCCTTTACATGGGCATCCTAGTTAGCACCTCACTGACATTTTTTGCCCACGCTGCTCCGATTTGAGTAGGCTCGGGAGTCCTCTGTAGTCCCGCCATGACTTATGTGTTGAAGACTCATTCCTCTAGCTTCTCCGCTTTGTTTTGTCCTTATACCCTAGAGGCTCCTTTGTGTTGAGTTGTACTACTGCATTGCATGTTGACCACTTGCACCTTTTGGCCTAAAGCCGGCTTCACTTGGACTCATGTTTAAGCCAACTTTTGACCATGACCTCTGTAAAATCAACCTTGCATACCTTTGACTTCTGCAACTTCACACACCTTGACCCATGGAAGGAGCATACCTTTGAGTGTCACTGACCAGTGTTCACCTCCCTGCATTGAGCATAGGAACGTTCCTGTCTCGGGAACTAGATCATCTGTTTCACCGACACTCGCTCTTTCCATTGTACCATAGCATTCTTTTATTCTTTTTCCGGCTTAACAGAAAAAGACAAAAAAATTAAATATTCCAAAAAGAGCAGGAACGGGACATTATTTCCATTTATTGTTGGCAGCTAGAGTTAGTCGTGTCGCCCTTGAACAAAGCACTCAAAACAAAGTCTCCTCCGCATGGGTGGGATTTAGTTTGACTTAGGTATGCCATAACCTCGTTACTGAGTCAGTTCTCTCCCGATTGGTTATCTCTTCCAATCATATGGAGGGTTCGTTCGTGCCTCCTGCATGGCGAACTTATACAGAGTCATCATATGCTGCCACACAGTCACATTGAGTCGTGCTTTTGTTCAAGGGAAGTTAGCCTGAGTCGGCCTCTCTGCGGTGTCTCTTGACTCATTTTTCAGTCGGCCATCCCTGGTTGTCAGTGTCATGTCTATCATCACATCAGTTATATTGGTCCTTTACTCGTGCCGGTTTGAGAAGGTCCCCATTGACTTCTTGCTGGCGGGTCTTGTCCTTATCGACGACGACACCTTGCTCTGAGGACAGGCCTAGAGCTGCACCCTGGCCCTATTTTCATTATTGATAGGTCACCTTGTGCTCAGCATCGATCAGTATCATGGGTCTTTGACTGAGTGGTTTCCCTTGTGTTCGACATCAGCTTACATTATCACACATTGGGATTCGTGCAGTACCTTGGTTTCCATTTGACCCTATTGGTGGATACCTCGCCTCTGTGTCGGCTTTCATTATTGGTTGGTTCAGAGGGTTTCTGCCATGCGCTAGCCACATCTTGTGTACGCCGGAAACGTACTTCGGTTGGGTTACTACATCTTTTTCGTCCGATTCCTTCCACATTATTGGCCTACGGGTTACACTCGCGCTAGATTGATGGAGGATGCCTTGATGCCTTCCTTCTAGCGGATCTTTCCCTATCGACTTCGACTCATTGCTCTGGGGCAAAGATCTAGAGTCTATTTGGCAGTACCTTGGGGTTTGCAGTCATTAGTGGCAGATCCTTCGCTATCGACAGTGGGAAACCATCATTGTCTCCTGATCGATAGATTCTTACAGGTGTTCGACTCCAGCTCATCTATTCACACTTGTTAGATTGTATTGTGTACCTTGACGCTCATTATCATTATCGGTGAGTAGTCTCGCGTTTGTTAACAGTATACATCAAGGACCGGTAATCAAACGATTTCTCACATGGTCGACTTCAGATCATTTATTCCCATGGTGTAGAAATGTACCACAGTGGTCGGTGAAGACCTCAGGTTGTATCAGCATTCATTGGTTCACTTGACAGTTGCTCCTGTTGCTGCTAGTTGATACCACTCCACTTTATATGTTGCAGTCAGTCACGGAGACATCCTATATGTTGGCACCTGAGTTTGCAGTGTAGTACCATCCTATTCCATCATGTTCAGTTGGTACCTTTTGGGATCAGTCCTTGATATCAGTGATCCGTTGCATCTTTCAGCATCATTGACAGTCTTATATGTGATATTCAGACATGTACTTGTTCATTATGATCAGATGATCCATTATGTATTTTTCAGTCATTTATACTTGTATAATTAGTGGATCCGCTTGTACTTGATATGCGGACATGCTTTACTTTTTCTAAGCATGGGTATGCCCGCCTCAGACAGTGTTTCTTTTTTATCTCCTTTGGTGGCTTGGCAGGCTGAATTCTGGTGAAGTCCTCCTCGGTTTTTGACAGACTTCCTTTCCATGTACTCGCATAATATATTTCGGCCATCATGTACCCCTTATGACCTCATATATTAGGGGGCATCTGTTATAGCTCCAAATCTCACTCTTATGGTTTGTGATGTTGTACTTATGGCCTAGGGCAACCCCTCCTTCCAGACCTGGTCCTAAAATTTAAAAAACAGTGTTTTATTCCTTATACGCGACATTGGCCTGAGTTAAACGCGTGTATACGCGGGTCTATGTATATCCAACCCGCGTGTATGTATTAAAACACTTAAAAAAATATAAAATTCCTTCTTTTCGGGCGGAGATCGCGGGTTTTACCTGCTGATCACCTGTTAGTGCCCGTGGCCCAACTGTTCCCAACCAACTCCTAACTAAAAAACTACTTTGGAGATGGTATAAAAAGACCTCAAAGGGAAGGCCTAAGGGAGGAGAGAATAGAGAGAAAGGTTATTATGTTGAGATTTTCCCCTTGACCAGGTCTGAAGTCCCTTGTGCCTTCTGCACTTCCCCCATTTTGTACAGGAAACCTTTGTTTCCTTGTGTGTTGATGTTCATCCACCATTTATGACATCATGGAGAGAGTCATGGAAGGAGATTTGTTAGAGGCTTGAGGCTGGAACGGATCCGGAAGGAAGCTTTGCTTGGAGCCTGCTGAAGGTGACTCAGGTGAACATATTCCTTTTTATGTACTTTATTTGTCTATAATAAAAGAAACACATGTCTTGGTTCCCGAATTGAATCCTCTTTATGTTAATGATATTCATGTTTTGAATTCATGTGTAAATGGTTGTCTGGATTTCATAACTAACTACTTTTCTTTGTAACATGAAGATGGTTTCTTTATAAGTTTTTGTCCATGTACTGTTGTGTTCTTTGAATTGTTTGTTTTGCAGGACAAAAGAGAAGAAGGGAACTCCAAGAAGGGTTTGGACCCTAAAGGCCTTCTCAAACGTAGGACTAAAGGTACGTACCCTTATCGTAGAATTTGCTTATAATAGCATAATGACTGTATGAATGTATGTTTCTTTGAATAGACAACTTTCAGTCTGCTAGGGTTTCACCCAAAAAGCCCTAGGGGAGTTTTTCCCTCTACCAAACGTGCCCCATTTGTGTGGAAAGTTGTTTTAAGTCTGTTAGGTTATGAGACTAAAACTTGGTTGTATCCTAAATATCCATCCAATAGAGAAAACATCTCTGACCATGATATTGTTTGCAGTATCTATTCCATAGATAGCATGGGTAGTTATCTTTGTTTGAGGCGTGGTTTAGATTTCATAAATCAACACATAAGAAGATTTCCCTGAACTTGTTTCTTATCGGGACCAACTTTGATACCCAAGTGGAGTGTTTCACTTTGTATATGATTTGAGTATCCCACAATTGCCTTAACTCTTTTTGAATGAGAGGCTCAAGTGTTGGATGTACCTTCTGTAGCATTTGTTGAAATGGTTTGGCCCCTTCCTTTATCAAAATCACATGTTGGATGATTTGTGTGTCATAATATTTAAGTTCGTCATACATCTACACGAATACATCTTGGTATTGCTTGAACAAGCGGATAAAATCTTGTCGCTCCTATGGTGTGCAACAGCTACCAAAATTAACAAACTTTGGATTTTTTTTTGTTCCCAAATTGATTTGCTCGTATGACATTGTTGAACTATGTTTTTTAGCATTAACAGGTACCCCGAAGCCATTATGCAGGTCCTACATCTTTTCCTATGATACCGCGCCTTTCGGCATGATATTTCCTTTGCTTGAGCCAGTTTCATCTTACAACACCCTTTTGTGCTCGTCTTCAGTTTGAAAATATCAGCGTTCACCATGAAGTGTAGTATCTGTTAGTCATCATTGAAAATGCATAAATTAGTAATATTATCAGGGACATATGGCTTATAAAGAATTTCTATAGAAAACCTGCCCCTTGACTGTGACAACCTAGCAGCAGCATTTCCCAATGCATCTACAACTGTGTTACACATTCTAGGAACAACAATAATATTAAAAGTTTGGAATTATGCCATACCTCTTGTTGATAACTCTAGAGATGAGGTGACACACAATGTATGGTATTACGTACCTGTCAGACAACAGTCTATGAGTCACCTACTACTTTTAGGATTTTAACGTTGAGGTCAATGGCTCTTTGCAGGCCCAAGATGAGTGCCTCATATTCTGCATTTTTGTTCGTGCACTCAAATTCCAAGTGGCTAGAGATCATATTTTTTTTTGTAGTAGGTTTATTAAAATGCAAACAACTCTAGAGCACTCCTGTGTTTTGGAACCATCAAATAAAAGGTCCACATATCATACGTACAAGGAATATACACTACACTAGTACTATTATTACTATTACTACTAACTGTACAAATGTCATTTTCACCAGTTGGACTGGGAAGGAGCTCCAACTATGTATCTGGTGAAATTGGGGATGGTTGCACAAGATAGCACCCCATTTGAGTTTCCAAGAAGCAATTTCCAAAGATAAGTTCTTCGAAAGCCACTGGTTTATTATGTCCATTATAGGGAGTAACAGTATGTTTCAAGTATCTCCCTTAGTTCACTCAGATCTAATTATTTATGCCCTTTTGCAGAAGCCATAAATGTGACCAGTTTGTAGAAAAGTACCCTTACAGCTTGTTGGACCAATCTTTTCTCAACAATACTCCATATGCTTCAGGAATGTCCACAAAAAATATGTTGATACATTGGTGGACTCGCTCATCGGATGATAAACAGATAATCACATCTGTGAGTTCACCAATTGCGTGGACAAGGGACTTGTCCAGCTAAATGATTTGTGCATCTGTTTTGTCCCAATTTTCATTGATTTTCTTGGCAATAGATATGGCATTATGCTTACCAATGCACCAAAATCAACCAAGCAATTGTGTACATTGAAGTTAAATATTTCAAAAGTTAAAAAAAATGGAGGGAAGAGTGTATTTACATCCATTCTCAAAGCATTAAGTACAACTTCGAGGGAACCAGAGGACAAATTGTCGAAGTGTCTGAGGGCGTGACTTGGTTTGTGAATTCTAGAATGATGTTCTTAATCTTACTGCTTACAGAAGCACTTTTCATTGTAGTTGCATTCCCAAACTTTCTCTAAGTGTTTTTTCTATGTTGATGGGTGGACTGATATTTCTTAATAGATTTTCTTTGAGTTTCTGCTTCATCAACTCTTGTCAGATGGTCGGCCCTTGGCTTCTAAGATTGTACTGGTCGGTCTGCTTCTGGGTCGAACCATCACTCGAAGGTTTTTTGTTGGCCATGTTATTTTGGGATGTGAGTATGAAATTTAACATGTTTATTATGTGCCCCACACTTGGAGTCTCTTTGGTTGCAACAGTTTCTTATTTTACTTCCGTAGGATCGGTCTACTCATCATCAAGTACCGCATCAACAAGATGTGTAGCAAGAACGTTCATGGTGTGATTTATTTGTGGGCACTTTTTCTCGGAATGATATTCTTTATGATATGAGCAGTATTGGTATATGCCCATACTTTAGATATTCAATACATTGTTCGAGCTCCACCGAGACTTAGTCAGTTGGTTTTTACTACTACCAGAATTTGTAGTCCTTCTAAATAGGTTGAATTTCGGATGGTTGTTGCTCACAGTGGTCTCGCTCAACCTTTCTTTAAGCTTTTCCTGCTCATTTGACAAGTTCTTGACAATACAGTGTAGAAATTCCCACTGTAGATCACCTGATAATGCAATATACTAAAGAAAAATACTTGATCTACTTCTACAAACAATTACGCGGAAGCTTAATCGAATAAGAGAAAGATCAATAGAACACATATAACTGATAAGGAGAAATCAATCACACATAACACAGAAGAAATAACCCAGGGAAAGCCTCAACCTAAAACCCCAACTCTATATTATCATACAAGTGGAAATATAGTCCGGATTACAAAAATAATCAGCTCACAAGCTATCCTACTCTCTCTGCAATCCCCCTACTACTCACAGACAGTTAAAGGCCTCTCACAAACCTTCTCCTCTGTTCTCCAAGCCTCCTATTTCCTTGCGCAGTTTTTCATGGGGTCTAGTGCTTCCACAAGTGTGAATTCCCACCTCACACTGCTCACTTGGCTCAGAAATAATTGCACAAACTTGAAGGAGATAATTCCTTCTCCATGGATGAGTTTCCTTTATAGGAAAAATCCATCCAACTGATAGTACATTGTCCCTCCTCTGATCTCAACTGGGTCTTTCTCTGAACTGACATGCATGAGTTATTTATGAGAGAATATTCAGTTATCTGGAGAGCAGCAGTTACATGCATGCAAGCATTAACTAACTGAACTCACAATTAATTCTACAAATTGTTAGAACTAATCTAACTAGACTTGACTCAGTTAACTGAGCCAACTAATTACAACTCATCCTTATCTCTTTAACTGATGGATAAATTCCTCAATCAATGGAGAAATTGTTGCATGTCCTGACATAGACTTCATGTTTGATTTTTCACAACTAATTAACTCATGGTGAATTAATTATTTATTTTACAAACAGCTGCTAAGATCAAATTCGAATTTTACTTCTCAATTTTAGTCCAGGGACTGACTAAAATTGGAATCCATCCTGAACTGCTAAAAATATCAATGTTATTTTTAGCACTTCCATTTTTTATTCCCTATTGCTTAGTTCACCACTGGTACCTAAACTACTATTTATAGCAGTGCTATTTTTAGCACTTATATTTTTAGCATTTCTTGTTTCCATTTTCAACACTCCCTCTCAAAAAGAAAGGCTTCAGCTCGAACTCGATCCTGAACCTTTGGAATGTTCTGCATGCAACACTCCTCCCAAGTGTGATTGCTCCAGCAACTTTAGAAACAAAAAAAAACTCCCAACTGACCTCTTTGTTGGGCTAGAAACATCATCTGATGCTAAAGCTCCATCTGCCACTAACAAGTGCTCCCTCTTTGACCTCTGAGCTGCTACAACACTCCATGCATCTCGCACTGTTTCACACCTCTCTGTGATATCCTGCACTGGTGCAACACTCATGTGCCTCTCGCATTGCTGCAGCTTGCTAGCTCTACACAATCCTGGAACTCCTGCACTGTAGCTCTCTCTGCTGCTCCATCTGCATCTGTCTCTACCTAATCATCCAATCCCGCTACTCCTCGTTGGGGCTCCTATAGCAAAGTCGAATCAAAAGGTTGGTTATCTCAAGGATCCTGCCCCTATTCCAGCCTTCTTGGGACGATCACTCCACATCACCCCACCTCCTACCTGGAGGTATGAATGCATGTGATCCTTCTGCCCACTTGCCTCGAAATTTCCCCCTACTGGAGGTCTCTGTATGAGTGGATGCCTCCACTCTGTCTCCTCTTGGCTTCTCCAGTTGTGGCTGCTCCACAACCTCCTGAAGCTGCTTCACCAATTGTGGCTCCTCCACAATTGTCTGAGACTTCGTCTGGCACTGCATGTTGAGAGGTAGTGTACTCTCCCTCTCAACCACCAAGTATCCAACAGTTGCCTTGCTCCTCAAGGCTTTGCATGAATCTTGAACCTCAACAGCATACAATTTCTTGACCCGTGAACCAATTTGCTTCACCTGTCTCATGGTGATGTGTCTAAGGAAAACCTTTCCCTTACTGAAGACTACATCATAGCCTTTGTCTTCCAGCATTGTGATCGACACCAAATTTCTCTTCAGTCCTGGTACATACTTGACATCAGTCAAGGTAATGCGAGCTCCATGCTCCCTCTGGAAAACAACTATGCCTACACCTGAGACACTATACTTTTCATCATTACCCATCGCTATGAGTATCTGGAGATCTTTCGCCTCCAAGGTACTGAACAAATTCTTGTCGCCGGTCATGTGGAATGAAGCTCCACTGTCAAGAAACCAACCACATCCCACCATGGATGAAATCATGCATGCAAAGAAGGTGAAATCCAACTCGAACTATGAGGCCAATGCCTCACCTTCTGATCCTTCCACTGATCCCTTCTTGGATTTCCTCAATGGACAATTTGTAGCAAAATGGCCCACTTCATGACAAAGAAAGAACCGCACTTTCGATTTTTCAAACTTCTTCCCACCATGGGAAGAACTGGATTTGGAATGAGAATCCTTCTCCTTCCCCTTCTTCACCTTACTTGCTAAGGCACAATCTTCTTCATCCTCCTTGGATGAAGAAGATCCATCTCTGGTGCTTCTCCTTATCTCCTCATGCATCAGATCTGACCAAAGTCGTTCCCAATCTAGCAGTTTCTCTCTACCATTTACTGAGTCTTGGTAGCTATGTCAGCTCTTAGGAAGACCGAGGAGAGCTAGACTCACCATGTCGTCATTAGTGGTTGTGATCCCCACACTTCCAAGCTCATCCCTGCAGATGGTGAGCTTGTTCAGGAACGTAGAGATCGTGTCTCCCTTTTCACACTTGATTTTCCGAAGCTTGTCTTTCAGCACTAGCTTCCTCTGATTGTTGCTATTCTGATATATATCTTTCAATGTTTTCCACACCGAAAATGGTGTCTCCTTCCCATGGAGACTCAAGACTATGTGGTCTCAAACTCCATCCAGAAGGACTTTCCTTGCTCTAGCCACACATTTCTTCCATTCTACCAATTCAGTAGCATTAGCCGCTACAGGCTTGGGTACTTCTTGATCAATGAAGCCTTGAGACTGCTATCCTCTAATATTGCTTCCATGCGATCCTTCCAGGCTATATAATTGGAGCTGCCATCAAGGGCATACTCGAGCCTTAAATCGTTGAGCGCCATTGGTGAAAGTGAGATGTGATAAAAACTCGATTTTTATATTTAGGAATCACAAGCTTTAAACTTCTCCCTTCTTGTATACTGTTCTCTCCTTGATCACCTTTTCTCTGATACCATGTAGAAATTCCCACTATAAATCACCTGATAATGCAATATACTAAAGCAAAATACTTGATCTACTTCTACAAAAAATTATGCAGAAGCTTAATCGAATATGAGAAAGATCAATAGAACACATATAACTAATAAGGAGAAATCAATCACACATAACACAGAAGAAATAACTCGGGGAAAGCCTCAGCCTAAAACCCCAACTCTATATTATCATACAAGTGGAAATATAGTCTGGATTACAAAAAGAATCAGCTCACAAGTTATCCTGCTCTCTCTGAAATCACTCTAATACTCATAGATAGTCAAAAGCCTCTCACAAACCTTCTCCTCTGTCCTCAAGCCTCCTATTTCCTTGCGCAGTTTTTCCTAGGGTCCAGTGCTTCCACAAGTGTGAATTCCCACCTCACACTGCTCACTTGGCTCAGAAATAATTGCACAAACTTGAAGGAGATAATTCCTTCTCCATGGATGAGTTTCCTTTATAGGAAAAATCATCCAACTGATAGTACATTGTCCCTCCTCTGATCTCAACTGGGTCTTTCTCTGAACTGGCATGCATGAGTTATTTATGTGAGAATATTCAGTTATCTGGAGAGCAGCAGTTACATGCATGCAAGCATTAACTAACTGAACTCACAATTAATTCTACAAACTGTTAGAACTAATCTAACTGGACTTGACTCAGTTAACTGATCCAACTAATTACAACTCATCCTTATCTCTTTAACTGATGGATTATTCCTCAATCAATGGAGAAATTGTTGCATGTCTTCACATAGACTTCACGTTTGATTTTTCACAACTAATTAACTCATGGTGAATTAATTAATTATTTTACAAACAGTTGCTAAGATCAAATTCGAATTTTACTTCTCAATTTTAATCCAGGGACTGACTAAAATTGGAATCCATCCCAAACTGCTAAAAATAGCAATTTTATTTTTAGTACTTCCATTTTTCATTCCCTGTTGCTCAATCCAGCACTGGTACCTGAACTGCTATTTATAGTAGTGTTATTTTTAGCACTTCTATTTTTAGCATTTCTTGTTCCCATTTTCAACATGCATGTCAAGATTTTAAGATCAACGGTTTAATTCTCTTTGGCCTTGCTTACAAAGGCCTAAGAACTTTTACCTATTTTTTTGGAGTCTTTGGTTGGTTCATCATCTACAATGACTCCAATCGTGTGTAATTCCTTTTCAACCGTGATTGTCTCTTCGTAATTCTTTGTTAAAGTTTTTTTCAAATTTCTCTTTACAAACTGCATGATATTGGTTGGCAATTCAGAAGTGTAATAATCAATGGTGTTGGAGTCATCAAGTTTAGTGTTTGCTAGAAACTTATTCAAAATATAGTTAAACCTCTAATTGAAATCTTTCACTTTTTCCTTGTTCTCCATCTTGAGATTTCCTAGTTCTTTCAACAACATGGCGGGGCTCTTATCATTAGCAAATTTCTCAAGGAAATATTCTTAAACCCCCTCCAGTTATGGATGGAATTCGGAGGAATACTATGATACCATACTATTGCTTTGCCATCTAAGGTACACTGAAAAAGTCTACATGCAACATCGTCATAGTGTACCTCAAGTGTTTGCACATGTAGGTAGATGTTGTCTAAATGTTTCTCCACCTTAACTATTTTTTCAGGGTCATACTACGTCAGTATATTTTATGGATTCCTTGGAATCTTGTGTAATACAAACATAGTGCAAGTGGACCATGAAACATCCAATCTAGATCTTGATCTGCCATGTCTTCATCACTGTCTTCCACTTAAGAATCTGACTGGTCTTCTTCTTCTTCTTCTTCTCCACCCAACCCATGGAAAGTATCGTCTAAGAGAACAACATTATCACCATCACCACCATTGAAGGTTGGAGGTTGTTCTGGTTTTCCTGTGTTTTTTTAGAGTATGCTAACTCTTCAAGGGTGATAAAACAAATCTTCAACTGTTGAGACTATTATCACAGTGGGGGTGGTTTGGTTCTTCTTTGGAAAATATGGAAGATTTTATATTCTAGGTATCAATATAATAGCTCTCGCAAACTTTTAGGTGATGGGGTAGATGGCCTGGAGATGTTCATATATGAGTTCGTAAGGTTGTGCAGTCCCATGCTGAGAAGAATTACCAAATTTGGGAATGTGCACAGGGGAGTTGTTGTGAATGTTATTTCCTTGTCTAAAGGAAGTAATATTGGGGTTGGTGAGGTTATCATCCATAAAAGTTTGGTTTCCCTCCTTCTAGCACCAGAAATGTTGACGATGTTGGACCCGCCAACATTTAGGGGATATCCCTGATATGAAGTCTCAATTAGAACTTACACCTTTTGCTTTAGGAGTCCCATCCAATAGAAAGGCCCAGTTTCTAGGTTCTTAAATATTTTCCTTGGCTCTAACTGTCAACAAGAGAGAGGGATGAATTGGTGCCTTTGAAAAGAAAGAAGGTGTGCTTGGTGAGTGTTTAGTTGTAAATGTGTCAAAGTTCTTCTACTGTAGAGAGGGGAGGAAAGTGAGCCTCTAAGAGAGAGGTAATAGTACCACCCAAGAAGAGACACACACGAACCAGAAGGATCCATCTAACATCGAGTGAAATAGTCCACAAAGGATGTGACGGTCATTACAACCAACAAATGAAAAGGGTTTGTCTAGTATCCTGCAGAATAGTCCAGGAGGATGGGACAGCAATGACAACCATTACAACACATTCTCAATAATATAAGACTAAAACAACCAAAATAGTTCAACTATCTTAGCACATGTGAAAGAAAACATGAAGTACAAACATCCGCAGAATAGTCTTCCAAACATTCATAGTTCATGCATGAAGAACATACTAGCCTTAGAGGCTTCTGTTATTAAGTAAAAGTTACAAGACACATGTATACAATGAACATCACTAGATCCAATAGTGGAGCGTTGGAGGCACTTCTTACTCCCCAAAAGAACTAGCTTATCTCTCTAATGCTTTGCGACAGGAACCAAGGTGAAAATTCCCTTGCTCATACAATGAGGGAGTATATATAACCAAGGGGTGATGCTTCCCCTTCCTTGTGACTCTTTGACTACCCTCACAATTGTTTAACTTCCTATGACTTTTCAAATTTACATGACTCTTCGTATTCCACGCATGTCCTTTGGAATTTCACTTTACAATACATTTCTGAAACATATGTTACGTCATTGGCCACAAGGTGTGGCATGTGGCCACTCATGACAGGACATGACATGACACTGCTGACATGGACTTCTTGATGATGTGGCAAAGTCAACCCATTTCTTTTGAGTGTTGAATGTCTTCTTAATATTTTTTTTCTCTTCACTTTTGAATGACTTGTTGATGAGGAATCTTCAATGATCTCAAGTCTTGAATGGTGGTTGCAAAATAGTGTCCCTTTTCTTTTCTTAATTAATCATCTTGTGTTTTTAGCAATAAGTGTGTCTTTCAGCATGCTTCCCTCTTTCATATCATTCTTCATCATATTTCCGTGGTATGATAGAGTACCTGCATCTGCAATTTAGTCATGATGAAATGACATCAGTCTGAAAACCCTTTAGTCTAAGATATTTCATTTTGATCCATTAACTGAGTCAGAACCAGGTGATTGGTAGGGAGAGAAGGCTCAATTACTATGTAGCTGCATAGTTCAAACGACCAGGAATGAAGCTTGAGCCCTGAGACTGCGTAGTGCGTAGTTCAGGCAGAACTGAGGGAAAAAAATGTGCAATTCTAAGAGACAGTGGTACATGCTGAGGGGATGGGCACTGAGAGGACATATTATGGAGTTCCAAGAGACAAGGGAGGTTGGTCTATTACGCAACTTCATAGTTCAGAGGCTTAGGGAATGAGCTTGAGCCTTGTGATTGCGCAGTGTATAGTGAAGGCCAGGCTAGGAGGAATGGTTACGCAATTTTGGAGGTCAAGGCTAGAGCTTGGGCACAGAAAGTGCATAGTGCAGCAGTCCTGGGAGGTAGGAACTGCACATTATGTAGTGCTAAGGAGCAAGGTCATAGCTATAGTACTAAAACTGTGTAGTGTGCAGTTCAGGGAGGCTGGGCGAATCCAAGTTACTTAGTCGGGAAGCCTTCTCAGAAATGGTTGTGTAAGACCAATTATACTGAAATGAAATGTGATAATACTTTGACTGTGATCTTAGACTTAGAATACTTGATGACACAACAACATATATCACCCATGACCCATGAACAATGTATTTCCCTCTCTGTGACAACTTTATGACCAGTTACGACAAGTGCCACACTTAAGATAGAGTTTGGGACAACCGTGGCGACACTTGTGCGACAGTGCTTAAAACTTTGTGAATGAGTGTGATAGATGTTTTCATAGTTAGAACAAATCATATACACAAGGATAGAGCCTTGAAACCATCAGAACAAGTTTCTACACATTATGCGACGGCCAATCATGCCAAAATGTTATAAAATTATATATTACAGAGCAATGGAACACATAAAATATATTGCAGAAATATAAACACAAAAAAACACATAAAACAAGAGAGACACAGATATACATGGTTCACCCAATTTGGGCTACATGCATGGAGAAACAGCCAATCCTTCCTTTTATATTATCCAGCAAACATAAGAGATACAACCTACAGCAGATCCGATGTAATTCCCTCTTCACTCTCACACAATTTCCTGTCTCTTTCTCACTAAGAATACAGATCTACATAGATGTAATACAATTCCATCATATATAGCGAGGGGTTGCCTTCTATGAAAAAAAAAACCCTAAATTAAACATAAATTCTACCGTCATATCTCCGCCTAATGAACGACCCAGATTGACTACGAAATTACAATATTTTACAAGGCAATTTTACATCTATTTTTAGCTTCGGGGGCATTGCCCCTGATCCCCCGCCAGGGGAGGGGGCTCCCAAAATCATAGCCACCCCCCCTGGACCCCCCTTGCAACGTACATTTTCTGGGCAGCATTTCTACCACATTACGAAATGGGGTCTGATGCGATGATACTTGTGAATAAGGAAGATAATCAAGCTCCACGACCAACAATCTCCCACTTGGAGATTGATTATAGCAACTCCATCGCTGCTTCATTTGTTGGACAATGACTCCACTTTGGACCTGGTTGTTTCTCATCTTCTTTATCATACTTGAAGGCCAATTGAAACTGAGCAGAATCTCAGTTTCTCCCTAGTTGCAACTTTTGTTAACATATCTACAAGATTCTAGTTAGTGTGTATCTTTTCCAGCTTCAATTGTCCATCTTCCAACACTGATCGTATGAAATGGTACTTGAGCTGTATATGTTTAGTCTTCGAATGAAATGCAGAGTTCTTTGCAAGATTTATGGCACTCTGGTTGTCACTGTATAACCTGCCCAACTCCTGCTTCTTACCTAATTCATCCAGAAACCTTTGTAACCAAATCATTTCTTTACTAGCCTCTGTGGCATAAACATACTCTGCTTCTATTGTTGAAAGTGCAACAACATTTTGAAATTTTGAAACCCAACTCATAGTTGTTCCACCTACAGTAAACACATACCCTATTGTGCTCCTCTTATTATCTCTATCACCCGCCATATCTGCATCAACATATCCCTGTAGAGAAATGTTTGAACCACCAAAGCATAATCTTAATTTGTTGTACCTCTCAAATACCTGAGAATCCACTTCACCGCCATCCAATGTTCTTTTCTTGGATTGTTCATGTACCTGCTTGCAACTCCCACTACATGTGCAATATCAAGCCTTGTGCAGACCATTGCATACATTAAGCTTCCAAATGTTGATGCATATGGAACTTTAGACATATAATCCATTTCTTCCTGAGTCTTGGGACACATTTCCTTACTTAGTTTGAAATGGCTAGCCAAAGGTATAATAATTAGTTTTTCATTCTGCATATTAAACCTTTTCAACACCTCTTGTATGTACTCACTCTAAGACAATGTTAATTTCTGATTCTTCCTGTCTCTAGTTATTCGCATACCAAGGAATTTTTTTGCAACACCCAAATCCTTCATTACAAATGAGTTTTCCAATTTCCTTTTGAGCACATTTATTTCCTACATGTTAGAACCTGCAACAAGCATGTCATCTACATACAATAACAATATAATATAGCTACCATCATTTTTCCTTTTGAGATAAACACAATGATCAGAGTGACATCTAGTATAACCTTGTTCAGACATAAACCTGTCAAATTTTAGATACCACTGCCTTGGAGCCTGTTTTAAGTCATACAAGCTCTTCTTCAACCTGCACACTAGTTTCTCCTTTCCTTTAACCTCATATCCTTCTGGCTGCTACATATATATCTCTTCCTCCAGATCCCCATGGAGAAATGTTGTCTTTACATCTAACTGCTCAAGATGCAAATCTTCAATTGCTACTAGACTTAAAATAGTTCTGATTGAAATCATTTTAACAACAAGAGAAAATATCTCATCAAAGTCTATACCCTTTTTCTGTGCAAACCCTTTCACCACAAGTCTAGCTTTATACCTTTTTCTTCCTCCATCTTCTTCCTTCAACCTATAAACCCATTTATTCTACAATGTTGTTTTACCTGAAAGCAACCTGACTAAGTCCCAAGTCTGGTTATGTGCTAAGGAGTCCATCTCTTCTTTCATGTCTTGCTCCCACTTCTTCCTGGTTTCTACATGCACTGCTTCTTCATAACATTCTCGTTCACCAGAATCAGTCAACAATACATAATATAATGAAGGAGAGTATCGTTCAGGGGGTCTACTTATCTTGGTAGATCTTCTAACACCACGTTCAGGTGTTTGAGGTGCTTGTTGTTGTTGTGGTTGTTGTTTTTGTTCTAGTTGTTGATCATTATAATTTTCAGGCACCTTCACCTTTTTTGTGATCTCATCAAGTACCGTGTATTCTTTGTTTTCTTTTTCCTATTTCTTTTCCTACATCTGATCCTTATATAAAACATTTTCATTTAATATGACATCTCTGCTTCTAATGATTTTGTGTTTTTCATAATCATAAAAGCGATAACCAAAATCACTAACACCATATCCAATAAAGGTAAAGGTACATTTCTTTGATTTTGTCTCAAGCTTTGTTCTATTTTCTTTATTAATGTGGACAAAGGCTTCACAACCAAAAGTTTTTAAAAATGAGTAGTTTACCTTTTTACCTGTCCATGTCTCCTCTGTAATACCACCATCCAAGGAACTTGAAGGCCCTTTGTTTATTAGATAAACAACAGTATCTACAGCATCTTCCCAAAATTGTAAAGGCAATCCTGCATGCAATCTCATGCACCTTGTACACTCCATGATTGTCTTATTCATCCTTTCTGAAACACCATTTTCTTGTGGTGTTCCTAGAACTGTCTTCTCTCTACAAATTCCATTCTCTGAACAGTAGCTATCAAACTCTGCAATATTCACCTCCATTGTCTGATTTGAGACACTTCAACCTTTTTCCTATCCCATTTTCAACCAAATCTTTCCATTTCTTGAAAGTATCAAATACATCATATTTATTTCAAATACAATAAATCCAAGTTTTTCTGGTTGCATCATTAATAAAAGTAACATAATAACGAGAGCCACCGAGAGATGATACCTAAGCAGGTCCCCATACGTCTGTATGCACAAGCTCTAATTTTTCGCTCTTCTTTTCTTTCCCAACTCTGAGGAATCTGAATCTCTTCTATTTTCAATAAACACAATTCTCACAGAATTTTAAATCAACATGCTTCAAACCTGGCAAAAAAATTCTTGAGTGAATAATTTGCATCTCCTTCTCACTCATGTGCCTGAGCCTATGATGCCACAATGTTGTATCTTCTCCTGTAGAGGTTAAAGCGTTAATAGAATTAGAAATACCATTGCATAATACAATGTACCAATTGTTTCTCCTTTTTCTATTACCAAGGCTCTTTTAGTGACCTTCCAGGTTTTATCTGTAAAAGTTGTTACACAAACTTCACCTCCCAACTACCCTATTGAAATTAGATTTTTCTTCAGATCTGGAACATGCCTTACCTCCTTCAACAACCATTGATTTCCATTTTGTTGTTTTATGAAAAATGTACCCATTCCAATGATTTTACAAGGTTTATCATCACCCAATCGAACCTGTTCAAAATCTCCTTAAACATAATCATGAAAATGTTTCCTATCAAGTGTGGCATGGAATGAGGCCCTTGAATCTACCACCCAGGCATCAATAATATTTTCTAATGAAACAATCAAAGCATCTTGCAACACATCACCTATCACATTCGCTTCATGATTGTTTTCTTATTGAGTGTCTCCTTATTTTCCCTTCCGAGACTTGCAGTATTTCTTCAGGTGTCCTTTCTTCTCGCATTTCCAGCACACTATCCCTGATCTAGACTTGGATCTGCCTTTCCTTGACTTGCTGCGATATCCTAAGCTCTTTCCTCTTTCCATTTTTCTTCCCCGTGTCTCTGCAATCAAAGCATTACCTGATGTCTCACCGGAGCTTTTCCGTCACATTTCCTCGCTAAGAATTGCACTGAAAGCATCATCAAACTTTAAAGTACTAGATCCAAAGACAGAGTTACTAATGGCCATAACTAAACCATTCCAACTTTCTCGCAAATAGCATAGAAATAACAAATCCCTAACTTCATCATCAAAAGTTACCCCTATAGAACTTAACTGACTGGTAACTATATTAAATTCATTTAAATGATCAACAACAGATACACCTTCTAACATCTTCATATTAAATAAACGCTTCATAAGAAATACCTTATTTGAGGCTGAGGGTTTTTCATACAATTTGGCCAGTGCTGACATTAAACCCTCTGTTGTTGTTTCCTTTGAAATATTAAAGGCTACTGACGCCGCTAGGCACAGCCGTATTATTCAAAGTGCCTTTCTTTCGAGAATATCCCATTCTGTGTCTATCATACTCATCGGCTTCTTTGCCTTTCCACTCAATGGTAGGTACAGATTTTTTTGATACAGATAATCTTCCATCTGCATCTTCCACAGTTGGTAGTTTTGATCGTTAAATTTTTAGACCCTAAACCTACCATCTTCCTCCATTGATCCCACTTGAACTAGGGACCCTTCTCTCCTACAAGTTTATTAACCAAATAGACCTTCAGCTCTGATACCAGTTGTTAGAAAATTATATATTACAAAGCAATGGAACATAGAAAATATATTTTAGAAATATAAACATAGAAAACAAATAAAACAAGAGAGACACAGATATACATGGTTCACCCAATTTGGGCTACGTCCACAAAGAAACATCCAGTCCTTCCTTTTATATTATCCAGCAAACTGAAGAGATACAACCTATAGCAGATCCAATGTAATTCCCTCTTCACTCTCACACAATCTCCTCTCTCTTTCTCACTCAGAATACAGATCTACATAGACGCAATACAATTCCCACATATATAGCAAGGGGTTTCCTTCTAGGGAAAAAAACCCTAAATTAAACATAACTTATACCATCAGATCTCTGCTAATGAACGGCCGAGATTGACTACGAAATTACAACATTTTACAAGGAAATTTTACATCTATTTTTAGCTTTGGGGGCGTTACACCCGATCCCTTGCCAGGGAGGGGCTCCCAAATATTGAAACCTCCCCCCCCCCCCAAGCCCCCCTTGTAGCATACATTTTACGAGGGGCATTCCGACACATTACGAAATGGCGTCCAATGCAACAATACCTGTGAATAAGGAAGATAATTAGGCTCCACACCCAACACAAAAGATGACAGTTTACCCAAATTGCAAAAGGGATCAAAATACTTCAAGAATGTTCATGAAATAAGCTTCGGTGCTTGCAAAAATAATGTACAAGACCAAAGAAGGCTATAAAATTCAATGTAAGCCAAAAATTTGGAGGGTGTTGTAGCAGCTACAACAACTTGGTGACGCACTGGTAGAATTCCAGCTTCTCTGCCTTAGTTAACTTCTTCTATGTAGGGCCTTGGTTTTTCAGGGGGTATTGATTCACCGTGCAGACTACTTTGGTCTCCCCACTTACCCCATGAATAGACACAGCCCCCTTTATGCCTTCTCGATTGAAAACAACATAAGATTCAACGATATCATAATGTTTCAAGTTGGGAAGGGTAGTGTAGTTCACGATCTTAATATTTTCAGAGTATAATTTTTCATCTCTAATGTTGCTACACTCCTAGCAGGCCTCGACAGTACCCTGATGAAGTCATGCAGTAACACAAACATTGCTCCATTTTGAGCGAGCCTAGACAATACGCCAGCGGAGTTTCTTGCTTCACCTCTCGACATAGGAAGTGTCTCTCTTCTTTCGCCTTTATTTATTTATTTTAAAGAGGATTGTGCATCAGCACTTATTCATTTTTGGGGTAGAAGAGGGATCCCTACTTATTGACAACAGAATAATTTTTTCCTTCAGATAAGAATATAGAGACCTCTGATTTAGGTTTTCTCATTTAGATTTTTTCTACTTCTCCTCTTCTACTAATTGGATAAGCATGAAAACATTGAAACATAAAAACTGATTGTAGGCATAAGGTTTCCTGAATAAACATAGGTTCGTGGTTGGACCAAAACTCTCCTTAAGGATGTATCATATTTTCCATCGAAACTTCATTGGCTAAAAGATATAACCAACCCAAGGAAGATGGACATGAGGTTAGCTAAATGTTGTAGTGTCACAAGACTATTTAGAGCTCAGCCACACACATACTAAGAAGCCACAACATGTTCATGCACAAGACTTTTTCACATGATGAAGACAAAACAAAATTCAAACTATAAAGAAAGAAAATACTATGTACACAGTGTAGGGCACAACCCCATATCATAATTAAAAGTAATGTTTTAATTCTTGGTGGTTTACAAGGAGACAGACAATCTTCCCATCAAGTGATTAAAGATGATAAGTGTGCCGACCAAGATGTTTATGGACTATGAATGGTCCAATCCACAGGGATTGAAACTTAGTGTGTTTTCCTTTGTCCTCGTGGGCTTTATCCCACTTCAAGACTAAGTCACCCACACTAAATTTATCCTTCCCTGTTAAATTCTTGTCGAACCACCTCTTGATACGGTTATGATGAACTGAACATATTTCTTTTGCTTTCAACCTTTCTTCCTGTAATTTGTGAAGAGTGTACATTCTATGTTCAACTAATAAATATGGCTTGCCTTGGGATTCTTGAGAAAGTTGGAGAGCAGGCATGTGGATATTGGGCGAGAGGATAGCTTATTTTTTAGTATTCCAAGAAGTAAGGGAAGGTTTTTAGAGAGGGATATTGCATGACTTCGTCAGCCCATAAAGCATTTACCAAAGCAGACAACCAGTTTATTTTCTTAGAGAATATGGTATTTTTTATGATACGGATGAGGTTCTTATTTGTGGATTCAGCAGAACATTTGCCTATGGATAATAATTAGATGAATGTTTCAATACAATACCATTTTCCAATGAAAAATCATAAAGTCTTAGTGATGAAAAGTATGTTGCATTGTCTAAAACAAGTGAAGTAGGAATGTCAAACCTGGAAATTATGTTCTTGTAGGTTTTAACCCCGTATAGAAATTACCTACATATGAATTCTAAAACACAGAAAATAAACAATGTGAGAGCATAACACATAAAACACATATACACAGAGATTTTCCCTGAATCCCAAAACTGGGACTACCAGCTTGATTTTTCATTATGTTCCTTTCAATGTTACAATACATATATATACATGTCGAAGCATCCAATACCATGGACCGAAAACCATCGGGCCCAAAACCATGTGCAAAAACCATGCACAAAATCACAGGTAGGTCTGCCCACCTAATATAGGGTCCAAAAAAAATTAACTGCCCCCCTCAAATCCCTTGTGACCCCCCCCCCCCCGCTGCGCAATCGACACAATGAAGGGGGGGCTCCACCCCCCCTCTAACCCCCCAGTTAACTGGGGGAGCTAGTCGTAGAAAGAATATAACAGAACCCAACATTCTCCCACTTGTTATTTTCTTTCCACAAGGGACCACGGGAGAGCTTAGTCATTTATTCAGCCCTGCAATGCCCATTGTTTCTCTACACCAAGAGAAATTCTCAAAGCTCATAGATTTTTTCAATACCTCTGTAGTATTCTTCAAAGTGTCCACCTTTACCAGCAACACCTTTTTGTCTTCTCTCATATCCTTCACAAAGTGATAATGAACATCAATGTGCTTTGTCTTTGAATGGTAAGTAGGGTTCTTTGCCAAGAAAATTGCACTTTGGCTATCACGGTATATTCTTATAGCTCCCTGTACTAACCCCATACTTGAACACAATCTTTGCAACCAGATTGCTTCCTTGCTTGCATGAGTGGTTACCATGTATTATGCCTCTGTAGTTGATAGTGCCACTACAAATTGTTTCTTACTCATCCAACTGACTGCACCTTCAAATAGGTTAAACACATACCCACTTGTGGATCTTCTCTGATCTAGATCTCCATCCCAGTCTGCATCAACAAAGCCATGAATATCCAACACTCTGTCCAATCTTTGTCTTCCTTGGTAGCACAAACCATAATCACTAGTGCCACGTAAATACCTGAAAACCCGCTTCACTACTCTCCAGTGCTCCTTCCCTGGTTTTGACATAAACATGCTCAACACTCCCACTCCATGTGTAATGTCTGGTCTAGTACATACCATCACATACATCAGGCTATCAACTGCACTTGCATATGGAACACGAGACATTTCCTCTTCCTCTTCTTGTGTCTTGGGACATTGTTCAGCAAATAACTTCACACCTACAGGAATAGGAACCTTCATCTGTTTACTATCATGCATATTAATCCTCTATAGTATTGTCTCCACATACTTCCTCTGGTTTAACCAGAGCTTCCTCTTTGCCCAATCTCTTTTAATTTCCATGCCCAAAATATAGTTTGCAGCACCAAGATCTTTCATGTCGAATTTGGAGGAAAATTGGGTCTTAAAATCCTGGATAATTTATTTGTCATTTCCAACCAGCAACATATCATCCACATACAAGACCAGATAAATAACATGGTCACCAATTAATCTAAAATACACATAGTGATCTACTTTGCTTCTGGCGAAGCCAAGTCCCCATATAAATGTATCAAATTTCTAATACCACATCCTTGGTGATTTTTTTAACCCATACATAGACTTGTTTAACTTGCATACCAGTTCTTTCTCACCCTTCACTGCAAAGCCTTCAGGTTGCTTCATATAGATCTCTTCTTCCAGATCCCCGTGAATAAATGTTATCTTCACATCCATCTATTCTGCCTCAAAATCAAAAGCAGTAGCAACAGATAAAAGTAATCTAATAGAAGCTACCCTGGCAACAAGAGAAAAAATATCACCAAAATCAATTCTCGGCACCTGGGAATAACCTTTTGTTACCAACTGAGCTTTTTATTTCTACACCTTTCCTTCTGCATTTGTCTTCTTCTTGAACACCCATTTACTAGCAATGGGTTTCCTTCCATCTGGTAACTCCACCAAATCCCAAGCCTTATTTTTATGCAAAGATGTCATGTTATCAACCATGACCTCTTTCCAGAGTTTGACGTCCTCTGAATCCACTGCTTCCTTCATAGTTCTGGGATCATCATCAATAATAGATAAGGAAAAATTTGAGCAGAAAGCATATGGACTATACCTTTTTGGCTTCCTTCTTTCTCAAACTGATCTTCACACAACCGGAGTTTGTGGCTCTTCATCTTCTGATTCCTCTTCTGTTGTAGAGTCTAATTCTTCCTCCTTAAGCTCAAACTTTATCTTCTTAGGTTGGACTTCATGTTTAATAACATCTTTCACCTCTCTAAACACCACATCTCAGTTGTACACAACCTTCCTTGTTACTGGGTTCCAAAGCTTATAACCCTTTAAACCATCCTTATACCCAATAAAGATGCATTTTTCAGATTTACTATCCAACTTTGTTCTTTTATCCTTTGGAACATGTACATATGCATCACATCCAAATACCTTTAGATGTGAAAGAGAGGGTTCTTGCCATTCCATACCTCTTGTGGAGTCTTATCCTCCAACGCTGATGAAGGTGATCTGTTGACCAGGTAACATGTTGTCTCCACTGCCTTTGCCCAGAATTCCTGTCCTAACCCGACTACTAAGCATGCTTCTTGCCCTTTCCATAAATGTCTTGTTCATTCTTTCTGCAACTCCATTTTGCTCAGTTGTGTATGGATTAGCCTTCTATTGTGTTATACCACACTTCTTACAAAATTCTTCAAATTCCTTCTTGCAAAACTCTCCACCATTATCTGTCCTCAGCACCTTTATCTTCTTCTCTGTCTAGTTTTCCACCAGAGCCTTAAATTATTTAAACCTATCAAAGACTTTATATTTCTTCTTAATGAAATATATCCATGTATTCCTTGAGAAGTCTTCTATAAATGATACATAGTACACAGACTTACCCAGTGATGGAACCTTCACAGGTCCAAACACATCATTGTGTACAAGCTCTAATATTTGTTTCGCCCTCTTACCACCAGACGGGAAACTCACATGATTTTGCATCCCATATACACAATTTTCACAAAAATCAAAATCTAGAGAGTTATTAGTCATACCTTCTATGATACCTTTACAATGAAGTATTTGAAGGCTCTTCTCCCCAATATGTCCAAGCCTTTGATGCCATAGCATGGTATTTTCTCCAAAGACCACTAAATTTTCTGCGCCACTTTCAGGAACCACAGAACTATTGCACCTATCAACAATAGTGTTACCTTGTAGCTTGTACAGAGTTCCAATCCGAACTCCCCACACCAATACCAGTGCTCCCCTAACCATCTTGCAGGTATCCTTCTCAAACACTATTTTTACACTTGCATCATCCAGCTTGCTTACAGAAATCAAATTTCTAGCCAATGCAGGAATATGCAGAACACCAGAAGTGTTCTAATCCTTCCACCTTGCAAATTCAACTTAACTTTTCCGCGACCAACTATTTTAGCCTTCCTGTCATCCCCCAAGAAGACATCACCACCATCATCTTTCTCATACTCGCAGAACCACTCCTTATGGGGAGTGAAGTGAAAGGATGCACTTGAGTCAATCAAACATGCCTCATGATCTACATGTGTACTTGAAAAAGCTAAGTACACATCCCCACCTTCATCTAAGGTGGTTTTCACCTCTGCAAAAGGAGCATCATCAGATCCCTTTCCTTTGTTAGGATCTTTAGATTTATAGTCCCTTTTGTAGTGCTCTTCCTTTCCACATTTCTAGCACACCTTTACAAGTTTTCCTGGAGATTTAGATCTCCCACTTGATGACTTATTTTTGTTTTTGTTCTGGGATCTTCCTCGTACAGACAAGGCATCACCATTCTAGCTCTCCATATTTTTCTGTCTCATCTCCTCCATCAGCAAGGATGAGACTATTTCATCAAACTGTAAAGCCGTTGCATTGCTATCTATTGCAATAACCAAACTATCCCATGAATCTGGTAGAGAACACAATAAACTGATGCACTTATCTTCATCTAAAATTTTGATATCAATAGATAATAACTAAAACCACATTATTAAATGCGTTCAGATGCTCTGTCACCAAGTCTCCATCTTTCATCCTTAGGTTATACAACTTTTTCGGCAAGAAAATTTTATTCACTAGAGACTTAGATTGGCAAAAATTCCCTAACTTGTTCCACAAATCCTTCATCGTAGCTTCCCCTGATACATTTAGCAATACTGAATCTGAGACACACAATCGTATTTTGCTCTTTTCCTTTTGATCCAACTTCTTCCATTCTTCATCAAACACTCCCGTTGGTTTAGTACCCAGATCTACCGTGATGCACTAATCATTATCCACCAACAGATCCTCCATCTTTAGTTTCCACAACTCAAAACTCTGACCATTAAATTTCTCTATCTCTATCTTTCCACTGCTCGCCATCTTCTTTCACCACCAGAATCGTTCCTGTAGATCTCCCACTGAACAGGGTCTACCACAGGCCCGAGCGAAACCCCTCAACAACAAAGGCGTCCCCTTGAAGCCAAAACAACTCTGATATCAAATGTAGGTTTTAACCCCATATAGAAATTCCCTGCATACGAATTCTAAAACACAGAAAATAAACAATGCAAGAGCATAACACATATACATAGAGATTTCCCCCTGGATCCCAAAACCGAGACTACCATCTTGATTTTTCATTATGTTCCTTTCAATGTAACAATACATATATTACATATATATATATATATATATACATGTCGAAGCATCCAATACCATGGATTGAAAACCATCGCACCCAAAACCATGTGCGAAAACTATGCGCAAAACCATAGGTAGGTCCACCCACCTAATATAGGGTCCAAAAGAAAATTTCCCCAGGGCGCTGCCCCGAACCCCATAGAGGGGGGCTAACCACCCCCCTCAAACACCCTATGACCCCCCCGTTGTGCAATCGGCGCAACGAAGGGGGGGCTAACCCCCCCCCCTCAAACACCTTGTGACCCCCTCGTTGTGCAATCGGCGCAACGAAGGGGGGGCTAACCCCCCCCGTTGTGCAATCGGCGCAACGAAGGGGGGGCTCTGCCCCCCCTCTAACCCCCTGGTTAACTAGGGGAGCTAGTCGTGGAAAGAATATAACACAAACCAACAATTCTGCTGAAGGAAATTTATGACTTCCTGATCATTCACCTATTTGAGTGAAACTGCTTCTGTCCACCACGTGAAATAATCTGTGGCAGTGAGAATGTAGCGGTGTTGCTTCGATGAATGTAGAAATATTTCTCCAATAATATCCAAGCACCATTGTTGAAAAGTTTCTCCCACTGCAATAGGCTAAAATGGGGTGGTTGACTTATTGTTTTTTTCGGCACACATTTGAAAGACTAGACACTTACAAGCGTAAGCATGAGCATCCCTGAATAATGTAGGCCAGTAAAATTCGGCCCGCGGGACTTTATGTGTTGTTGTCTTACTCGCAAAATGTCCCCTAGCTGGTCCATCGTGAATATCACGTAGTACTTTCTCTGAATCATGTGCTTCCAAACACCTGAGAAATACTCCATTATGGTGCTTTCTAAAAAGCACCACATGCACTAATTGGTAAGATAATACTTTGAGTCTAAGTTCCATATTTTGTCGTGCGGATAGATGGGATGGAACAGTGTCATGCTCAAGGTATTGGCACACATATGTGTACCAAGGGTTCATGACAGTAGTGCGGGGAGCTCGCTCAACATTGTACATTTTGATTCATTGCTCCCAACCTAAGAGATCTTCTTCTTCCTTTGCGTTGACTACTTCCGCTGCTAGTCGACATAGACCATGGCCCTTGGTTATGTGAACTAGTTTGAACTCTAAGTCATATTTATGTAGACAAATTCATCCAGTTTGTTCTTTTCTCATCAATCTCTTGTTGGACAAACAGTGATCTGACTGTTGAGTGCGAAATGAAGATAATACAGTGATTTTTCAAGAGATAGGTCTGAAAGTGATTCATCGCCTTATATACTTCATAAAACTATTTTTCAATGGTAGGATAATTGAGTTCGGTCCTTGAAGATCAGCACTCATAAAATATGTAGGCCACTCATTATTTTGATCATCCTTTTCCATGAGCACAACGGCAAGATAAGTGTTAGAAGCAAAGGTGTAGAGAAAAAAAATATTTGTTGAAATTTGGGTTGTATATTGTATGTGCTTTTGTGATAGCTTTCTTGATACGGAAAAATACGTCATTTTCCCTTTCATCCCATCTGTATACTGCATCCTTCTTTATCATCTCATGTATTGGTTTAACAATCTGAGCGTAATCGGAGATGAACTTGTGAAGAAAAATCATTTTCCTAGAAATCATTGCATAACTTTTTTATTCATTGGGAAGGGAATCTGTGTAATTGTTTTGACCCTATCCAAGTATACTTTAATCCCATTCTTATTGATGATGTGGCCCAAGAGGTTACCCTCAGATACTGCAAAGATACTCTTCTTGGGATTAAAAGATATCCCATACTTGTGACACGCTCAAAAATTTTCTTCAAGTGGCATACGTGATCGGATTTTTGTTTGGAAAATAATGTAACATCATCAAGATAGACCACTATGCTATGTCCAATCAATCCTTGAAATGAAATTTCCATGGCACATTGGAATGTAGCACCAACATTAATCAACCCAAATGGCATTCTCTTAAATGCGAATGTGCCCCACTTTGTGCATAAAGTTGTTTTAAGTCTGTCAATCTTTGAGACTAGAACCTCGTTGTATTCTGAATATCCATCCAATATAGAAAACATTTGTAACCCTGATATTGTTTTCAATATTTGTTCCATAGACAACATGGGGTAATTATCTTTGTCTAAGGCATGGTTTAGATTTTGGAAATCAACATTTAAGCGGATTTCCCCATACTTCTTTCTTACATGGACCGAGTTTGATACCCAGGTGGAGTGTCGCACTTTGTATATGATCTGATCATCCACCAATTTCCTTGACTCTTTTTAAATGAGAGGCTCAAGTGTCGGATGTACCTTCCGTAGATTTTTTTGAAATGGATTTGCCCCTTCTTTTATCGGAATCACATGTTGAATTATTCGTGTGTCATAATTTTTAAGTTAATCACAGGTTGACGTGAATACATCTCGGTACTTCTTGAGCAAGCAGATAAAATCTTACCATTCTTATGGTGTGCAGTAGGTACCAAGATTAACAAACTTCGGATATTTTTCTATTCCCAAATTGATCTGCTTGTGCGACATCGTGGAACTATGGGTTTTAGCATTAACAGGTCCCTGGAAGCAATTTTGTAGGTCATACATATTTTCCAATGTACCATGCCCTTTTGTATGATATTTCCTTTGCTTGATCTAGCTGCATCCTATAACTCCCTTTCGTGCTCATCTTCATCGATCGCCGCATATTT
The DNA here is from genome assembly GCA_031772625.1 of Pinus tabuliformis. Lineage (NCBI taxonomy): Eukaryota > Viridiplantae > Streptophyta > Pinopsida > Pinales > Pinaceae > Pinus > Pinus tabuliformis. The sequence continues at coordinate 209,289,920 of CM062818.1, read as the reverse complement.
GAAAACATCAATGTTTTCCATGAAGTGCAATATGTGATGGTCATAATTGAAAAAACGTAAATTAGTAATATTGTCAAGGACGGATGGCTTATAAATAATTTCTATAGAAAAATCATCCCTTAATGGTGACAACCTAGCAGCAACATTTTCAAATGCATCTGTAATTGCATTACGCATTCTAGGAACAACAATAATATTAAAAGCTTGGAATTGCGAAATTAAACGCCATAACCCTTGTTGATAACTCTTGAGATGAGGCGGTCCAGATTTAAATAGGAGTGCAACAAATTACAGATATAACCATAAATACAGAGATGCAGCATAAATAACACTTCCTTTGATTAATATCAAATAATGAAATATGCTTACAAATAGTATGTAAATGAGACTAGCTCGGTGATGGTAGCTTATCTCTGAGAAGAGATGTGGTGGCTACATGCCTCTGAACTGCGTTATAATGAGGCTCAAGGGAATTATTATTATTGAACCATAAGAGAAAACCCTAAACAACCAGAACCCTACCCAAGGAGATGTAACACCAAGAGTTTATGGGCCCCATTGGGGTTAGTTGGGCAGCCAACTTCCCGGGTCATTACTTGCTCATATTATCTCTGTTTGATGCACATGATATCCTATTGGAAAGATCTCTTTAAGGACTACGACGAAAAAAATGACTTGTTAAAAGTCACTAATTGCCAAAAAAAAACGTCGTTTAGGGCCTCAAAACAGCTCCGAAAGTTTAGGACCCGAAAAAATTGCTAAAAATAGTAAATTGTGCTACAATTAAGGAAATTGAAAAACTGAAAGAAAAAATGGTGGGAGTCCAAGTGGAATTGGCAGGTGGCCACCAATATCCACCCAGATCATTCCTCCCCCCTTAGAAAGAAATGGTCCCCATTGCGTTGAGTGCCTCCATGAGATGGGAAAACTTCTGTTGAACTTGGTCCCTGGTGAGTTGCTCTGCAATCCCTGATGTGTCCAGTAACAGTGGGAAGCATGGTCGAGGGCAGTCCACATTGAACACTCGTGCAAGCCAAGGAATGGGGGAATGTTGTGCTCCAAATCATTGTTTCCCACATCATTTTTAATGGTGTAAGGACCATATCGAAGTGGTTTGAACTTCTAATGGGCTTTGGTAAGGCATTATTTCTGCAAATGCAACCAAACTTTGTCGCCCACCAGAAACTTGTGTGACACCTGATGTTGATCATGTCGCTGCTTTTACTTGGCATTTTCCAAAATGGAGCGGCGATATATCAGCTCGTTGGGTAGAGGTGCTTCAGGAGTCAGATCGAACGAATGCTTGACCTAACAGTGTAATGGTACCCCTGTTGGTGAGGAGAAGATGTCCCTGTATCCTTTCATGGTGTATCCACCTGCTTCTGCTACGTGGAGGAACCCTTCCCAGGGGCCATGGATGTGGCTACGATCTTCCCCTTACTTTGAGAGTGAACCAGAAAGAAAATAAATTTCCTAGTCTGGGAGATGATCTTACTGCCTTTCTTAGCAGAGATCAAAGAAGTGGCGGTAGGTGGGGCTACCTCTGGTATCCTGTATAATGTATTACACAAAGAAATAATAACAGCGCGAGGCCTTGACTCATACACAGCATATCACTTCCACAAGTATGGTTGGCCTAATAATATATCACAAACATAAAGAGGTGCAACATCACGCAATACCTCATCTGTGAAGGGCTTGATGTTGTAGGGAAGGCGACACTGCTGGCAGACTCGAAGATCTCGTCCTTGTTGAACCCACCCGATGTTGTATGGTTTCAGGTGTGGTATGGTCGGTAGTCCCATCTGCTTCATGACCTCTGCTGAAATGAGGTTATTTTGGCTCCCACTATCAACAATGAATTGCAGCGGTGAACCCTTCACCCACATTTATGAGTGGAAAATACGGTCCCCCTCCTCTAGATCTTCAAGCTCATTCTTCTAGATCTTAGTGGTGGCAATAGTGGTGTTGGGCTCTACATCAATGATCTTATTCCCTTTTTCATTTCTCTTGTCAGGTTCTGACTCAGGGTCAGAACATGCATTTGATTCTGAAGCCTTCAACTTGGCCACTAGTGACTGCTTGTCCTGATACTCACTTGTGCTGTGAATGGGGCTCTTTTGGAACTCACACCACTTTCCTATGTCCTTCTTTGACTTTGTGGTGTTTTTCTTTTCTTGCGGCTTCAACAGGTTGTCTTGGGTCACCCCTCCTTGGCTTTGACCTTTGTTCTTCGGACTTGCAGATCCAAAATCTCGCTTCTTTTATTTAAAATTCAGCTCAATCTTGACAGTGTATCGGTATGTCGTGTCGAGCAAGGAGATGTCCAGCAACTCCATCTTGTCCTGGATGTATCTATGTAGGCAATCATGGTACTTGAGTACCAAATGTTTCTCAGAATCCTTGATGCCCAACTTCGTGCGTATGGTATGAAAAACATTGGTAAACTCTGGCACATCTTGGTCCCTTCCTTGCCGCAGCATGGTCCACTTTATGTATTTTTCCTCATAGCTCCGGACAAGGTAGTACTGCTCCTTGATGGCATCCCGGAATGAATTCCAAGTGGAAGTGACTGAAAATAGTGAATTCGTACTTTCATCCTTCTTCTCGCAGTAGGTTTCCCACTAGTCCTTGAAGTGGGGGGTTGCTTTAAGAAGAGTGAAAGTATATTTTCCCGACTGGAAAAATCATGAACAGAGAAATACCCTTCTAGCAGATTTAACCATTTATCTATGACATTTGCATCTATCTAAACCTCAAATATGGGTATTTCAAAGTTAACTTGTACCTTAAAGGGTGTGGCGTTTCCACAGTAGCTATTAGATGTGTCTCCCCTAGGTAGCCGCTGAAGGATCTGGGCAAAGTTGTCCATCATCACATTCCTTTGTCACTCGAGGGCTTCTTCAAGCAAGATTTTGATAAGATATCCTGCCCCCTCGTCTTTCTTTTCATCCGCCATGGGAGGCCGTTGAGATTTGCGAGGCTAGTATTGAAAATTTTCGACCAGTCCAAGCCCTAACTCCTTATGTCCCGACCTCGTTGGGGACATGCAAAGAAAAACATATAAAGAGAAGACCACTCTACTACCATTGATCTAGATTTAAACAAGAATGCAACAAATTATAGATATAACCATAAATACAGAGATGCAGAAGAATAACACTTCCTTTTATTAATATCAAATAATGAAATATGCTTACAAATAATATGGAAATGAGACTAGCTTGGTGATGGTAGCTTATCTCTGAGAAGAGGTGTGGTGACTACATGCCTCTAAATTGCATTACAGTGAGGCTCAAGGGCCTTTTTATTATTGAACCATAAGAGAAACCCTAAACAACCAAAACCCTAACCCGAGGAGATGTAACACCAAGAGTTTACGGGCCTCGTTGGGGTTAGTTGGGCAGCCAACTTCTTGGGGTCATGACTTGGTCATATTATCTTCGTTTGACACGCATGATATCCCATTGGAAAGATCTCTCTAGGGACTACGATGAAAAAAAATGACTTTTAAAAGTATTTACCAGTAGATTGCCAAAAAAACATCATTTAGAGCCTCAAAATGGCTCTGGAAGTTTAGGACCCGAAAAACTACTAAAAATAGTAAATTGTGCTACAATTAAGGAAACTGAAAAACTAAAAGAAACAATGGTGGGGGTCCAAGTGAAATTGGCAGGTGGCCACCAATATCCACCTGAATCGTGAGGTGACACATAGTGTATGGTATTACGTACATGTCGCACAACAATATCTAAGTCACCTACTTATTTTAGGATCACAACATTGAGGTCAATGGCTCTTTCAAACCCAAGATGAGTGCCTCATATTTTGTAGTGTTGTTCATGCACTCAAATTCCAAGTGGCTAGAGATTAGATGTTTTCTCTATAGAGGGTCTATTAAAACGCAACTAGCTCCAGAGCCCTCCTGCGTTTTGGAACCATCAAATACAAGGTCCACATATCATATGTACAAGGACTATACACTAAACTAGTATTATTATTATTATTATTACTACTAACTGTACAAATGTTATTTTCACTAGTTGGACTGGGAAGGAGCTCCAACCATGCATCTGGTAGGACTGGAGATGGTTTCGCAAGATAACACCCCAGTTGATTTTCCAGGAAGAAATTGCTGAAGGTAAGTTCTGCGAAAGCCACTAGTTCATTATGTCCATTCAAGGGAGTAATAGTATGTTTCATCTATCTCTCTAAGTTCACTCGGATCTAATTATTTATAACCTTGTGTGGAAGCCATAAATGTGACCATTTTGTAGCAAAGTACCCTTGCATCTTATTGGACAAATCGTTACTCAATAATATGCCATATGTTTCTGAAATGTCCACAATCACTATGTTGATACATTGGTGGACTCACTCATCAAATGATAAATGGATAATCACATCTCTAAGTTCACCAACTGCGTGGAAAGAGTCTTTTCCAATTGAATGATTTGTGCATCTATTTTTTTTTGTCCCATTTTGCGTTGATTTTCTTGGAGACAGATAATGGAATTACGTTTACTGATGCACCGGAATCAACCAAGCAATTTTTTACATTGAAGTTGAAGATTTCAAAAGTTAATAATAGAAATGGAGGGTAGAGTGTATTTTCATCCATTTTCAAAGCATTAAGTATGGATTCGAGAGAACTAGATGACGTACCAAATCCCTTGTCCAAAGAAGCATCATCACCTGCAGTGGACTACCCAAGTGCGCATAAGAGGATGTCTCTTTGGCTCGTGATCTTTGTTAGTTCAAACATTGATATATCTACGTGAGCCTTCTTCATGTCTTCAATTATGTTGTAATCCAAATTGGGAAAATTTGTCAAAGTTTCTGGGGGCGTGACTTGGTTTATGACTTCCGGAATGATGTTCTTACTCTTACTGCTTACAAAAGCACTTTTCGTTGTAATTGCGTTCCCAGAATTTCTCTAAGTGTTATGTTCTAAGCTAACAAGCGAACTGATATTTATTAACATATTTTCTTTAAGTTTTTGCTTCGTCAACTCTAGTCCAGTGGTCATCACTTGGCTTCTCAGATTGTACCGAGCGGTCTTCTTTTGGGCCGAACCATCACGCGGAGGTTGTTTGTCGGCCATGTTATTTTGGGCTATGAGTATGCAATTGAACATTTTTATTGCGTGCCCCACACTTGGAGTCTTTTTGGTTGAAACAGTTTCTTGTTTTTCTTCTGCAAGCTCGATCTACTCATTAGTAACTAATGCATCAACAATATGCGTAGCAAGAACGTTCATGGAGTGATTCATTGTGGGCATGTTTTCTTGGAATTATATTCTTGATGATATGACCAGTATTGGTTTATGCCCATACTTACTATATTCAATACAACGTTCGATATTTGTGCTGAGTTAGTCTGTTGGTTGTTTCTACTGTCGGAATTTGTAGTCCTTCTTAAAAGGTTGAACTTGGGAGGCTTGCTACTCACAATGGTCTCGCTTTCAACCTTTGTTTCAGCTATGCCATCTCATTTGATAGTGTCTTGATAGTACAGGTCAAGCTTTCAAGATCAAGAGTTTCCTTCTCTTTGGCCTTTCTTACGGAGGCCTGAGACATTTTACCTGTGTATTTGGAGTCTTTGGCTAATTCATCATCTATAATGACTCCAATTGTGTGCAAGTCCTTTTCAACCGTGATTTCCTCTTCATAATTCTATGTGAAATTTTGTTTCACGTTTCTCTTTCAAACTACACGATGTTGGTTGGCAAGGAAGAAGTGTAATAATCAATGGTGATGCATTCATGAGACTTAGTGTTTATTGGGAACTTATTCAGAATACGCCTAAACCTCTGATTGAAATCTTTCACTTTTTCCTTGTGCTCCATCTTGAGATTGCCCATCTCTTTCAACAACATGGCGAGGGTCTTGTCATCAGCAAATTTCTCAAGGAAATGTTTCTTGAACCCCCTCCAGTTCTGGATGGAATTTGGAGGAAGACTATGATACCATGCATCTTCTCTACCATCTAAGGTACATGGAAAAATTCTACATGAAACATCATGTAGGTAGAATTTTTCTAAATGATCCTCTGCCTTTACTTTTTGTTAGGGTCGTACTTCGTCAAGAGATTTTCTGCGTTGTCTTGGCATCTAGTGTAATACACCCGGTAGTGAAAGTGGGCCCTAAGACATCCAATCCAGATCTTGGTCTACCATTTCTTCGTCATTGTCCTCCCCTTCAGAATCCAAATAGTCTTCTTCTTCTTCTTCTTCTTCTTCTTCTTCTCCACCCAACTTGCAGAAAGTATCATCTGAGAGCACTACGTTATCACCATCACCATCGTTGAAGTTTGGAGGTTGTTTTGGTTTTTCTGTGTTTCCTTCAGAGTCTTCTAACTCTTCAAGGGTGGTGAGAAAAAACTCTTCAAGTATTTAGACCATTATCTCAGTGGGGGTGGTATGGCTCTTCTTCATAAAATATGGAAGAGTTTCTATTTCGGGTATCAATCCAATAGCTCTCGCAAAATTTCAGGTGATGGGACGAATGTCCCAGAGCTGTTCATATGTGAGTTCATAAGGCTGTGCAATCCTTGGCTGAGAAGAATTACCAACTTTAGGAATGTGCATAAGGGATTTTTTGAGAATGTTACTGCCTTGACCATAGGAAGTAATATTGGGATTGGTGGGGTTATCAACCATACAAATCTAGTTGCCCTCCTTCTAGCATCAGAAATGTTGACGGTGTTGGATCCGCTAACATTCAGGGTATCTCCCTTATATGAAGTCCCAATTAGACCTCACACTATTTGGTGTAGGAATCCCATCCAATATAAAGGCCCAGTTTCCAAGTTCTTAAATATTTTCCTTGGCTCTAACTGTTAGCAAGAGAGAGGGGTGCAATGGTGCCTTCAAAAAGTAAGAAGGTGTGTCTAGTGAGTGTTCAATTGTAAATGTGTCAAATTTCTTCTACTTCGGAGAGGGGGGGAAAGTGAGCCTCTAAGAGAGAGGTAGTAGTACCACCCAAGAAGGGACACACATGAATAGGAAGTATCCATCTAACATCCAGCGGAATAGTCCACAGAGGTTGCGACAATCATTACAACCATAAAATGAAAAGGTTTTGTCTAGTATCTTGCAGAATAGACCACAAGGATGGGACAAAAATTACAACCATTACAACACATTCTCAATAAGGTAAGTACTAAAACAATCGAAATAGTTCATATCTTAGCACATGTGAAAGCAAACATGAAGTATAAACATCAACATAGTGGTCTTACAAACATTCATAATTCATGCATGAAGAACGTGTTGGCCTTGAAGGCTTCTATTATTAAGTGATAGTTCCAAGACACATGTATACAATGAACATCACTAGCTCCAATAGTGGGGCATTGGAGCCACTCCTTGCTCCCCAAAAGAACTATTTTATCTCTCTAATGCTTTGCGGGAGGAGCCGAGGTGAAAATTCCCTTGCTCATACAATGAGGGAGTATATATAACCAAGGGGTGTTGCTTCCCCTTCCTTGTGACTCTTTGACTGCCCTCAAGACTATTTGACTTCCTATGACTTTTCAACTTCACATGACTCTTCAACTTCACATGACTCTTCATATTCCACACATGTCCTTTGGACTTTCACTTTACAATACATTTCTGAAACATATGTTACATCATTGGCCACAAAGTGTGGCATGTGACTACTCATGACAGGACATGACATGACACTGCTGACATGGATTGCTAAATGATGTGGCAATATCAAGCCATTTCTATTGTTGTGTGTTAAATGTCTTCTTGACACTGCTTTTCTCTTCACCTCCACAAGGCTTGGTGATGAGGAATCTTCAATGATATCAAATCTTGAATAACAATTACAAAAATATAGATAAAAACTCAAATTAAGGGAATAAAGGGTAAGTAAAATTAGAAATATAAATAAATAATAACTTTATTTTAAAATTTACATAAACTAGGATCCATAATTCTAAAAATTCAAATTAAACAACTAATGCCTTAATAACCATAAATAAGAATTTTTTTTAAAAAGTATATATATAATAAAGGATAATAATTATATAGATATTGAAATTTAATATATAATATATAGTAAGGGATTAGGGGCAAGTTTAAATAAAAATAATTATTATAAAAATTGATTATAAAAATAAAGTTTAAATATAAATAAAACCCAATAATACCTGAAAAATAAAAGCCAAAAAAATAGAATAATTTGTCATAATATAATTAATGAAAGACAAAATAAATAAATACCCAAGTCAAAAATAAATAGGTAGATAATAATAAATATTAATATGTAATAAATAGCAAATTTGAAAACATTAAAAAAAAAAAAGGAAAAAGGCCTATGGCTAAAAAGATTCTCGAGGAGATAAGCATAAAAAATAAGGGGAACAACAAAACAAAGAAAACCAAAGAACCACGGAGGCAAATCAAGAAGAATATCTTGAGGAAAGAGTAGGGATCTAATTTCTATTGATTCTCTAGTCGTAATCCCTGTTAAAGTTGTTGGTTGCATGTTTCTCAATCTCGATGGCTTCCCTGAAATTTTTATGATGATAATTGGAAATATTGGCTAGGACACAAGCATCCTCTATACATATGTGATGCTTAGTATTTGTAGAATGCTCAGCAAGAGCCAAAGATCTAGAGAAATTATGCTTGATGTCTGCAGCATGCTCCTAAATTTTACGCTTGATGGAACGACCTATCTTGCCTATATAAGGCTTCCCATAGGGACATGGGATCATGTAAACCCTTTTAGAGTTAAAGGATTCAATCCAGTCTTTAACAGACCTAAGGGAAGACCGAATGGTGGTAAGAAACTTAAAGGTCATAGAGATATTATTTTTCTTAAGAATATAAGTCAACTTGTATGTGGTTCCTTGAACAAAAGGAAGATGGACAGTGGCAATGGGATTACTGGAATCAATTTTAGATTTAGATCTAGGCCCTTTAGCTATTTTTCCTGCCTTTTGAAAGGCTTTCAAGCCTAGATTCTTTTGGTAACCATTATTCATTAATACCTCTAAAATATTATCTTTCTTATGATTGATATTAAGATCATCATAAATCCTAAGGGCTCTGGTAGCAAGGGTATTCAGAACACCAAATTTATAGACTAGGTGATGATGGGAATCATCATGGAGATATCACTTTGTGTGAGTCTTCTTGCGGAAAACTTGATGGGAGATGGAGCCATCTTCCTTCTTGGTTATGAGGACATAAAAAGGGGAATTTTTCCATCAACATCAATCTCCATAGTGAATTTTCTAAATTTGGATGGGTTATTAAGATGTTGCTTAAATATTTTAATATTTTCCCGACAATGGGTCCAAATGATAAAGGTGTCATCAATGTACCTTTTCCAAATATTAGGATGGAAAGGATTAAAGCAATGACTTTAGTCTCAAAATCCTCCATGAAAATATTTTCTACAATAGGGGAGAGAGGGGAGCTCATAGCCACTTTGCTCATAAATATCATCCTGAAAGCTGAAGAAAGTAGAAAGTAGATCAGCGATGAGGATGGGGACCGGGAGGGAATAAGATAAGGAGAACTGGAAGGAAGAAGAGGTGTAGGGTAGGAGGGATAAACAGTAGAAGAAGAGAAAGAGTGCATAGAGGAGGAGGTTTTAATCGTTAACGAGGGTTGGCAGGAATTTTGTGTTACCACCTACTAGGAGGGGGAAGGACTCGAATCAGGAGAAAGGTGAACCCAAAAGATAAGAGCCAACAACTGATCGAGATTAATGCAACTATGGGAGGAATAATTCTCCACCGGATCAATAGATCTGCATAGACCGGGGTTCACAAATAATTTTGAAAACTTTCTATTTTGCATTTCTCTGCAAAAGTCTTTAAATCTAAGAGCCCTCAATGTAGAACATGCATCAAACCTCATCCAAAGATGAGGAGAGATGGAATTCGCCAAAGTGATATGAGGATGCAATAATTTATTGGAGAGAAAATATAAAGTTCTTCAAACCTTACAAATCTCAGAGCAAAGAAAATCCAAACTGGAAAAAAGGAAAAAAGTGTCCATTTCTATTATTCTTAAGAGAGAGAGAAATTTGAGAATAATAGAAGAATCCCTACAATGCTTAAGAAATATCAGATCAAATTTTCTCTTAATTTAAGCATAAACATTCAAGTAAGAAAACATTGGTAGTAGTTTCCCTTCAGTATAGGGTCAAAATATCTTAATGGAGGCTTCTATGAGTAGAAATATTTAGATAATTGTCTTTCATATCCATCACATAATTGAAATAATTATTGGCATGTTGTGAACCATTTAATGTGGTTCATCATCACGATGATTTAGATGAAGAGATTCTGATCTGACATGGATATAAAAAGAGCTAGCTTGAAAGCTAGGTTAAAGACAAATAAGAAAGAGATTAATTGTGTAAGGATATGTTTAAGATTTATTGCTAGGTGCTAGGTTTCAAGGAAATTTAACATGGTATCAGAGCGTGAAATTTTGCACAAAGAAAATTGAGTTGGAAATAAGGAGACCGGGATGTTGGTGGGCTATGTAGGCAAGGTGAACATGATTTTAGAGGAGATAGGGTGCAAGGGTGATGAAAGTCGCTACTACAAGAGGCAACAACATGTTAAGCCACTACATGATCGCACAAGGATGCACCACCATTAGTGGTCGAAGTCCAAATTACTGCCATAAAAATAATAAATAGATAAATAATAGGAAAGAGAAGGCCCATTGGTTGTGGCCGATTGTTGGGTTGTGTTATATTCTTTCCACGACTAGTTGACGTAGTTAACCAAGGGATTAGAAGGGGGGCGGAGCCCCCCCTTCGCTGCACCGATTGCGTAGCGGGGGGGGTCACAGGGGGTTTGAGGGGTGCAGGTAACCCCACTCTATGGGGTCCGGGGCAGCACCTTAGAAAATTTTGTTTTTGGACCCTCTATTAGGTTGGGCAGACCTACCTATGGTTTTGTGCATGATTTTTTGCACATGGTTTTGGATGCAATGGTTTTCGGTCCATGGTATTGGATGCTTCGACATGTATAAATATGTATTGTAAAATTGAAAGGAACATAATGAAAAATCAAGTTGGTAGTCCCAGTTTTGGGATCCAGGGGAAAATCTCTGTGTATATGTGTTTTATGCGTTATGCTCTCGCATTTTTTATTTTCCTGTGTTTTAGAATTCATATGCAAGTAATTTATGTACGAGGTTAAAACCTACATTTGGTATCGGAGTAGTTTTGGCTTCAAGGGGACGCCTTTGTTGTTGAGGGGTTTCGCTCGGGCCTATGGTAGACCCTGTTTAGTGGGAGATCTGTGAGATCGATTCTGGTGGTGAAAGAAGATGGCGAGCAATGGAAAGATAGATATCGAGAAATTTAATGGTCAGAGTTTTGAGTTGTGGAAACTCAAGATGGAGGATCTTTTGGTGGATAAAGATCAGTGGATTGCAGTAGATCTAGGTACTAAACCAATGGGAGTTTCCGATGAAGAATGGAATAAATTAGATCAGAAGGCAAAGAGCACAATACGATTATGTGTCTCAGATTCAGTATTGCTGAATGTATCAGGGGAAGCTACGGCGAAGGCTTTGTGGGACAAGTTAGGGACTTTGTACCAATCTAAGTCTCTGGTGAATAAACTATTCCTGTGGAAAAAGTTGTATAACCTGAGGGTGAAAGATGGAGACTCGGTGACAGAGCATCTGAACACATTTAATATTGTGGTAAGTCAGTTATTATCTGTTGATATTAAAATTTCAGATGAAGATAAGTGCATCAGTTTTTTGTGTTCTCTACCAGATTCGTGGGATAGTCTGGTTACTGCAATAGGTAGCAATGCAACTACCTTGTAGTTTGATGAAACAGTCTCGTCCTTGCTAACAGAGGAGATGAGATGAAAAAATATGGAGAGCCAGAATGGTGATGCCTTGTCTATACGAGGACAGTCCCAGAACAGAAACAAAAATAAGTCATCGAGTAGGAGATCTAAATCTCCAGGAAAACCTATAAAGGTGGTTGGCTGGAAATGGGGAAAGGAACGGCACTACAAAAGGGACTGTAAATCTAAAGCTCCTGAAAAAGGAAAGGGATCTAATGATTCTCCTTTTACAAAGGAGAAAACCACCTCAGATGAAGGTGGGGATGTGTACGTGGCTTCTTCAAGTACACATGTAGATCATGAGGCATGGTTGATTGACTCAGGTGCATCCTTTCACTTCACTCCCCATAGAGAGTGGTTCTACGAGTATGAGAAATATGATCGTGGTGATGTATTCATGGGGGATGACAGGAAGGCTAGAATCATTGGTCGCGGAAAAGTAAAGTTGAAGTTGCAAGGTGGAAGGGTTAGAACACTTTCGAGTGTTCTGCATTATCCTGCATTGGCCAGAAATCTGATTTTCGTAAGCAAGATGGATGATGCAGGTGTAAAAATAGTGTTCGAGAAGGATTCCTGCAAGATGGTTCAGGGAACACTCGTATTGATGCGGAGAGTTTGGATTGGAACTCTGTACAAGCTGCAAGGTAGCACTGTTGTTGATGGGTGCAACAGTTCTATGGTTCTTGAAAGAGGAGCAGAAAATCTAGTGGTCTCTGGAGAGAAGACCATGTTGTGGCATCAAAGGCTTGAACATATTGGAGAGAAGGCCTTCGAATACTTCATGGTAAAGGTATGGTAGAAGGTATGATTAATAGCTCTCTGGATTTTGATTTTTGTGAAAATTGTGTATATGGGAAGCAGAATCAGGTGAGTTTCCCCTCTGGTAGTAAGAGGGCGAAACAGATATTAGAACTTTTGCACAGTGATGTGTTTGGACCTATGAAGGTTCCATCACTAGGTAAGTCTATGTACTATGTATCATTTATAGATTACTTCTCAAGCAATACATGGATATATTTCCTTAAGAAGAAATCTGAAGTCTTTGACAGGTTTAAATAATTTAAGGCTCTGGTGGAAAACCAAACAGAGAAGAAGATAAAGGTGTTGAGGATAGATAACGGTGGAGAGTTTTGCAGTAAGGAATTTGAAGAATTCTGTAAGAATTGTGGTATAGCATGACAGAAGACTACTCCATACACACCTGAGCAAAATGGAGTTGTAGAAAGAATGAACAAGATGTTGATGGAAATGGCAAGAAGCATTCTCAGTGGTGTCAGGTTAGGACAAGAATTCTGCGCAGAGGCGGTGGAGACTACATGTTACCTGGTCAACAGATCACCTTCATCAGCATTGGAGGATAAGACTCCATAAGAGGTATGGACTGGTAAGAAACCCTCTCTTTCACATCTAAGGGTATTGGGATGTGATGCATATGTACATGTTCCAAAGGAGAAAATAACACAAAGTTGGATAGTAAATCTAAAAAGTGCATCTTTATTGGGTATAAGGATGGTTTAAAGGGTTATAAGCTTTGGAAGCTAGTAACAAGGAAGGTTGTGTACAGCCGAGATGTGGTGTTCAGAGAGGTGAAAGATGTTATTAAACATGGAGTCCAACCAAAGGAACCTGAGAAGATAGAGTTTGAGATTAAGGAGGAAGATTCAGACTCTACAGTAGAGGAGGAATCAGAAGATGAAGAGCCACAAACTCTGGGTGTGAGAAGAACAGTTCGAGAAAGAAGGTAGCCAAAAAGGTATAGTCCATCTGCTTTCTGTTCAAATTTTGCTTTATCTATTATTGATGATGATCCCAGAATTGTGAAGTAAGCAGTAGATTCAGAGGATGGAAAACTCTGGAAAGAGGCCATGGTTGATTAAATGGCATCTTTGCACAAAAATGAGGTATGGGATCTGGGGGAGTTGCTGGCTGGAAGGAAACCCATTGGCAGCAAATGGGTGTTCAAGAAGAACACAAATGTAGAAGGAAAGGTGGAACAATACAAAGCTCGGTTGGTAGAAAAAGGTTATTACCAGGTGCTGGGAATTGATTATGGTGATATTTTTTCTCCTGTTGCCAAGGTAGCTTCTATTAGATTACTTCTATTTGTTGTTGTTGCTTTTGATTTTGAGGTAGAATAAATGGATGTGAAGACAGAATTTCTTCATAGGGATCTAGAAGAGGAGATCTACATGAAGCAACCTGAAGGTTTTGCGGTGAAGGGTAAGAAAGAACTAGTATGTAAGTTAAATAAGTCTCTGTATGGGTTAAAACAGTCGCCAAGGATGTGGTATCATAAATTTGATACATTTATACGGGGATTTGGCTTCACTAAAAGGAAAGTAGATCATTGTGTGTATTTTTAATTAATTGATGACCGTGTTATTTATCTGGTCTTGTACATGGATGATATGTTGCTGATTGGAAATGACAAAGAAATTATCCAAGATTTGAAGACCCATTTTTCCTCCAAATTCGACATGAAAGATCTTGGTGCTGCAAACTATATTTTGGAATGGAAATTAAAAGAGATCGAACAAAGAGGAAGCTCAGGTTAAACTAGAGGAAGTATGTCGAGACAATATTGTAGAGGTTTAATATGCAGGATAGTAAATCGGTGAAGGTTCCTATTCCTGTAGATGTAAAGTTATCTGCTGAACAGTGTCCCAAGACACAAGAAGAGGAAGAGGACATGTCCCGTGTTCCATATGCAAGTGCAGTCTGTAGCTTGATGTATGTGATGGTCTATACTAGACCAGACATTGCACATGCAGTGGGAGTATTGAGTAGGTTTATGTCAAAACCAGGGAAGGAGCACTGGACAGTAGAGAAGCTGGTTTTCAGGTATTTGCGTGACACTTGTGATTATGGTTTGTGCTACCAAGGAAGACCAGGATTGGACAGAGTGTTGGATATTCGTGGCCTTGTTGATGCAGACTGGGCTGGAGATCTGGATCAAAGAAGATCTACAAGTGGGTATGTGTTTAACCTATTTGGAGGTTCAATCAGTTGGATGAGTAAGAAACAATTTGTAGTGGCACTATCAACTACAGAGGCAAAATACATGGCAGCCACTCATGTAAGCAAGGAAGCAATTTGGTTGCAGAGATTATTATCAAGTATGGGGTTAGTACAGGGAGCTATAAGGACAGACTGTGACATCCAAAGTGAAATTTTCCTGGCAAAGAACCCTACATATCATTCAAATACAAAGCACATTGATGTTCAGTATCACTTTGTGAGGGATATGATAGAAGACAAAAAGGTGTTGCTTGTAAAGGTGGACACTCTGAAGAATACTGCAGATGCATTGACAAAATCTGTGAGCTCTGAGAATTTCTCTTGGTGTAGAGAAATAATGGGCATTGCGGGGCTGGATAAATGACTAAGCTCTCCCATGGCCCCATGTGGAAAGAAAAGGACAAGTGGGAGAATGTTGGGTTCTGTTATATTCTTTCTTGACTAGCTCCCATAATTGAAATAATTGTTGGCATGTTGTGAACCATCTATTGTGGTTCATCATCACGATGATTTAGATGAAGAGATTCTAATCTCACATAGATATAAAAAGAGCCAGGTTGAAAGCTAGGTTAAAGACAAATAAGAAAGAGATTAATTGTGTAAGCATATGTTTAAGATTTATTGCTAGGTGCTAGGTTTCAAGGAAATTTAACATGGTATCAGAGCGTGAAATTTTGCACAAAGAAAATTGAGTTGGAAATAAGGAGACCGGGATGTTGGTGGGCTATGCAGGCAAGGTGAACATGATTTTAGAGTAGATAGGGTGCAAAGGTGACGAAAGTTGCTACTACAAGAGGCAACAACATGTTAAGCCACTACCTGATCGCACAAGGATGCACCACCACTAGTGGTCGAAGCCCAGATTACTTCCATAAAAATAATAAATAGATAAACAATAGGAAGAGAAGGCCCATTGGTTGTGGCCGATTGTTGGGTTGTGTTATATTCTTTCCACGACTAGCTGACATAGTTAACTGGGGGGTCAGAAGGGGGGTAGAGCCCCCCCTTCGTTGCGCCGATTGCGTAGCCGGGGAGGGTCACAGGGGGTTTGAGGGGTTACAGACGAGATTGTTTTCGGTCCATGGTATTGGATGCTTCAGAATGTATAAATGTGTATTGTAACATTGAAAGGAACAATGAAAAATCAAGCTAGTAGTCTCAGTTTTGGGATCCAGGGGAAAATCTCTATGTATATGTCTTTTATGTGTTATGCTCTCGCATTGTTTTTTTTTTGTGTTTTAGAATTCATATGCAGGTAATTTCTGTATGGGGTTAAAACCTACACTGATATCTAAGCCAGCTAGTCGTCGAAGCAGCCAGTAACCCCTAGGTCGGTCAGCCATACAGAAATGTAGATCAATATAGGGAAAAGTTGGGGTGGCTTATAATATTCCCAAGAATAGATAGTGAATCCAAAGGCTTAGGAAGGTTGCAGCCACACAAATCGCAGGAACGAATATCTACTAGAGAAGTTATCGGGGGCCTGTGAGAGAAGTCGAGGGAAAATCTGTGTTGAGCGAGTAAATTAGGACATTAAAGCGGAAGGACAAGGAATGTGGGTCATGAAGGTAGTGTCGAGTTTATGGCAATAAAATATAATGGTGTCGACAAGGTGACTTCACATGGGTACTAGTTGACAAGCCACTGCATATGTTGTTAACGATTGACCTAGCCACTCGAACCATCAGTCAAAGTTAAGTGTAGGGAAACAGGAGAGTCATTTCAAATGAGTGCGACAGAATGAGGTTGTAGTTGTCAATAAAGAAGACAATGAATCATTGTAGTTTAGGTTGATAGTGTTAGCACTCAAATCTGCCTCAGGTTGAGGAAGGCAAAACTTGAGGCCACATCAAACCACGCTCAACCTCGTAGCTAGCCCTATGAGGACAGGAGAGGGCTCTCTCTGGGTCTATCTCGGCAATAGGTTTTCAAAAGGGGCTGAGATGACTCAAAATTAATACTAATTTTAGGCTAGTAAAGAGATAGGAAAGTTTGATTTAGATTTTTTGGGTTTTTGTTGGAGAAATGGGAAAGAACAATTTTGGGTGCGGGGATTAAGGTCAGATCTTTGCAGAATTCGAGTTGGGGCGAGGTAGGCAATAGTCTTGATGCCTTTGATCAGGTGTATGGATGGATCAGAATGACAAGGAGCTGAAGAGGGCAAAGGAGAACATGGATCCTCTCCAAACTGGCGAAAACATGTAAAACTAAACAAATTTAAAGGAAGAGCACTGTAAACAATGAATTCAACCTCATTTACTCATTTATTTAGTTTCAGAAGCATAAGAAGGGAATGGCATACATTAAACATGAATAAACTTACAATAAACTGAGAGAAAACACCATCAAGAACTTAAAGCCACAAGAATCCCAACAGGTGCTGCAAAACCTCTGATCTTTCCTTAGCCAAAATATGAAAAATATGTACAATAGTGTGCCAAAATCTTCCCAAGAGTCCAACCCCTACTACTGAATGAAAATTTACATATATAGATCAAACTAGCCTCATTCCCTAACCTCTAGGGGTCGAGCTCCTCCTTCTAGGAGCAATTTGAACAAATTCTAAACATGGAGCAAGAATCTAGGTGACCAAAACAACCTGCCTCTAAAAAGAAGGAAACTGATTCATTACATTAATTTCTTGCTAATTTGTGAATGAATCATCTAGAAGAAGGTAGACAAGTGCCATGTTACCTTACATACATCAAATTACATCATGTTGAGTCAAAAATTACATCAAGGAGTGAAACTAGTGAAAACTGGCCGAAATTCTGAGCTAGAAGGTGAAAAATTGGCCAAAATCCTCTATGCACAGCGCCCTGATCTCTATGCGCAGTGCACTTTTCAGGCTGATTTTGAGGCACTTCCCGGCATCCAAATTGAGCTCACGATAGTCGTTGGAAAGCCCTAGATGTCTACTTTCCAACCCAAGTAGAATTTCCCAATTTGGAGCTCATTTGCCCCCTCAAAACTACATTCTCCCAGAGCTACTTCCTGCTGTTGCAAAAGGTGGCAGCAAGGTGGTTTTCATGGTGTTTTTGGGCCTTTTGACCGTCCAGAACTTGATGAAATGCTTTGGCAATAGCTGAGCATGTGTAACTTACCATGAGAAACCCAAAAATACAAAGTTTTCCTCCATCAAGTGTCCCAATCAAAAGCGAGCGCACATGCGCGCTGCGCGTATAGCCGAAAAACCTGTTTTTGGGACCAAAAATTTCAAAATGACAAACATTTCTCTGAATTCGTTCAAATTCGGAGTGAAGACTCTCCATCATGTTTTATGCTCAACCAGCGAAGCCTCGGCCAAAATTCGAAGTGGATCCGGCCTCTTTCGCCGTTTTAGTGCTTGGCTCAACCTCCTTTTCAAAATCTTCATTTTTGCTTTGTTGACATGCATGCGAGCCCAATAATGATGTTTCATGTGACGGAGCATGTATTTTTCTCTATTATCCTTTGCCAGAAAATTCTATAAGTGGATGTTGACCCTCTCAAGCCAAATCTCTCGGTTAGTCTCTACCTCCTGCTCATAAACTGAATCTGTGTCTGACATGGCTTTGAAAACAAGATGTCTGCAATATGTATGTTGATATAGGTGTAGTGAAATCAAAAGTTCATTGTATGCTCAAAACCTAAACATGTTATATGTATACCAAAGCATCATAGGAAACAAGCCACAGTGGTAATAGCTCTTTTTAAGTAGATTGGCGTAAAACAGTGACTGTTTTGATCACAAGGGTATTTGACAAATGAGTAAAACGTGTTATGTGCAACCTTTGTGATGCTGGCTAAAATTTTTCAAAGGGGAAAATGAGTATGGGATTGTATTTTATCAATGGAGGATGGGAAAACGATGTGATAATGACCATAATAAAACAGAGAAAATAACAGTGGTAATACAATGGCAATGGCAACAGTGGTAAAATGATAAACTGAAAGTGTGAGGGCAGTGACACTTTGACAATAGATGCATAGGTACATATATCAACCATACAAGCTGGGAAAACCCTCACAAAGCCATCAACATGTTTTTAAAACCCTAAGGAATGAGTCTGCTTATGAGCATAGGGTGTCACCTCTCCATACCCAACACATTAATTTCCCCACTTTAAACACACTATAAGCATTTTCAAAATCGACTGAGCAGCCATGAAAAACCTACTTGCAAGTTTTGGAGTCGATTTGGCAAGATCTGGTCGCATGAACAAATTTTTCTTGGTGTTGTAACCCAATGCGCAGCGCACCTCTATATGCGCAGCGCCCTTGTTAATTTACACTAGCCAGTGAGGCCCAATGCGCAGCGCACACCTTGTATGAGCAGCGCACTTTTGCAGGAGGCTTTTGGAGGCCTTCCTGGTGTCCAAATTAGGCATGTGATAGCTCGTTGGAAAGGGATTTGAGTCTACTTTCCAACCCAAGTAGAATTGTTCAATGTGGAGTTCATTTACCTTGTCAGAAATCAAATCTCCCAACACTACTTCTAGCAGGTGCATCAATTCTCATGAGGCAACGGTATTCTTGACATTTCTCAAAAACCATTATACTTGTGTAAAATGTGAAGGAGGTTTTTCTTCCTTGGATCGTTGTGAAAAAAACCCTCTCTCAGTTTTCGAAAATTTATCTTTTATTGCTCTGAAACATCATTTGAGTGAAACCTATCCCGATGTGTGAAACAAGGGATTTTGTCGAAATGAAGCGAAATGAAGGGGATAAGGGGCTTCTAAATTCTTGGGGAAATTTTTGTAAGTAGGGAGGGATGTTAGGAATTAGGGGAAAGTGGAATCTCAGAGATCGAGTGAGGGGAGGGGGTCCAAAAGGGCAAAACACAGGCCTAGCCTAGAAAATTGCCAAGTTGTGGCAAGAAACTAGGGTTTGTGCGAAAATGAAGAATTTGGGGGATCTCAGTGATGGGAAGTGTTTAATAAGGTACATTAAGGATAGGGGAAGGTGTATGAACATCAGGATGCAAGTTTTTCTGATGATTTGGCCATTCAAGAGAAATTGCCTTCAAAACCCTAGGAGAGGGAAATGAACTTACCTAGACACAACTGAAGCATGAACAAGGTGTAAAATGACCCATTGGAACCTAACATGATGATGAAAACCCTCTGAATGATGATACACTCAGCTGAATGATGACATGGACTGCCATTTGGACAACTTTGAAAAGAGTGAAAACAAACCCTAGACCTAAAGCCTAGTGACCAAATTTTGCTTGAAGACTCTTTGAAATGACAAAATTTGACCTTGACACCTTAAAATCACTTTGTAAGAGCATATTTGATCACTGGAGGAAGGCTGAAAAGGCTGACACTAACATTGGCTCCAATGGGGATGGTAGCTCCTTGGAGGTGCCAAGAACGACAGATCTCTGGAAGAGCTAGACAGTGCCTTCATCCATTGGGCAATGGAGTCAAAAACTCAAGCTGAAATGCATGACAGAAAACTGATGACTTGACAACACAAATTGACTCTCACTCAACTAAAAATTGACGCGATACTTAAACACAACCGACAAACTGAAAATGATGCTCAAAGGGGAGCTTATTCATCACAACCTACTCTAACAGTTTCATTCATCACCTGATTAAGTGAAATGAAACAACCAGTGCAACCAAGTAAGTATTCCATCTGCTGTTTGAATTCTTCGCAAGTGCTCGCTTATGAACAACAAGAGAGAACTACTGAAAGGAAACACCCATGATAAGTTAGAAATAGATCCGTTGAATGATATGAATTCTCTATCCGCCTCCAAAAACACTGCATAAGGATCTTGAAATTCAAGCACACTGGGACTTAGCTCATCCAATGGATTACTTCTCTTTTCCTCATACCATGAATGCAAACTTTGATCTGAGCCTTGTGACGAGACCTCTGCTGAAAATGACAAAGAAACTAGCTGCCAGATCAAGTTTGTATCAATACATGTTTCAAGCTCACATATAGTTAATGGAGAGACACTTTGACTGCAAACCTCATCCAAAACATCAGCTATTGGATCATCAAAACCTTGAAAAGGTTGTTGCAACCCATTTTCTATTGGTTCCAATGTGATTACATGATTGCCTACATGCTTCTCATTCCCCACTGAAGATGTACTATGCAAATTTCCCTTCAAAAGCTAAAATGATTCAAAACAGAAAGGTAGGGAACCTTCTTGTATCATTTGATCACATGTGTCAGCTTCCAAGCCTTCATCTGCAACTTGACAATCAATGGCATTTGGGGGCTGCAAAACTGAATATGAGAAGTCTTGAACAAAGTGTTCATCGCCCTCAAGAGGGTCCAAATCAAGACTTGTTGATAGTTGATTTCTGATTGCATGGAAGTTGTCTCTGATGAACTGACATGAATCAAAACAAAAGGCAAAGATCCTTCACTTACTTCAAAATTTGTTGCACTTTCCTCATCACTGTCATAGCTTATATGTGATGGCTGAACATTGTATTCAAGCTGCTGAAAATGAACTTCTTCCTCCCACAAACTAGCTGCTTGTTTGATTGCAAGATTAGCTTCTGTTTGGAGAACATAATCATCATCATACTGATCAAACTGAGGCAGATCATCGGTATAAAACATATCATCAAGCATGCAGGTCATATCAACAGTTCTTTCTTCACCAAGGTGATCTACAAAACAATCATTATCAGATCTATGACAACTAGGATAAGAAACAAAATGTTTTGGAGCGGCCATTTGTTCTTCTTCAATCAACAAACCATGGGCTTGAACATCATAATCATTCCTTGGGGTGATCCTTTGCATCATCTCTTCTACTACACTTACCAAAACGTCAAGCTTCACCTCTAGAGATGTTGATTCGACCGGATCTATGTTTTTCATCTCTTCTTCCTTCATTCTTTCCCTTCGGATCAGCAGATGAGCCTCTACATTTACTGCACTGTTCTACATCTTGTGAAGTGTTGCAATATCCCTTTCTCTCAGCTGAAACTCCATCTCCGGATCAAAGGCACCCGGGTAGTGCAAGAGAGAAAATCTAGGAGTAGGCCTTATCTCAACTGGCATTGAATAATAAACTTGATTAAATCTGGCCGAAAATTGTTGTACTGTCTCCCCTGGTAGTCTTTTCAGCTGGTTATACTCTTCTACAATTAAGAAAAGGTTCTGCCCGATCATCCACCTGTCAAGAAAAACTTTGACGAACTGCCGGAAATCTGATATGCTCGCATCAGGCAAGGCTTTGAACCAACTCTTCACTTTAGCTTACAAAGAAAGAGCAAAAAGCCTTATACTAACATCTTCGCTATCAACTTCAAAAAGTTCTAGAAAAGACTCAAAATTCTACACATGTTGCTCAGCGTTGACATTCTTACATTCACCGTCAAACCTCGGCAAGTATAGATCATAGTTTTTTGGGAAAGCATGGAGAAAAGAAGGTAAAACAAGAGGTTTATATCGATCTGGAATTTTACAAGGTGTAGGGGTATGTACAATAGGTATAGAATCAGTCTTGGTCTCTTGAGGTTCATCAATTTGAAGATGGTCATCACAAAATTCGGAAAAAGGATCCTGATCAAGCTCAAAGGCATGCAAATCTTTGGTATTCACAATCTTCAAAGGGAAAGAATCAACTGCAGGCCGAGGATCTCTTCTCAAATACAATATACTTTGCAAAGCCTTCTTGACATTCTTTGGAAAAGAGAAGAAATAATTTATGACAAAGAACAAAATGTCTTGGATGAAATTCCAACTTGAATACCTGATCTGTCCATGTTGTCCTTTCATGTTTTTGCTGGTTTGGATCATCCTCCAGTGGAGTCTTTGGATCTGATCTCGAAAATGATTTGGAATCGCCAGGTGAATGATTTCAGCCTTTCCAGTGTCTGATCGTTGTCCACCGTCAACCATCAGATCTGAACTTGATACATGTACTGGGGTAATTAACAAGTTAGATGTCATGTTTACAAGCTAGACCAGAGATTGAATGAAGCAGCGCTTATCTACTTCCGCTAATTCAAAGCAAAAGCGTTTCGAAGGCTACCTGGCATAAATTCAGGCTCCGTCTGTAGCTATAAAACAAATGACATCAACAAGCAAACCATTTTCTTCCCCAGTATGGTCGCCACTATGTTAGCGCTCAAATCTGCCTCAGGCTGAGGAAGGCAAAACTCGAGGCCACATCAAACCACACTCAGCCTCGTAGCTAGCCCTACGAGGACAGGAGAGGGCTCTCTCCGGGTCTATCTCGGCAATAGGTTTTCAAAAGGGGCTGAGATGACTCAAAATTAATACTGATTTTAGGCTAGTAAAGAGATAGGAAAGTTTGATTTATATTTTTTGGGTTTTTGTTGGAGAAATGGGAAAGAACAATTTTGGGTGTGGGGATTAAGGTCAGATCTTTGCAGAATTCGAGTTGGGGCGAGGTAGGCAATATTCTTGATTCCTTTGATCAGGTGTATGGATGGATCAGAATGACAAGGAGCTGAAGAAGGCAAAGAAGAACATGGATCCTCTCCAAACTAGCGAAAACATGTAAAACTAAACAAATTTAAAGGAAGAGCACTGTAAACAATGAATTCAACCTCATTTACTCATTTATTTAGTTTCAGAAGCATAAGAAGGGAATGGCATACATTAAACATGAATAAACTTACAATAAATTGAGAGATAACACCATCAAGAACTGAAAGCCACAAGAATCCCAACAGGTGCTGCAAAACCTCTGATCTTTCCTTAGCCAAAATATGAAAAATATGTACAATAGTGTGCCAAAATCTTCCCAAGAGTCCAACCCCTGCTACTGAATGAAAATTTACATATATAGATCAAGCTAACCTCATTCCCTAACCTCTAGGGGTCGAGCTCCTCCTTCTAGGAGCAGTTTGAACAAATTCTAAACATGGAGCAAGAATCTAGGTGACCAAAACAACCTGCCTCTAAAAAGAAGGAAATTGATTCATTACATTAATTTCTTGCTAATTTGTGAATGAATCATCTAGAAGAGGGTAGACAAGTGCCATGTTACCTCACATACATCAAATTACATCATGTTGAGTCAAAAATCACATCAAGGAGTGAAACTGGTGAAAACTGGCCGAAATTCTGAGCTGGAAGGTGAAAAATTGGCCAAAATCCTTTATGCGCAGCGCCCTTATCTCTATGCGCAGCGCACTTTTCAGGCTGATTTTGAGGCACTTCCCGGCATCCAAATTGAGCTCACGATAGCTTGTTGGAAAGCCCTAGATGTCTAATTTCCAACCCAAGTCGAATTTCCCAATTTGGAGCTCATTTTCCCCCTCAAAACTGCATTCTCCCAGAGGTACTTCTTGTTGTTGCAAAAGGTGGCAGCAAGGTGGTTTTCATGGTGTTTTTGGGCCTTTTGACCATCCAGAACTTGATGAAATGCTTCGGAAATAGCTGAGCATGCGTAAATTACCATGAGAAACCCAAAAATACAAAGTTTTTCTCCAGAAAGTGTCCCAATCAAAAGCAAGCATGCATGCGCGCTGCACGTATAGCCGAAAAACCTGTTTTTGGGACCAAAAATTTCAAAATGACAAAAATTTCTCCGAATTTGCTCAAATTCGAAGTGAAGACCCTCCATCATGTGTTATGCTCAACCAGTGAAGCCTTGGCCAAAACTCGGAGTGGATCCGGCCTCTTTCGCCGTTTTAGTGCTTGGCTCAACCTCCTTTTCAAAATCCTCATTTTTGCTTTGTTGACATGCATGCGAGCCCAATAATGATGTTTCATGTGACGGAGCATGTCTTTGTCTCTATTAGCCTTTGCCAGCAACTTCTCTAAGTGGATGTTGACCCTCTCAAGCCAAATCTCTCGGTTAGCCTCTACCTCCTGCTCATAAACTAAATCTGTGTCTGACATGGCTTTGAAAACAAGATGTCTGCAATATGTATGTTGATATAGGTGTAGTGAAATCAAAAGTTCAATGTATGCTCAAAACCTAAACATGTTACATGTATACCAAAGCATCATAGGAAACAAGCCACAGTGGTAATAGCTCTTTTTAAGTAGATTGGCATAAAACAGTGACTGTTTTGATCACAAGGGTATTTGACAAATGAGTAAAACGTGTTATGTGCAGCCTTTGTGATGCTGGCTAAAATTTTTCAAAGGGGAGAATGAGTATGGATTGTATTTTATCAATGGAGGATGGGAAAACGACATGATAATGACCATAATAAAACAGAGGAAATAACAGTGGTAATACAATGGCAATGGCAGCAGTGGTAAAATGATAAACTAAAAGCGTGAGGGTAGTGACACTTTGACAATAGATGCATAGGTACATATATCAACCATACAAGATGGGAAAACCCTCACAAAGCCGTCAACATGTTTTTAAAACCCTAAGGAATGAGTCTTCTTATGAGCATAGGGTGTCACCTCTCCATACCCAGCACATTAATTTCCCCACTTTAAACACACTATAAGCATTTTCAAAATCGACTGAGCAGCCATGAAAAACCTACTTGCAAGTTTTGGAGTCAATTTGGCAAGATCTGGTCGCATGAACAAAGTTTTCTTGGTGTTGTAACCCAATGCGCAGTGCACAAACCCAATGCGCAGCGCCCTTGTTAATTTACACTAGCCAGTGAGGCCCAATGCGCAGCGTACCTCTATATGCACAGCGCACACCTTATATGAGCAGCGCACTTTTGCAAGAGGCTTTTGGAGGCCTTCCCAGTGTCCAAATTAGGCATGTGATAGCTCGTTGGAAAGGGATTTGAGTTTACTTTCCAACCCAAGTGGAAGTGTTCAACTTGGAGTTCATTTACCTTGTCAGAAATAAAATCTCCCAACACTACTTCCAGCAGGTGCATCAATTCTCCTAAGGCAACGGTATTCTTGACATTTCTCAAAAACCATTATACCTGTGTAAAAATTGAAGAAGGTTTTTCTTCCTTGGATTGTTTTGAACAAAAACCTCTCTCAGTTTTCTAAAATTCATCTTTTATTGCTCTGAAACATCATTTGATTGAAACCTATCCCGATGTGTGAAACAAGGGATTTTGTCGAAATGAAGCGAAATGAAGGGGATAAGGGGCTTCTAAATTCTTGGGGAAATTTTTGTAAGTAGGGAGGGATGTTAGGAATTAGGGGAAAGTGGAATCTCAGAGATCGAGTGAGGGGAGGGGGTCCAAAAGGGCAAAACACAGGCCTAGCCTAGAAAATTGCCAAGTTGTGGCAAGAAACTAGGGTTTGTGTGAAAATGAAGAATTTGGGGGATCTCAGTGATGGGAAGTGTTTAATAAGGTACATTAAGGATAGGGGAAGGTGTATGAACATCAGGATGCAAGTTTTTCTGATGATTTGGCCATTCAAGAGAAATTGCCTTCAAAACCCTAGGAGAGGGAAATGAACTTACCTAGATGCAACTGAAGCATGAACAAGGTGTAAAATGACCCATTGGAACCTGATATGATGATGAAAACCCTCTGAATGATGATACACTCAGCTGAATGATGACATGGACTGCCATTTGGACAACTTTGAAAAGAGTGAAAACAAACCGTAGACCTAAAGCCTAGTGACCAAATTTTGCTTGAAGACTCTTTGAAATGACAAAATTTGACCTTGACACCTTAAAATCACTTTGTAAGAGCATCATTTGATCACTGGAGGAAGGCTACAAAGGCTGACACTAACAGATAGTGTTTATGATCATCCGACATGAAATGACGAGTCTTTGGCCACAAATGGATTAATCCACCACCAAGGTTAGCCCAAGAGATGCTATAGGCAAAAACTAGGATGGCATAGGGTATAGAATCCCATGAATGGGTATGTTTTTTTTTGTTCGATTTGGAATCTCTGCTTTACCAGCATTATCCAAGATTTTTTCTTCAGTTTATGTTACCATAATTGCATGAAGTGTTGGTTGTGAGTTATATTATTTCCAATACTAGCCCCATGTGCAACGTGGGGGGTTAGGGGGGGTGGAAGTGCCCCCTTCATTGCATGAGGTGCAGCGCTAGCCCCGCCTCTATGGGGTCCAAGGTAGTGCCCCAGGAAAATTTCTTTTGCACCCTATATTAGGTGGGTGTACCTATCTATGGGTTTTTGCATGGGTTTCGCACATAGTTTTGGGCATGATAGTTTTTTTCCCATGGTATTTTGTAGATCTAGTCAATGGAACTATGGTTATGTTCTAATCCAGGGTTAATGGATTGGGTTTTATGAATGCTTCGGCATGTATATATATGTATTGTAACATTGAAATGAATATAATGAAAAAATCAATCTGGTAGTCCCGGTTTTGGGATCCAGGGGAAAATCTCTATGTATTTGTTTTGTGTTTCTCGCTATTGTATATTTTTTGTTTTTAAGAATTCATTTGTAGGTAATTTTTGTACAAGGTTAAAACCTACAGAAAGAGCATGTAAAAATCATGTGTAAATACTTAAAGAAGAGTAAACATAAAGGAGACCATAAAGATAATGCACAAAAAATTTTGATAATTGAGTTTGTCCAGTGTTGACTACGTCTCTATGCCCTGCTTCAATAGTGGGGAGGTTGGTTCATTCATCTCATAAATAGAAAGGAAATTACATGGAAAAATACATCATTATACATCCATTCCTGGGAGTGACTTAAAATTCAACAACTCAAATCGCAGTAATCATAGCACCAGTAAATTGTCTCGTCCTCCTGATACTTTTGACTATAAACATTACCTACTTTTGATAGGTGCATTGTTGTCTCGAACTTCATGCCTAGAAATTAATGATAAAGACGAGTTTCTGCTATTATCCTTGAATTTTTTTGCTAAGATGAAAAATTGACTGCACCATTGCAATCCTTGTGAAATTCTGTCTAAAATGAATATAAACTTGGCCTCATTCTAACACTTGAAAATCTTGCCCCACAGGGAATCTTTTAGATTCCTCAAAGATTCTCCATCAAAATATTCCTGGAAGATTTTTATCGTAAAAAGTGAAATCAAGGTTCCATAATGATCAAGGTTTTGCCTCTGGTGCATGGTTCCATGGTCGAGGTTTCGGACCCTCCTGGTTCCATGCCATATGCATTATTCCACTCCACAACCCTTGGCTCTCATCCCTTCGTCAGCAGTCAAATGAAGAACTACTCCTTAAATAATTATTGAGTGGTAGGCACTTCAAAGTTCACATGTCTGTGGGGTTGGTTAGGTCATGGCTATTAAAAACATATGTCGGCGGAAGGCTCATGGGTTCCATTCCCGCAAGATCCCATTTTGCAATATGAAAACAATGGGTTTCGTTCAACACAGTCATCAAATGTCCTCTGGCACTAACAAACCATTTGGTTTTTGTTTACACTGCCACTCATTATGGTTCAAAAATTGTCGGGTTCATGGTTTACACCCTCCAAGACCCCTCTTTTATATTACAAATAGTGCCGACCAAACGAACAGTCGTTAATCATTTGCAATTTGTTGACATATTCGTGCAATCTTGTTGACCATCACCGAATATGTTTGTAAGATTGAACTGTTTACAACCAATCGTCGGTCGATAATGGAATCTTCTTGCCAACAAACATAATTTTCTTTCACCAAACCATAATATTGGACAGCCCATATTTAACAGTATGCTACAACATTTGGATTTGTTAATTTTTAGATGGAAACCACCGATACAAAACGTGACTGAGGTAATATCAAAAGACACACTTGGACCCAGGTGTTTTTCACATGTTGTTGGCGGCACAATCCCCGTTCGCTAACATAAACCGCTCAGACCGATATTAAACATTGCCACTATATTGTTTATAAAATTTTCAACCAAAAAAAAACTTGCTAATACATACATCAACTGCTAGGTTGTTTGTCGAATCTGTCGTTGATTTATGAGGTTATAATTGGTCACCGCTAAAACTGAAGCCTGGACCAATGGTCACCATAACCACTTGGCTACTAGTTTAATGTTAAAAAAATGGTCGCCGAATAACATGGAATTAGAACCCCACTAGACTATTCGTCCTCCAATAATTGTTAGCACATGTGGTTCTAATGTTTGTTTTTCTTAATTTGGGGTCGGTCATTGGGGTTAGTGTAGGTTCAACTCCCACCATCTCCAGTTTTATAATTGGATTGGCGAACTATTTTCAATTGTTGCCAATTTTGGTCATCCACGAGCTTATTTAGCCGCCCCGTGGGTGTCATGTGGTACCATTTCATTGGGCCACGTGGCCCCACACCATTGGGCCATTTGTCTGCAACTAGATTTGGTGGGGTGTCATTATATTTAGCAGCTCCATCAAATTTAACCCTAGTTAAATCCCCTACCGGTTTTATCCAAGGTCCAATACATTTAGTTGTTGATTTTGACAGACCTCTAATTTGTTGAAGCTCCAAATTTGTCTAGATGTCTGCTAAATTTAGCCAATGGAGACAAGTTTAACCAAAATTTTGACTAGCCATAACCCCCTCATTCGAAACCCAAATTGAGGCATTGTTTGCATTGTTGGAATCAGGACGACGAGTTCTTTGATTTGGTCCTTGTTGCGATGAGATCTGAAGATTATGATTTTTGAATTATCATGGATCCACCTATATCATTCGTTAACTCAACTGTGAGGAACAATGACAATCATTATAGGAATAATTTATTCACAAAAAAAAATGAAATGCCTGAGCAGTGAGCAAAAGGATCCAGGAAGCACACACGATTTCTAGGGAGTGAGAAAAGGCTCTAGACAGCCTCAGGAATTATGTAGGGAGGTCTAGGAAGTGGATGGAAGTTTTATGAAATGGATAACTATCTCAAGAAGTATGTAGTAAATTTGGGCAATGGCTTTGAGCAGCATGTAATAGAGGATTGCGATAGCCAAACCAAGAGAGTCAGTGATTGGAACTCCAAGTGTGAAACTTGGAGTGTGAGGGACAAGAAGGACTGTGATCTTGAGGCTCAAAGGGAGAGTTAGCATCCTTAAGGTATTCATGGTTTGAGATAGCCATGCAGTATTCTTAGGCGTAAGAGGTTCAAGTTCCATGTCAAGTAGCATGACGAGATTATATGTCAAAGGGAGTAGATATAGTGGATGTGATATGCTTGGAAATGGATTTGAGATATGGAAGTACCTTCCTTGCTAAGAGGGAGTGTTGGATTGTGTAGTTGAGTAAGACTTCCACAATGGCTTGGTGTCTTAGCATGTGGAATATTTCCTCTCTAAATGATAAAATTTGTAAAGTGATTTTATAAAGTATCTTTTGTACTTAATGATTAAAAGTGAATTTATTCTAAATTTGAGTCATTTAAGTGATCTCAATGAGATATTAATTCACAACTATTGATCTTGAGATGGCAAGATTTAATCTTGGCCATTAAGATCTAGGTTTATGGTTTTAGTCATTAATGAGTTATAAAAGGAGATTTGAGGGGGAGGTGAAGACACCTTGTACATAGTTTGAGTAGAGAGATTTCACTACGCAAGTTGGGTGGGGTCCTCAGGAAGGGAGCAAGGGGAAGTTAGGAAGTAGTAGCGAGGTTGCTCAAAATGTTTGTATATTTTCCTCTAATGCGCCATTATCCTTCATATAGAAGCCTAAGTTCTTAATATAACAAGTTTGTTGGTTTTTCCCTTTATGGGTTTTCCAGAGCATATCGTGCATCTAATGTGTAATGATGATTTCTATGTGTTTTCACTATGCATTTTTCATTATGAACTTAGTCGTGCATAAATTAATAGATTGTGTAAGGGTTTATTTGAGATTTACTTCCAAGTGTTAGGTTTAAAGGAAATTTAACACTCCATTCCTTGAATGTCAACTAAAGTTGACAAGAAAGAAGACACTAAAACCAAGGGAGGAGGACCCTTGGAAATAAAATTGTAGATGTGATAGATACCAAAATATAATGGAGTGAACTTTGGTCATAGACAAGGTCAACAAATACAAAGTAGAAACTATGGATTTCCCTTGGTGGAGAAACACTGAGAAGTGGGCGAGAGTAAAAACATACTAGGACTAATAGGAATCTGGAGTTAAGAGGACAACTGAACATGGGACTTGACATGTTAATGTTTTGACTATCAGTATGGGGACTACATGGACACAAGCCATAATGGATCATAGTGATTAGGATGAGAAAAATTAATGGTAGTGGTCATGGGATATGAAGCATACATATACAAGTTTGAGTAAAAAGGTTTGGGGTCACACCAGGCAACATTTGAGATGCAAGGAGAGATGCTGGAGATATCAATAGAGTTCCCAATTGGGCTAGGTGTATATGAAAGAGATGGCTCACAATAGACTAACCATAGAGGAGTGGGTGTTTCAGCACAACAAGGTGAAGGGGGTATTAAAGGGGAAGTGGTTAAAATTGCCCACATCTATGATGTGGGGGTTTGAGAAACAATGTCCCTCATAGTGAGGATGTATAGGGGGGATACTACCCATTAGATTATGGGATCGTGGATGGATATCTTGGAGAAGATTTTCCAAAGGAACTTTTTTGCATGGGCCTGTGTAGTGTAGTCGATTTTATTGTCATAGCTTATGTTTGGCCATTAATTTGTCATTATTATTATCATTTGTTGACATCTAATTTATTCTTTTTTACCATTATTTTATCATTCCATTTATCATAATTTCTCATCTAATGCCATCTCATACTTATTTATGCTCTTGTGGTTAAGTAATGTTCATTTATTTTATTTTTAATATATTAAAGATTATTATGCATGATTTTGCTAATGATGGTTTATGAAGAGAATTATTGTAATAGAAATCACGATTTCAACCTCCAAGTTCTCATTCATATCACAAATCCAAGATCCAAGTCATGGTCAAACATTCTAAAAAAAAAAAACCACAATTTTGTGTTGAATTTTATGGGAAAATGAGGATGAATCTCAAAATTAAGTGACATGGGTTTTGTGCAGAATGGCCCAATTTAGTTTATCACAAGTAATTTTCAAAAATTTGCTCTGGTTTGAGAGATACGGATGGTTATATGAAGGTGATTTACCATATTTATTGTTGTGACTAGTTGTCAATTTTTCCCAAGTGCACAATCAAATTTGACTTGCTTTCGGATGATTATTTTTGAAAATATATTTGAGATCTGATCTTGTTTTATTGATTTTGTATAGAAAATCCATAATTGTAATGAAAACCATTTTTTAATCTCCTCATAAATCAAGTAGTCCAGTTTGAAGATAACCATTTATGATTTTCTCTTTTCGCTTTGTATATTTAAATGAGTGATTCATCACAGAAGGTAGTAGTAGTAGGTGTAGAAAGAATAGAGAGAACAATCTTAAAAAGATAGTGACATGTAGCGTCTAAGTTTTTATTAATAAAGGATTCATAAGTCTATGGATTGGAACTATGAAGTGTTGATTTTATTTGTAGTTTGTGAAGATCCCTCCAACACCCTGTTTTACATTTATTGTTGCTTCCCTCGTTTTCCATTTATTGTAACCTCTTTGTGTTGGTTGCCTCCTTCATAATTTTGTCTGTTGTTTCTTTCATGCTTGTATTCGCTATTTCCTTGTGCCATATTAAGCTATATTCATATTGTTGTTTCCAATTTATAATATACGTATGGGGGATTTACGCAGTGCATTATATTAGATATCATTTTTGGGATTCAACTGCGTTAAGTAAGTCATTCAAACGTATGACCATTTCCATGAGAGGTAGTTGTAACTGACTAATTTCTCATGATTTTTGAATAGTTCACTTAGCACTCATTGCATCGGGTGATGCTCACAGGGGTGAAGAAGTGGGATTGAAACTAGTGAAATGTGGAGAACGAATCACATAGCATCAATCATCACTTCCGGGGCTTGCACCCAGGGCTTCCCAGGAGGTTACCGGGTGCAAGCCCCGGAAGTGATGATTGATGCTATGTGATTCGTTCTCCACATTTCACTAGTTTCAATCCCACTTCTTCACCCCTGTGAGCATCACCCGATGCAATGAGTGCTAAGTGAACTATTCAAAAATCATGAGAAATTAGTCAGTTACGACTACCTCTCATGGAAATGGTCATACGTTTGAATGACTTACTTAACGCAGTTGAATCCCAAAAATGATATCTATTATAATATACGCATTAAAGAGTGTTATGGTTATTGTGTGATTCACATATTTGTCTATTCATTTCTCATTCTAGGATTAACAATTAGTTTAAATTCACTTCATTTTTGAACTATAATTCAACTCATAGCTTACATTTCATTTCCAGATTTAGATTAACATTTCAATTATGTTGTGAGTTATAGATTAGAATTTCATTTCCTATTGGGTGAGGTAGTGCAATATTTCAATTCATTTGTGTGATTTAGTTTAAATTTGTATTTCAATTGTGAGCTTGATATTTTAGAACACAAACATATAGAACCAGTATTAGCCTCTAGTGGTTGCTTAAATATACTTTTCTAATTGCCTTGAAATAAAAATACACTCCTTGGGTTGGTAATTAAGGTCTAGATAATTAGTTTTTTTTTTTTTTGTAATTAGGCAATTAATTTCTCCAACATTTTAACACCATTGCCAGGGAGGCAATCAAATAAGCACTACTACACTAATATCTAGTTATATATTCATTCTTTACTTATGGAGGGAACGACATTAAAGACGGAAGCTTTATAACCTACACGTGCACTTTGGGAAACCAATGTTGGAGCTACCCTCAATAAGTAAACTTATGCACTATAGCATGCATGAATAAAAGTAGGAATCTTAGAAACAGAAAATTGAAAGAAAGAAAGAAAAAAAGAACAACTCTTATCATTTCACTTAAGTGGTGTTGTAAGCACCACCCATTCCACTAACTAGTTTGCAGGAAAATTTGAAGGAGGAGCCTCAAAGTAGCACATGAAGAACCTCTTCTATTTTGGAAATAAATGGGACACATTGTTACCTTTGAATTCCCTATTAGAGATCCAATAGGAGTTGCACAAATGCACATCATTCCCCCATCTGCTCTACAAAATTTTTATGATTTGGAAAACGAAGACCCAAATATATTCTTAATATTTTAGTTTGAAGTACTTTGTATAGGATATGATTATAAATGCTTAAAATTTGAAAGTGTTTCCTCTTACTCTAAAATGATTAGCTCTTTGGTGGTTCATGAGCCTTGGTGGGAACTACATTCAAACATGGGAAGACATGAAGAATGTATTCTTGAAGAGGTACCAAGACTATTGTAAGGCCAGTGAAGATATTTCTAATATGACACAAAGGGAAGATGAAAGTTTGGAGGATTATGTGGAGTGATTTCAATACAACCTTAAAAAATCAAAGCATAAACAGTTGGTAAAAGAGACCTTGAAAACACTCCTACTCAAAGGAATCAAAGATTAATTTTTAGAACTCTTAAATCTGATGGGAACAGGTGATTTTTTTCTAGCTACCATTTGATGATGATTGTGAATTATGTATAAGGTATTCAAGAGGAAACTTCAAGACTAGTAAGATTTATAGAAGACTTTTCTCTCCCATTTTGAAATTTGCTGCAAGAACAAGGGTTACAGGAGTTGAAATCAATGATTTATATGAACTTTTTTAAAATTGATATTATTGGCTTTCTAAATTCACAATTGGATATTTTGCAGGTTAAAAAAAAATAAGGAAGATTTTGAAGAAGTGTTTTTCCCTCAATGCTGAAAGAAACACCACATGGGAAGTTGCACTTCCTTACCTAGGATGAAGAAACATATCAAAGAGATTTAGAATTTGCAACAACCTCACAACCATGGCAACAATGGCTTATATGTATGGTTCAAAATATTATCTCTCCATTTTCTTACTTGCATTATTCATCATGGAATACTCTTACATTATGGCAGTCATGGAATGTAACACCCTCCTCCCACATCTACCCAAGTAACCATCCAACTAGGGTAAACATGTGACGAAGAGTTACTATGATATGATTCAACTCCCTAAGTGTAGTTAAGGAAGTGGAATCGATGAACCAACACTTTACAGACCTCCCTAAAGTGCTACAGGACCCCTAGGAGCTAATCCACCACTCCAAGTGCTCAAACCCTAAGTTTGACTAGTCATTCAATGAATTAAACCCCCAATGGCTCCCACGAAATGGGTATGCATGCGACTAGTACACTCCAGTTTCTCCCAAAATGTCTACAAGGGAAAGAGTGCATTCTTTTTTAGCCAGTTCTGTGCCAGCGACTGTGATATTTAAGCCACTTTTTCAAGAATAGTCTCCAAACCAGTGCTTGAAACTTAATGAGACTTTCTGAGACAATAAATGACACCGAGACAAAGCTTCTAACACAAAATTTGATCAAGGAATTGACCTAACCAAGCCAACCATGACAGGAATTTCTTCAAACATGTCACGAATATGCATCCAATAGGTCATAACAACATATTTAAGCATAGGGGTCTCATACTTATCTGAGAATCGATAAGAAGCATTGATGTCTTATCTCACATCTGACTGACACTGAGAAGATTATGCTTCAATCCATCAACATATAAAACATTTCCTGCTTTGACCTCCTCTTTCAACGGAGCAACACCTTTTCCTTTTATGGCTGCAGAGATATCGTTCCCGAAAGAAACTTTCTTCCCCTTTTCTAATGCGGTATATGAATCAAGCTTTTCTATGTCCCCTGTCATATGCTTCGAACATCCGCTGTCAATGTACCATAGACTTTCTTGACCTTCTGCATAAAAGGCTATCCCACATCTTTCTGGTTGTGATTCTTTTATTCTCCATGTTCTAACATTTGAGGTTTGTTCCTTCTGAGTTGTCTTCCGGAACCTGCTCCTGCATTCAGAATCTTCATGACCAAAGTTATTACAAATAGAGCATTCAACTTCATTTTCAAGAACCGAAAAGTTGTTATAAGTCCTTTTCATGGTTTCAGTCATTCTCCCTTGCTTTTGAGCTTCTCTAGTCATGATCGTTTTGTAGGCAACACATTGAGCTGCTTTGTGACCGAAGTTATGGCAAGAAAAGAATTGGCCATTAAAGAAACTTCTGCGATAATCAGATCTATCATCCAACCGATTGTAGCTTCTATTCATTCTTGGAGCAAATTGGGAAGATTTTACCTGTGGCTGATTGTAGCTTCTGTTTAAGGTAGTTTGTCCCCGAATTTCTTGATGGTCTTT
Organism: Pinus tabuliformis; assembly: GCA_031772625.1. Lineage (NCBI taxonomy): Eukaryota > Viridiplantae > Streptophyta > Pinopsida > Pinales > Pinaceae > Pinus > Pinus tabuliformis. The sequence goes on along the minus strand of CM062818.1, from coordinate 209,253,988 downwards.
ATTTGTTCTTGAGGTAAACTGTCTCTGATTCACCTGATGACTTTTACTTGGCCTTTGCTCGCTTCTCCTTGCTGCATCAAGATAACTTTTAGAGGTAGAGGCTTGCGATGTTTCTCCATTATATCCAAGACCTGTCTTGATCAGAGGAGATCGCTGCACATTGATAATCTCATCCAAGGTTTTAGATCCTTTAACAAACTTAAGATTAATTGCTTTGGTTTTCTCAATCTCCTTTCTAAGATAAACAATCTCACATTCCAATTTTTCAAGATGTTTTTCCTTTTCAGCTAGTTGATATTGTAGAGAATCAATAATAGCACTCTTCTCTTCTAAACAAACTTTGAGATCTTTCATTTCGTCATAAAAGCCTTCTACATCTATAGCATCCATGTAGTCATCATCTTCAAAAGCCATTAAAAGTTTATATCTATTTCCTTGTTCATCTTCATCACTATTTGAAAATCCATCACTATCTTCATGAGTGTAGTAGCTTTTCTTCTTTTCATATTGTTTCTTGTTCCATTTAACAGGTTCCTTTCCCTTGTCATTCTTATCTTTGTGAGGACATTTGGCAGCATAATGACCTACTCTTCCACAAGCAAAGCATTTAAAAGGTAACTTACCTCTGAACCTTCCAGAACCCCTTTGAAGATTTCTGACGAAATTTGATTCCTCTTCTTCATCTTCTGGCAGGTGACTTGCTTCATAATAATCTTCTTTGCCTTAAGCCTTGAAGGCAGCTTCTCTTCTGTCTGATGGACCTCCCTTTCTCATTTCATAAGCGGTTAGAATTCCGTGAAGCTGAGACATAGTAAGAATTTGCAAATTTTCCTTTTCTTCTATGGCAGATACTTTAGATTCAAACTTGGGGGACAAAGATCTTAGAATCTTTTCAACCACAATAGCCTCTTTTATTTCTTCACCCAAGTTTTGCATGCAATTGACAATCTCATCTACCCTAAGGAAGTAGTTAGCCACACTTTCATCATTGTACATTTTGAGAGTCTCATACTTAATCCTGAGAGTTTGAAGTTTAGCACGCTTTACCTGATCGTCTCCTTCATAGCTCGTGACCATTTTGTCCCATATTTCTTTTGCAGATTTATAGTGCATTACCTTCATGAATTCTGATTGAGAGATGCATCCCAATAGAGTATTGACTGCTTTCGCATTTGTTTCATATTTCTTTTTCTCGGCTGGATCTGTAGGAGTAGCTGAAGGAAAAGTGTAGCCTGTTTCTACGATGTTCCAAACTTCTGTACCAAGAGATTGAAGATATGCAGTAACTCTTACCTTCCAATAATTGAAGTTTGTCCCATCAAAAACCGGTGGCCTGATTGATGCTTCTTTCTCGTAGTTGCTCATGATGATCGATCTACCTTCAAGCGGTCAAGCTTCTCTGAAGGACCTGCTCTGATACCAATTGTTGGAAATAATACTGAGAGGGGGGGTGAATCAGTATTATCAGAACTATAAAACTTTTTCAATGCTCAGAAACATATACGCTACTTTTGTTAAGTGAACCAGCGTGTACACGCAACTGTGTCTAAGGAAAACAGCGTATAACCAGAAATCTTATAATTCAGTCAGTTTATCTTCAGTTAAGTGCATAAGGACATTATTCACCATATTAAGAGTAAACAGATGCAGTAGAACAGATCACACAAAAACCACACACATGAACACCATGATATAAGGTGGAAACCCAATGTGGGTGAAAACCACCTGCTGCAAGTCGTCTCTATCTTTCTTTAATATGAAACTTCAGTTTACAATCATTTTGTACTGGTGCAGCCTTATACCAGTACGCAGGCTACAACCTGCAGAAGGCTACAACCTTCTCTCGTTCTCCAAACTTCCTTGGAAGGGAGCTCCAACCCCCTTTGCTCTTGTACTAGCCAAGATACTAGTACGTAGGTGCTGGCCTACAAACTTCTTTCTTTCAGGTACCACTTTTCATACATTTTCAGACTGGATATTCCTGAAGCACAACGTTACAATCTGAAGACCACAATTCATTCAACTTTCACAACAAATCCTTGAAGCACAAAACATCCAATACTAGCATCATCAATCACTGAACCACTGAAACCCTGTCAGACACCAGTTACCAGAACACAGAGCAGACTACAGAACTCTGCAATAACAGTCAGACCCAACTGTAACTCAAAAATCAAGCTCCAAAATATATACGCTACTTCAATGAGAGAAACCCGCGTATACACGCGCTTTTACCGAAGCCAACCTGCGTACAGATCTAAAAATAAATTCTCTTCAACTTGCAGCTGTACCAGACATCAGTTAGACCCAGAACATAGCATTGCGTTAGTATGCAGATCTAGAAATACGCATAATCAACCATATTATAATAGTGCATTTCAAATCATTAGATCCCGATCTATCCTTAGATCTAGTCTTCCATCAATCGAAGTGATCTCTCCTTAGCTTAGATCAAGCAACCCAGAACCTGCAAACCAGATCTCTTTCTTTTTCAGATATTCAAGCCTTTTCAAAGATGATTTGCCTAATGATCTTCTCCTCCTTATATAGCCTTAGGCCTTGCTCAATACCAAGGGCCAAACCATAGAAATCCAATACCATCAACTTAGAAACTAGGGATCAACACGTCTGTCGAGATACTTTGGTCCAAATACATAGGCTCAAGTACCGAGGACTAACTACCATGGACCAAAGGGAAGCTTCCCGACATATACGCTCTTTTATGTTCATATATCTACGTGCATACGCGCCTCCGTATATATATAACATGCGTATACGCGACTTAGTATGCATATAGACTACGTGTATACGCAACTTGGACTTGATTAACCTGCGTATATGAGATTTCTCTTCATTCTGTAATCTGAACAGAGATCTGTCATCAAGGAGAGTTGCCATCAAGGACAACACCTGTATCAAAGCGCCACACCTGTGCCAAAATGCCAACAATCTCCCCCTTTGGACTTGATGGCAACCTCAAGATCCTTAGAATCATTCTCCCCCTTTGTCATCAAGGGCAAAGGGCTGTGCTCCCCCTGAGTACATGCTGATACCTCTACTTGGCTGTGCTGAATCATACTCCCCCTGACTGTAGGCCAGATCTGCAAAAGATGTTCTTCAACAAGAACCAAGACTTATACACCATAAGGGACCTTCCTATCACCAAAAGACTCAATACATACATCCATACTCCCTACCAAGAGGGGACACATCAGAAACAACCAATTATATTACATCATTCATCCCAGGCATAGTGGGGAAACCAACATAGGCCGTTACATGACCTTGACACCATAAAAGAGATATCACAAAAGAAATACATGACATAGAGACAACAGATCTAGACCAAGACTTATGAAAGTCACCAGCAGCATCTGATAAACATCTTTTAGATCAGCAACCAGGATTTCTTTCTGAGCTCCTTCTCCTGAAACCAATAACCAAAACATCTAAATGCCAACAATGCTTTATGAGACTTTTAAGCTGCTCCCCCTGAACCTGTGCCTGCTGCACCTCCTGAAACTGTGTCTGAAGGATTCTGACATACCCATCTCAGACCTTTTCAAACCAGAGTTTGCCCTTGCTGCTCAGAACTCCATATACGCGATTTATCCTGCACAAACCGGCGTATGGACGCGGATATACTCTCTGCAACAAGCGTACACCATACACGCGACTTTCTCAGCGTAAATCGGCGTGTATACGCGTATATACCTTACGTAACTTGCGTATACCAACTTTTCTGTAGAACAGACAAGCTTCAACAGCAGGATGAAGCATCAACTACTCCCAGCTTTTGTCTGAGATATTCAAAAGTTTCCCTGGGAAGTGGTTTTGTGAGAATATCAGCAACTTGTTCCTTAGAAGGAACATACTCCAACTTGACCTTCTGCTCAAGCACTTGTTCCCGGAGAAAATGGTACTTGATAGGTATGTGCTTGGTCTTTGAGTGCATGACTGGATTCTTTGAAATGTTGATTGCACTTGTATTATCACATAAGATAGAGACTGGTGGAGTGCAAGTGATTTGAAAGTCCTGCAAGGTCTGCATCATCCAAAGAAGTTGTGTGCAACAAGATGCCGCAGCCACATATTCTGCTTCAGCTGTAGATAAGGCAATCGAACTCTGTTTCTTGCTGAACCAAGATACTAATCTGGAACCCATGAAGAAAGCACCACCACTTGTGCTTTTCCTATCATCCACACTTCCAGCCCAATCTGCATCTGTGTAAGCATGAAGAGTGAGATCTGTATTTCTAGGATACCATAAGCCATAGTTTTGGGTCCCTTGAAGATACTTGAAGATTCTTTTGACTGCCTGAAGATGAGTTTCCTTTGGGTTGGCTTGAAATCTTCCAACAATTCCTACTGCATGTGTAATATCTGGTCAGGTACCTGTCAAATAGAGCAAACTCCCAATCATGGATCTATAAGTGGGTTGGTGAACTGTTGCTGATTCATCATTTGCACTGAGGCTTCATCCTGTAACCATGGGTGTACATACTGGCTTTGACTCTTCCATGCCATACTTCTTCAAGATCTGCTTGAGGTATTTGGTTTGAGACAAGAAGATACCTCCTTCATTTTGTTGAATTTGCAATCCAAGAAAATATGTCAATTCTCCAAGTAGTGACATTTCGAATTCTTTCTGCATAACCGAGGCAAAGTTTTGACTCATAGTCTCTTCATTGCTGCCAAAGATAATATCATCTACATAAACAACAAGAATTAGCAATTTGTTATTTTCAACTTTTATATAGAGATTGCTATCTGCTGATCCTTTTGAAAAGCCTTGCTGGTGAAGATATTTGTCCAACCGATAGTACCAAGCCCTTGGAGCTTGTTTGAGTCCATAGAGAGCCTTTTTCAATCTGCATACAAGGTTTGGATCATTCCCAAGAATGAAACCATCTGGCTACTCAATATATACTTCTTCTTCTAAGTCTCCATTCAGAAAGGCTGATTTCACATCCATTTGAAATACCTTGAAGTTTTGAAAGCTTGAGAGAGCAAGGAACATTCGGATAGCCTCAAGTCTTGCCACAGGAGCAAAGGTCTCTTCAAAATCTATTCCTTCTTGCTGTGCATACCCTTTACAAACAAGTCTGGCCTTGTTCCTAATTACTTCTCCATTTTCATTCAATTTATTCTTGAAGACCCATTTTGTTCCTATTACATTTTTATCTTTTGGTCTAGGAACTAATTCCCAAGTGTTGTTCTTTTCGATCTGCTCAAGTTCTTCATCCATTGCTTTGACCCAACATTCATCCTTGCATGCCTCTTTCACATTTTGTGGTTCAGTGGAGGAGAGTAATGCCAAATAGCTTGAAGCTTCTGCAAGTGTCCTTCTTGTTTGTACTCCTGCTTCTTTCTGCCCCACAATCTGAGATTCCGGATGATTCTTTTGAACATATCTGGATGGAGTCTTCTCTTCTATTCTTGTCTGCTCCTCTGGTTCTTCTTAAGGTTCTTCTTCTTCTTGAGGTTCTTCTTCTTCATCATTCCGTCTTTGAGGGTATCCTTCATCTTCTTCAATGTCTTCATGATGAACTTGCCTAGGAATATATCCCTTCTCATCAACCACTACATCAATGCTGTCAACAATTTTGCCAAGTCTTTTATTGTAGCACTTGTATGCTTTGCTATGTGGAGAATAACCAAGAAGAATGCCCTCATCTGCTCTTGGTTCAAGTTTGCCAAGTTGCTCATCAGTATTTTTAATATAACATTTGCTCCCAAAGATTTTGAAGTGCTTCACCGAAGGAGTCTCACCACTCCAGAGCTCATGAGGTGTTTGAGTGTTGTTTACTCGGACATTTGTTTTGTTAAGAATAATAACCGCAGCATGTGCAGCTTCACCCCAGAAGGTTGCGGGAGTACCTGATTCATCAAGCATAGCACGAGCCATTTGTTGGATTGTTCTGTTCATTCTTTCCACAACCCCATTTTGCTGAGGAGTTCTAGCTGTAGAGAATTCTCTTCTTATCCCATGTTCTTCACAGAAATCGAAAAATTCGTTTGAGGTAAACTCCCCACCTCTGTCAGATCTGAGGCACTTAATTTTGTGTCCTGATTCATTTTCAACCAAGGCTTTGAAGGATTTGAATTTTTCGAATGCTTCATCTTTGTGCTTCATGAGCCCTAACCAAACAAATCTGGAGAAATCATCAATGAATAATATCAGATATTCTTCTCCTCGAGGTGTCCTCTTCCTAAATGGACCACATACATCTGTATGGACTAGCTCGAGAGGCATGCTAGCTGATCCTTCCTTCTCTGGAAAGTTAGTTCTGGTTTGCTTTCCAAATTGACAAGATTTGCATATGGTATTGTCTGGAATTTTGATATCTGGAAGACCACGAACTGCCTGATATTTGCATGCTTTCCTTATTTGTGAAAAGCTTAGATGCCCCAACCTCCGATGCCATAGCCAATGTTCATCATCCTTGCTTAAGTAGCATTGTTGTCTTTCCTCAAAGATATACAGATTATTTGGAGTCCTTCTTCCTTTGATCACTGTTTTACCTGTATCAAGATCGCGAACACAACATCCATTTGATCTAAATATTACCTCAGTTCCTTGATCGCACATCTGACTGACACTGAGAAGATTATGCTTCAATCCATCAACATATAAAACATTTCCTGCTTTGACCTCCTCTTTCAACGGAGCAACACCTTTTCCTTTTATGGCTGCAGAGATATCGTTCCCGAAAGAAACTTTCTTCCCCTTTTCTAATGCGGTATATGACTCAAGCTTTTCTATGTCCCCTGTCATATGCTTCAAACATCCGCTATCAATGTACCATAGACTTTCTTGACCTTCTGCATAAAAGGCTATCCCACATCTTTCTGGTTGTGATTCTTTTATTCTCCATGTTCTAACATTTGAGGTTTGTTCCTTCTGAGTTGTCTTCCGGAACCTGCTCCTGCATTCAGAATCTTCATGACCAAAGTTATTACAAATAGAGCATTCAACTTCATTTTCAAGAACCGAAAATTTGTTATAAGTCCTTTTCATGGTTTCAGTCATTCTCCCTTGCTTTTGAGCTTCTCTAGTCATGATCGTTTTGTAGGCAACACATTGAGCTGCTTTGTGACCGAAGTTATGGCAAGAAAAGCATTGGCCATTAAAGAAACTTCTGCGATAATCAGATCTATCATCCAACCGATTGTAGCTTCTATTCATTCTTGGAGCAAATTGGGAAGATTTTACCTGTGGCTGATTGTAGCTTCTGTTTAAGGTAGTTTGTCCCCGAATTTCTTGATGGTCTTTATTTGTTCTTGAGGTAAACTGTCTCTGATTCACCTGATGACTTTTACTTGGCCTTTGCTCGCTTCTCCTTGCTGCATCAAGATAAATTTTAGAGGTAGAGGCTTGCGATGTTTCTCCATTATATCCAAGACCTGTCTTGATCAGAGGAGATCGCTGCACATTGATAATCTCATCCAAGGTTTCAGATCCTTTAACAAACTTAAGATTAATTGCTTTGGTTTTCTCAATCTCCTTTCTAAGATAAACAATCTCACATTCCAATTTTTCAAGATGTTTTTCCTTTTCAGCTAGTTGATATTGTAGAGAACCAATAATAGCACTCTTCTCTTCTAAACAAACTTTGAGATCTTTCATTTCGTCATAAAAGCCTTCTACATCTATAGCATCCATGTAGTCATCATCTTCAAAAGCCATTAAAAGTTTATATCTATTTCCTTGTTCATCTTCATCACTATTTGAAAATCCATCACTATCTTCATGAGTGTAGTAGCTTTTCTTCTTTTCATATTGTTTCTTGTTCCATTTAACAGGTTCCTTTCCCTTGTCATTCTTATCTTTGTGAGGACATTTGGCAGCATAATGACCTACTCTTCCACAAGCAAAGCATTTAAAAGGTAACTTACCTCTGAACCTTCCAGAACCCCTTTGAAGATTTCTGACGAAATTTGATTCCTCTTCTTCATCTTCTGGCAGGTGACTTGCTTCATAATAATCTTCTTTGCCTGAAGCCTTGAAGGCAGCTTCTCTTCTGTCTGATGGACCTCCCTTTCTCATTTCATAAGCGGTTAGAATTCTGTGAAGCTGAGACATAGTAAGAATTTGCAAATTTTCCTTTTCTTCTATGGCAGATACTTTAGATTCAAACTTGGGGGACAAAGATCTTAGAATCTTTTCAACCACAATAGCCTCTTTTATTTCTTCACCCAAGTTTTGCATGCAATTGACAATCTCATCTACCCTAAGGAAGTAGTTAGCCACACTTTCATCATTGTACATTTTGAGAGTCTCATACTTAATCCTGAGAGTTTGAAGTTTAGCACGCTTTACCTGATCGTCTCCTTCATAGCTCGTGACCATTTTGTCCCATATTTCTTTTGCAGATTTATAGTGCATTACCTTCATGAATTCTGATTGAGAGATGCATCCCAATAGAGTATTGACTGCTTTCGCATTTGTTTCATATTTCTTTTTCTCGGCTGGATCTGTAGGAGTAGCTGAAGGAAAAGTGTAGCCTGTTTCTACGATGTTCCAAACTTCTGTACCAAGAGATTGAAGATATGCAGTAACTCTTACCTTCCAATAATTGAAGTTTGTCCCATCAAAAACCGGTGGCCTGATTGATGCTTCTTTCTCGTAGTTGCTCATGATGATCGATCTACCTTCAAGCGGTCAAGCTTCTCTGAAGGACCTGCTCTGATCCCAATTGTTGGAAATAATACTGAGAGGGGGGGTGAATCAGTATTATCAGAACTATAAAACTTTTTCAATGCTCAGAAACATATACGCTACTTTTGTTAAGTGAACCAACGTGTACACGCAACTGTGTCTAAGGAAAACAGCGTATAACCAGAAATCTTATAATTCAGTCAGTTTATCTTCAGTTAAGTGCATAAGGACATTATTCACCATATTAAGAGTAAACAGATGCAGTAGAACAGATCACACAAAAACCACACACATGAACACCATGATATAAGGTGGAAACCCAATGTGGGTGAAAACCACCTGCTGCAAGTCGTCTCTATCTTTCTTTAATATGAAACTTCAGTTTACAATCATTTTGTACTGGTGCAGCCTTATACCAGTACGCAGGCTACAACCTGCAGAAGGCTACAACCTTCTCTCGTTCTCCAAACTTCCTTGGAAGGGAGCTCCAACCCCCTTTGCTCTTGTACTAGCCAAGATACTAGTACGTAGGTGCTGGCCTACAAACTTCTTTCTTTCAGGTACCACTTTTCATACATTTTCAGACTGGATATTCCTGAAGCACAACATTACAATCTGAAGACCACAATTCATTCAACTTTCACAACAAATCCTTGAAGCACAAAACATCCAATACTAGCATCATCAATCACTGAACCACTGAAACCCTGTCAGACACCAATTACCAGAACACAGAGCAGACTACAGAACTCTGCAATAACAGTCAGACCCAACTGTAACTCAAAAATAAAGCTCCAAAATATATACGCTACTTCAATGAGAGAAACCCGCGTATACACGCGCTTTTACCGAAGCCAACCTGCGTACAGATCTAAAAATAAATTCTCTTCAACTTGCAGCTGTACCAGACATCAGTTAGACCCAGAACGTAGCATTGCGTCAGTATGCAGATCTAGAAATACGCATAATCAACCATATTATAATAGTGCATTTCAAATCATTAGATCCCGATCTATCCTTAGATCTAGTCTTCCATCAACCGAAGTGATCTCTCCTTAGCTTAGATCAAGCAACCCAGAACCTGCATACCAGATCTCTTTCTTTTTCAGATATTCAAGCCTTTTCAAAGATGATTTGCCTAATGATCTTCTCCTCCTTATATAGCCTTAGGCCTTGCTCAATACCAAGGGCCAAACCATAGAAATCCAATACCATCAACTTAGAAACTAGGGATCAACACGTCTGTCGAGATACTTTGGTCCAAATACATAGGCTCAAGTACCGAGGACTAACTACCATGGACCAAAGGGAAGCTTCCCGACATATACGCTCTTTTATGTTCATATATCTACGTGCATACGCGCCTCCGTATATATATAACCTGCGTATACGCGACTTAGTATGCATATAGACTGCGTGTATACGCAACTTGGACTTGATTAACCTGCGTATATGAGATTTCTCTTCATTCTGTAATCTGAACAGAGATCTGTCATCAAGGAGAGTTGCCATCAAGGACAACACCTGTATCAAAGCGCCACACCTATGCCAAAATGCCAACATCAAGTACTACAGTTGCCTACATAGGTATATCCAGGATGAGATGGAGTTCCTAGATATCTCCTCGCTCGGCACGACATACCAATACGCTATCAAGATCGTGAAGAATTTTAAACAAAAGAAGTGAGACTTTTGATCCACGAATCTGAAGCAAGGGACAGGCTTCCCCAAACCGCAAAACCAAGGAAAAAGCCAAGACGTTGTGACCCAAGACAACCCGTCGAAGCCGCAAGAAAATAACAACACCACGAAGTCAAAGAAGGACACAGGAAAGTGGTGTGAATGCCATAAGATCCCCACTCATAACACAAGTGAGTGTCGGGCTAAGCAGTTGTTGGTGCCCAAGTTGAAGACTTCAGAATCAGATGCATGTTCTGACCCTAAGTCAAAACCTGACAAGAGGAATGGAAAAGGGAAGTAGATCATTGATGCAGAGCCCAACACCATTGTTGCCACTGCCAAGATCCAAAAGAATGAGCCCGAAGATCCAGAGGGGGAATGTATTTTCCACTCACAGATGTGGGTGAAGGGTTCACCACTACAAATCATTGTTGACAGTGGGAGCCAAAAGAACCTCATTTCAATAGAGGTCGTGAAGCAATTGGGACTACTGACCACACCACAATGGCAGTCATACAGCATCGAGTGGCTTCACCAAGGACGAGATCTCTAGGTCTACCAACAGTGATGCCTTCCCTACAGCATCAATCCCTTCACAGATGAGGTATTGTGTGATGTTGTGCCTCTTGAAATTTTTGATGTATTATTAGGACAACCATACTTATGGAAGTGACATGTTGTGTATAATTCAAGACCTCGCATTGTTATTATTTCATTGGATAATACATTATATAGGATACCGGAGGTAGCCCCACCTACTGCCACTTCTTTGATCTCTACTAAACAATGCAATAAGCTCATCTCCCAGACTAGGAAATTTATTTTCTTTCTGGTTCGCTCTCAAAGTAAGGGGAATATCATAGCCACATCCATTGTCCCCAGGAAGGGTTCCTCCATGTAGAAGAAGCAGGTGGATACAATCATGAAAGAATGCAAGGACATCTTCTCCTCACCCACAGGGGTATCATTGCACTGTCAAGTTAAACATTCATTTGATCTGACTCTCAGAGCACCTCTACCCAACAAGCCGATATATCGCCAATCCATTTTGGAAAATGCCAAGTACAAGAAGTGACGTGATCAACATCAGGTTCCATACAAGTTTCAAGTGGGCGACAAAGTCTGGTTGCGTCTACAGGAAGAACGCCTTACAAGATCCCATCAGAAGCTCAGACTACTCCGATATGTTCCTTACACCATTACCAAGGCTGTGGAAAACAAAGCTTTGGAGCATAGCATTCCCCCATTCTGTGGCTTGCACCGTGTGTTCAATGTGGACCGCCCTCAACCATGCTTCCCACCATTACTGGACACATCAGAGATTGCAGAACAGCTCACCAAGGACCAAGTTCAGTAGAAGTTTCCCCATCTCATGGAGGCACTCAACGCAATGGGGACCATTGCTTCCTAAGGGGGGAGGAATGATCTAGGTGGATGTTGGTGGCCACCCACCTATCCCACTTGGACCCCCACAACTGTCTCTTTCAGTTTTTCAGTTTCCTTAATTGTAGCACAATTTACTATTTTTGGCAGTTTTATGGGTCCTAAACTTCCAAAGCCATTTTGAGGCCCTAAATGACGTTTTTTGGGAAAACTAGGACCAGCATGGGCTATTGTCCTATGTTGATCATTCAAAAGTTGTATTCCTCTGATATATATTTCTAACGAGGTATTGTACATGTTAAACGGAGATCGTATGCCAAAGTTACAACCCCGAGAAGTTGATGTACCAATTTACCCAAATGGGGCCCATAGTTTTGCGCTTCATCTCCTAGGGTTAAGTTTTGGGATGTTTAGGGTTTTCCATTGTTTCTCAAAAATAAATAGGCCTTTGAGCCTCATTTTAACATAGTTCAGAGGCATGTAGCCACCACATCTCTTCTTAGAGATAAGCCACTATCGCTCGAGCTAGTTTATTTCCAGTTCTGTTTGTAAGCATATTTCAGTATTTTACATTTATGAAATGAAGTATTATTTCTGCTGCATCTTTGTATTTATGGTTATCTCTGTAATTTGTTGTGTTCCTTCTTAAATCCAGATCAATGGTACTAGAGCGGTCTTCTTTTTCTTTGTTTTTCTTTGCATGTCCCCAACGAGGTCGAGATATAAGAAGTTAGGGCTTGAACTGGTCGAACCTTTGCAAAACCAGCCTCGCAAATCATGACGGCCTCCCATGGCGGAAGAAAAGAAAGATGAGGGGCAAGGATATCCTATCAAAATCTTGATCGAAGAAGCCCTCGAGCGACAAAGGAACGCGACGATGGAAAACTTTGCACAAATCCTTCAGTGGCTACCCAGGGATGACGCATCTACTTCCAGCAGCTACTCCGGAAGTGCCACACCCTTTAAGGTACAAGTTAACTTCGAAATCCCCATATTCAAGGATTAGATAGATGCAGACGTTGTAGATAAATGGTTAAATGTGCTAGAAGGATATTTTTATGTTCATGATTTTTCCAAACGATAAAATATCACTTTTCCACTTCTCAAAGTTGCCCCCCACATCAAGGACTGGTGGGAAACCTACTGCGATCAGAAGGATGAAAGTACGACCTCACTATTTTCAACCGCACCCACTTGGAATTCATTCCAGGATGCCATAAAGGAGCAGTACTACCTTGTCAGAAGCTATGAGGATAAATACATAAAGTGGACCACGTTGTGGCAATGAAGGGACCAAGACGTGCTGGAGTTTACCAACATTTTTCATACCCTTCGCACAAAGTTGGGTATCAAGGATTATGAGCGACATTTGGTACTCAAGTACCACGGCTACCTACACAGGTACATCCAGGATGAGACAGAGTTCCTGGACATCTCCTTGCTCATCATGACGTACCGATATGTTGTCAAGATCGAAAAGAAGTTTAAACAAAAGAAGCAAGACTTTGGATCCGTGAATCCGAAGCAAGAGAAAGGCTTCCCCAAACTGTAGAACCAAGGATAAAGTCAAGACGATGTGACCCAAGACAACCCGTCGAAGCCGCAAGAAAATAACAACACCATGAAGTCAAAGAAGGACACATGAAAGTGGTGTGAGTTCCATAAGGTCCCCACTCATAACACAAGTGAGTGTCGGGCCAAGCAATTGCTGGTGGCCGAGTTGAAGGCTTTAGAATTAGATTACATTTTCTGACCCTGAGTCAGAACCCGACAAGAGGAATAGAAAAGGGAAGCAGATCATTGATGTGGAGCTCAGCGCCACTATTGCCACCACCAAGATCGAGAAAAATGAGCCCAAAGATCCAGAGGAGGGGGGGCGTCTTTTCCACTCATAGATGTGGGCGAAGGGTTCATCATTGCAATCCATTGTTGACAGTCGGAGCCAAATTTCAGTAGAGGTCGTGAAGCGGCTGGGCCTACCAAACACACCACACCCGTAGTCGTACAGCATCGGGTGGCTTCACCAAGGACGAGATCTCTGAGTCCACTAGTAGTGTCTCCTTCCCTACAGCATCAAGCCCTTCACAGATGAGGTATTGTGTGATGTTGCGCCTCTTGACGTTTTTGATGTATTATTAGGACAACCATACTTATGGAAGTGACACACTGTGTATGAGTCAAGGCCTCATGCTATTATTATTTCTTTCGGTAATACATTATACAGGATACTGGAGGTATCCCCACCTACTGCCACTTCTTTGATCTCTGCTAAGAAATGTAGTAAGCTCATCTCCCAGACTAGGAAATTTATTTTCTTCCTGATTCACTCTCAAAGTAAGGGGAAGATCATAGCCACATTCATGGCCCCCAAGAAGAGTTCCTCCATGCAGCAGAAGCAGGTGGATACAGTCATGAAAGAATACATGGACATCTTCTCCTCACCCATAGGGGTATCGTTGCACTGTCAGGTTAAGCATTCATTCGATTTGACTCCCGGAGCACCTCTACCCAATGGGTCGATATATCACCGCTCCAATTTGGAAAATGCCAAGTACAAGAAGCGACACGATCAACATCAGGTACCACACAAGTTTCAAGTGGGCGACAAAGTCTAGTTGCATCTGCAGAAAGAATGTCTTCCAAGAACCCATTGGAAGCTCAGACTATTGTGCTATGGTCCTTACACAATTACCAAGGTTATGGGAAAGAATACTTTGGAGCATAGCATTCCCCCATTCCATGGCTTGCACCGAGTGTTCAATGTGGACCGCCCTCAACCATGCTTCCCACCATTATTGGACACATCAGAGATTGCAGAAAAGCTCACTAGGGACCAAGTTCAGCAGAAGTTTCCCCATCTCAAGGAGGCACTCAACGCAATGGGGACCATTGCTTCCTAAGTGGGGACAAATGATCCAGGTGGATTTTGGTGGCCACCTGCCTATCCCACTTGGACCCCCACAACTGTCTCTTTCATTTTTTCATTTTCCTTAATTGTAACACAATTTACTATTTTTCGTTAGTTTTTCGAGTCGTGAAGTTCCAGAGCCGTTTTGCGGCCCTAAACGACGTTTTTTGGGGAAAAATGGGACCAACATGGGACATAGACCTATGTTGGTCATTCAAAATTTGTATTCCTCAAATGGATATTTCTAACAAGGTATTGTGCGCACCAAATGGAGATCGTATGCCAAAGTTACGACCCTAGGAAGTTGATTTACCAATTTACCCAAACGGGGCCCATAGTTTGGTGCTTCATCTCCTAAGGTTAGGTTTTTGGATGTTTAGGGTTTTCCATTGTTTCTCAACAATAAATAGGCCTTTGAGCCTCATTGTAACATAGTTTAAAGGCATGTAGCCTCCACATATCTTCTCAGAGATAAGCTACCATCGCTCGAGCTAGTTTATTTCAATTTCTATTTGTAAGCATATTTTAGTATTTTACATTAATGAAATGAAGTATTATTTTTGTTGCATCTATGAATTTATGGTTATCTCTGTAATTTGTTGCGTTCATGTTTAAATCTGGATCAGTGGTATCAGAGCGATCTTCTTTTTCTTTGTTTTTCTTTGCATGTCCCCAACGAGGTCAGGATATAAGGAGTTAGGGCTTGAACTGGTCGAACATTTGCAAGACCATCCTCGCAAATCCTAAGGGCCTCCCATGGAAAAAGAAAAGAAAGACGAGGAGGCACGAGATCCTATCAAAATCTTGCTTGAAGAAGCCCTCAAGTGACAAAGGAACGCAATGATGGACAACTTTTCCCAGATCCTTCAGCGGCTACCCGGGGGTGACGCAACTACTTCTAGTAGCTACTCTGGAAGCGCCACACCCTTTAAGGTACATGTTAACTTTGAAATCCACATATTTGAGGGTCGGATAGATGTAGACATTGTAGATAAATGGTTAAATGTGATAGAAGGATATTTTTATGTTCATGATTTTTCCAACAAGGAAAATATCACTTTTTCACTTCTCAAAGATGCCCCCCACATCAAGGACTGGTGGGAAACCTCCTACGAGAAGAAGGATGAAAGTATGGCCTCATTGTTTTCAGTTGCACCCACTTGGAATTCATTCCGAGATGCGATAAAGGAGAAATACTACCCTGTCGGTAGCTATGAGGATAAATACATAAAGTGGACCACGCTGCAGCCGGGAAGGGACCAAGATGTGCTGGAGTTTACCAACATTTTTCATACCCTTCACACGAAGTTGGGTATCAAGGATTCTGAGTGGAATTTGGTACTCAAGTATTGTGGCTGCCTACACAGGTACATCTAGGATTAGATGGAGTTCCTGGACATCTCCTCGCTCGACACGGCGTACTGATATGCTTTCAAGATCGAGCAGAATTTTAAACAGAAGAAGCAAGACTTTGGATCCGCGAATCCGAAGCAAGGGAAAGGCTTCCCCAAACCGCAGAACCAAGGACAAAGCCAAGACAGTGTGACCCAAGAAAACTCATTGAAGTCACAAGAAAAGATGAACACCAGGAAGTCAAAGAAGGACACAGGAAAGTGGCGTGAGTTCCATAAGAACCCCACTCATAACACAAATGAGTGTCGGGCCAAGCAGTTGTTTGTGGCCGAGTTGAAGGCTTCAGAATCAAAAGCATGTTCCAACCCTGAGTCAAAATCTGACAAGAGGAATGGCAAAGGGAAGTAGATCATTAATGTGGAGCCCAGTGCCACAGTTGCCACCGCTAAGGTCTAGAAGAATGAGCTCGAAGATCCAGAGGAGGGGGAGCGTCTTTCGACTCACAGATGTCGGTGAAGGGTTCGCCTCTGCAATTCATTGTTAACAATGGGAGCCAAAAGAACCTCATTGCAACAGAGGTCGTGAAGCAACTGGGCCTACTAACCACACCACACTCGCATTCGTACAGCATCGGGTGGCTTCACCAAGGACGATATCTCCAAGTCCACCGGCAGTGCAACCTTCCCTACAGCATCAATCCCTTCACAAATGAGGTATTGTGTGATGTTGTGCCTCTTGACATTTGTGATGTATTATTAGGAAAACCATACTTATGGAAGCGACATGTTGTGTATGAGTCAAGACCTCGTGCTGTTATTATTTCTTTGGGTAATACATTATACAGGATACCAGAGGTAGCCCCACCTACCACCACTTCTTTGATGTCTGCTAAGCAATGCAGTAAGCTCATCTCCCATACTAGGAAATTTATTTTCTTTCTGATTCGCTCTTAAAGTAAGGGGAAGATCGTAGCCACATCCATGTCCCCTAGGAAGGGTTCCTCCACATAGCAGAAGCAGGTGGATATGGTCATGAAAGAATACAGGGACATCTTCTCCTCACCCATAGGGGTATCGTTGCACTGTCAGGTTAAGCATTCATTCGATCTGACTCCTAGAGCACCTCTACCCAACAGGTTGATATATCACTGCTCCATTTTGGAAAATTCCGAGTACAAGAAGTGACATGATCAACATCAGGTGCCATACAAGTTTGAAGTGGGCGACAAAGTCTGGTTGCATCTGCAGAAATAACACCTTACAATATCCCATCGGAAGCTCAGACTACTCCAATATGGTCCTTACACCATTACCAAGGTTGTGGGAAACAATGCTTTGCAGCATAACATTCCCCCATTCTGTGTCTTGCACCAAGTTCAATGTGGACCGCCCTCGATCATGCTTCCCACCATTACTGGACACATCAGAGATTGCAGAAAAGCTCACTCTGGACCAAGTTCAGTAGAAGTTTCCCCATCTCATGGAGGCACTCAATGCAATGGGGACCATTGCTTCCTCATGGGGGAGGAATGATCCATGTGGATGTTGGTGGCCACCCACCTATCCCACTTGGACCCTCACAACAGTCTCTTTCAGTTTTTTAGTTTCCTTAATTGTAGCATAATTTACTATTTTTGACAGTTTTTCGGGTCCTAAACTTCCAGAGCCATTTTGAGGCCCTAAACGACGTTTTTTTTTTGGAAAATTGGGACCAACATGGGTCATATAGCAATTTTGGTGATTCAAAACTTGTATTCCTCGGATAGATCTTTCTGACGAGGTATTGTGCATGTCAAACGGAGATCGTATGCCAAAGTTACGTCCCCGAGAAGTTGATGTACCAATTTACCCTAACGGGGCCCATAGTTTGGCACTTCATCTCTAGGGTTAGGTTTTTGGATGTTTATGGTTTTCCATTGTTTCTCAACAATAAATAGGCCTTTGAGCCTCATTATAACACAGTTCAAGGGCATGTATCCACCACATCTCTTCTCAGAGATAAGCTACCATCGCCCGAGCTAGTTTATTTCAATTTTTATTTGTAAGCATATTTCAGTATTTTACATTAATGAAATGAAGTATTATTTCTGTTGCATCTCTATATTTATGGTTATCTCTGTAATTTGTTTCATTCTTGTTTAAATCTGGATCAGGGGCATTATCAAAAACCTCCTATGGTGGATCGCTCTTGTAGAACCTCAATAGGATTACATGAGAGCTTTAACATGATTAACTAGAGGGGGATTTTAGTTATTATCTCAAATTCTTCATTTCACCACACATTAAATAGTTGACATTTAGGACTATTTTGAATGGTGTTTCTCATGGGCTAAACTTGAGTAATGGGTTATGTGTCTAGAAAACATAACACTCTCATACCACCCGACTTCCTTACACTCTAAAAACTGCCAATAAGCAGTATGCATTGTTTTAATTCTTTTGAGTGTAATATATATAAAAAAATCTTCATGAAGAAACAAAAATAATAATACAAGGAAATATCGGGAAGTACAAGTAAACTCGCTCAGGTACTAAACAGGCTTGTTGGAAGCGGGTCTATGCTTGTATGGTACTAAGGTAAAACTGTCGAGTACTGAACAGGCCTGCTGGCAGTGGGACTACATCGGGTAAGAAATATGCATAATATACATTGGCACACATATAACTCACTTCAAGTGAAGGCCTCGGGCTACATTCTGAAACAATTTTCATTAAATTAAAGCTAGGAAGAATAAACCTCATATTTTGGCTTTCAGAGAATGGCTTTAAGTTCTTTCAAGTCTTATGCTTTGAAGTTTTATCTTTTAGAAAATAAATAGGTTTTTATGGAAGTGGGACCCTTAGTGTAGTTGATTTACTTTGCTCATATAATGAGGCTTATCTTATACACTTAGATATTGGTAATACTTTGCAAGACAAAGTCTGAGATAACTAATTCATCCCATGTGTCACTATTTGTGTGCCCAAAACAACAAAAGATGATGGGTCCAAATGTTGCATCTTTTTTTCATCATTTTTACCCTATTTCATAACCCTTTTCATCCATTTTTTTATCCCATGGAATTCAAAACAGGATTATGCCACTTTTCTCTATAATTGGGTTATTTAGGTGATGAATTAATGATTGAGGCTACTCATGAGATGTGTTATAGAAATCTTGATGATAGGGAAACTAATCAATTTGGGGGAAGGAAACATTGCTACAATCTATGATTGTTTTCTTTCAGCTTGCATGGCTCCCTCCTTCAGCATCTCTTTCTGCATCAATTCGGCCTACATCAGTTTCAACAAATATCATTCCACCCATGTCATTCCAAGCTTTCTGCACGGAGGTAAAATTTTAGGTAAAATAGTATAAGTTTTTTCAATTATTAAAAGTTTAGGAGAATGTCATGAAAAAACACTAAGCATTATTCACTCATATTTTAAAGCCATTATTTCCATTTCTTTAACACTTCCAATTTTTCAAAGACATCAAAGATTTGAGATTAGGGGATGGTATTTTTCATTATTTTACTTATCATGACCATGCCATTAATACTCTTTGCCATCCATCACCATCCTTATTCATTGTAAAAACTTCCCTTATTCCCTCTAACCTATGGCATCATCTTCCACGACCCTACTAAAGGAATAAAATAGTTAAACCATTGCTCCATAAGAAGTCTTGTTGCTATCTAAGAAGAAATAGTTAGAATGAATTTCTTATTTTTGTTACCAAGAAGAAATGACGCAATTAATACATAATCAATTTCCTCATAACTACATGTTATAAACCAAGAAGAGATTTCAATAGTGATTGTAGCAACAACCTCAATTTGTTTTCTAGTGTAGCATGAGGGCATGTTAATTCTCTAGTTTGAGGGAGGAGTTATTATGCATGATGGTTGTTTTCTCCTTTCTACCTCATTTAAGGCATACAACTTCATTTTTATATAGTGTAGAAATTGATTCAAGCATACCTTTCAAACCAAGAACTAGATTCTCGTATGGGGGTTTACGCAGTGCATTATATTAGATATCATTTTGGGATTCAACTACGTTAAGTAAATCATTCACGTATGACCATTTCCATGAGAGGTAGTCGTAACTGACTAATTTCCCATGATTTTTGAATAGTTCACTTAGCACTCATTGCATCGGGTGATGCTCACAGGGGTGAAGAAGTGGGATTGAAACTAGTGAAATGAATCACATAGCATCAATCATCACTTCCAGAGCTTGCACCCGGTAACCAGGACTTCCCAGGAGGTCACCCATCCCAGAACTCCTCTGGCTCAAGCACGCTTAACTGTGGAGTTTTCCCCACAATCAAGCCCACTTAGCTTGCTACCCCATTTGCAAAACCTTGGCAAGTATTGTGCCTCATGAACCATTCATGTAGAGATCCCTTGACTCTTTTTGAATTTAAGTATGGGGGTTTACGCAGTGCATTATATTAGATATCATTTTGGGATTCAACTGCGTTAAGTAAGTCATTCACGTATGACCATTTCCATGAGAGGTAGTCGTAACTGACTAATTTCCCATGATTTTTGAATAGTTCACTTAGCACTCATTGCATCGGGTGATGCTCACAAGGGTGAAGAAGTGGGATTGAAACTAGTGAAATGAATCACATAGCATCAATCATCACTTCCGGGGCTTGCACCCGGTAACCAAGACTTCCCAGGAGGTCACCCATCCCAGAACTCCTCTGGCTCAAATGGGGTAGCAAGCTAAGTGGGCTTGATTGTGGGGAAAACTCCACAGTTAAGCGCGCTTGAGCCAGAGGAGTTCTGGGATGGGTGACCTCCTGGGAAGTCCTGGTTACCGGGTGCAAGCCCCGGAAGTGATGATTGATGCTATGTGATTCATTTCACTAGTTTCAATCCCACTTCTTCACCCCTGTGAGCATCACCCGATGCAATGAGTGCTAAGTGAACTATTCAAAAATCATGGGAAATTAGTCAGTTACGACTACCTCTCATGGAAATGGTCATACGTGAATGACTTACTTAACGCAGTTGAATCCCAAAATGATATCTAATATAACTAGATTCTCATTATTTTTGGACAGCAAGCAATTATGATTAAGATGAAGAAACCCAACAAATTTCTCAACAACCTAGTTCATTTTTCAAGAAATCAAGCACAGTCACCTACAGACATTTTGCCCTTTTCTCAAAATTTGTGATGTGATTATCTCTAATTTTCGGTAAGGAGTAGCAATGAGTTGATAGAAATATGTATGCAAAATTTCAGCAAAACCTAGTTTGTTGTGTGTTTAGAAAGGGGTTAATGAAGTTTTGTTGCTACTTATATAATGTTTTGTTGCAACTTCATATAGATATTTATGCAAATTGTTACAACTTCATCCACATTACTAGAAAGGAATAACCAATATTTTGAAGAGGATTTTTGGAAAGAAGTCTTGTGTTTCATTATCATCATGAGTTGGGTGGAGTGTTTTGGTTATTGTATTACAACTTGGTTGAAGTAAAAATATGAGTTGCATGAGAACATGCAACATGTTCAATTTGGGGGAGATATTTGGCCACTAATTTGTCATTATTATTACAATTTATTTGCATATATTACATTCTTTTTTACCATTATTTTATCATTCCATTTATCATAATTTCTCATATAATGCCATCTAATACTTATTTATGCTCTTATAGTTAAGTAATGTTTGTTTTTATTTATTTTTAATATATTAAATATTATTATGTGTGATTTTTCTAACAATGGTTTATGAAGAGAATTATTGTATAAAATTCATGGTTTCAATCTCCAAGTTCTCATCCAGGTCGCTAATCCAAGCTCCAACTCATGGTCAAACATTCCAACTGAGAAACTCATTGGATAAAAAGTGCCATTTTTGCATTGGATTTTATGGGAAAATGAGGATCCATCTCAAAATTCCATGACATGGGTTTTGTGCAAAATGGTGCAATTTAGTTTGATTATGAGTGGTTTTCCAAAATACACTCTGGTTTGAGAGATACTGGTGGTTCTCTGAAGGTGATTGTACCATATTTATTGTTGTAGTGAGTTGTAAACTTTCCCCAAGTGCACAACCAAATTCGACTTGCTTTCAACTGATTATTTTTAGAAGGTGTTTTTTCTTGGAAGAAAGAACTTGTATTTTCATTCAAACTTTGAGAAGAAAAAAACACATTTTGCATATACACCCAAAGTGTATTCTCTAATATCTGCCAAGATCCTACATATGGCAAGAAAAGTGAGTGCAGCCCCAACAATAAAAATATCCCCAAAGGATCCACAATTAAAGCCCACAAATGAGCATCAAAACATTACGAAAAGGAAAGTAAAATTGCGAACAGGCCACCTAGTGAGCCCCAACAAAGCTAGCATAAAACCAAGCCTCCAACAAGACAAGTGAGCTGAAACCCAATAAAGAAAACCATTGCAGAAACCTTGGCAAGATACAGCACCAGAAGAGAACAAAAAAAACATGCTCAACACCAAATAGAATATATGAGGCATGAAACAGATCATAAGGAGCCCGCTCGCTCAAATCCACATGCATTTGAGCACATAACGGCCACAAATCCCCCAAACCATAGCTACACTCACTAGCAGTAGTAGGGAAGCAAAGGGGTGTCATCCAATTGGAAACATCAACAAGAAATGGCCCCCAACGTAATAAAAACAGAGAGCCTGTCATAGAGATAAAGAGGGGTCATAGTGGCAAGGTAGCCGTTGGACCCCCTCTCAGACGAAACCCTAAAAAACCAAGCATAGGACTAAGAAAATCACTAGATACTTTTGCTTCCTATCTTCTTGTTGAAAAGATCTTTGAGATTTGATCTTGTTTAATTGATCTATTATAGACAATCCAGAATTGTAATGAAAACCATTTTGTAATCTGTTCATAGATCAAGCAGTCCAGTTTGAAGAGAATTGAGTATAATTTGCCTTTGCTCTATGTATATTTAAATGAGTGATTCATCACAAAAGGTAGCAGTAGTAGGTGTGGAAATAATAAGGACAGCGATCTTGAAAAGACAGTGATTTGTATCTTCTAAGTTTATATTAATAAAGGATCCAAAAGTGTATGGATTGGAGCTATGAAGTGTTGATTTGATTTGTAGTTTTTGAAGCTTCCTCTAGCACCTTGATTGAGGAGGAAGGGCCCCTTATTATAGACACGGATTATTGTAGTTGTATAGTAAGTATATCTCTTTTATATTCTTTATTACTATTTGTATTTGTAATTATATTTGATTTTTTTGCTTCCCTCATTTTCAATTTGTGGTAACTTCTTTGTGTCGATTGTCTCCTTCATAATTATGTTTGTTGTTTCTTTCATGCTTGTATTCACTATTTTCTTGCACTATATTCAGATTTTTGTTTCCAGTTTGTAGTATATGCATTTAAGAGTGTTATAGTTATTGTGTGATTCGCAGATGTGTCATTCATTTATCATTTTGGGATTAACAATTGGTTTAAATTCATTTCATTTTCGAACTATAATTCAACTCATAGCTTATATTTCATTTCCGTCTTTACAGTAACATTTCAATTATGTTGTGAGTTCTATATTAACATTTCATTTCCTGTTGGGTGAGTTAGTGTAATATTTCAATTCAGTGTAACTTAGTTTAAATCTTTCTTTCATTTGTGAGCTTGATTGTTTAGAACACAATCATATAGAACCAGTATTAGCCTATGGTGGTTGCTTGCATACATTTTTTCAATTGCCTTGAAATAAAATGATTCTCCTTGGGTTGATAATTAATGTTTAGGTAATTAGTTGTTTTTTATTAAGTAATTAATTTCCCCAACAACTTACATACTATGTGTGAGGGTAGCTACATGATTTTACTTCCAAATCCTTTATTTGCATTTTTTTCTTCGAGCAGGTGGTACTAGTGTGCCCACAAATCTAGTGGATGTGACCCCACCATCATGGTCATTGTTAGGCCCCTATACTACTAGTGTAACCCCTTATTGTTATTAGTAAAACCCACTTATTCTATTGATGTACCCATGTAGTGCCCATATTGTTACTAATGTACCCCATAGAAGCCCACTATTGTTATTATTGTGCCCTTACATTATTATTGTTATGTCGGCTCTGATTATGTTATGACCCCTTAGACTCCTATATATAGAAAGGAGGTCTTTTCATTTGTATCATCCAAGAATTGTTCATTTATGTGATTTAAAGGAGGTTGCCCCCTCGAAGAGGCTGAATTCTAAGGCGTTGATCTATCTTTTCTATCTTTTCTTGAGCTGGTTTCATAACAGTCATGGAATAGGAAGTGAGGGTTGACGCTACATGAGGTTTGAGCACCTAGTGCTACATACTAGATTGTTGAGGTGAAATAATCATGGTGGCCTATGCCACAAATGATCGATCGTTATATGTATGTGGGGATGGATTTCAAACATGATTCAAAGATCATCCTACTCCCATCAAAGGCATAGGGTGCCATAGGTACATATACTTTGTTCATTTTGATCTCTAGCATTGTTTGTATTTTTTATTATGTGATTATCTAACACTAAGTTGATTTGTACCTTGTTTGTGTTTGCAAATGTTGGCCCGCGAGAATGATAGGCTCTAGTGGTCTAAGAAGAATTGAGAGTAGGGGCCTATGTGAGAGGGGAGATGGCCCATATTAGGTCCATATAATACTACTGTATCCCCTATATTGTTATTTTTGTACACCATACAACCTCACTATTGTTGTTGTTATGCTCTTACATTATTTTGACCCTTTAGACTCCTATGTATACCAAGTAGGTATTGTCATTTGAATAATCCAGGAATTTTTCATTTATGTGATGTAAGAGGAGTTTTCCCCCTCGAAGTGGCTTATTATTAACTCGTTGATCTATCTTTTTCTATGTTTTTGCGTTATTCTGATCTATATGCATAACATTTGGTATCAAAGCTCTTGATCCTAGGGTTTTGTTGCTTCACACGGGCCATCGTGGGATTTTTGCTATAACCTTTTTCTGTGAAGCTTCAGATTGCTAAAGTTTTACCACTTGAAGGTGAATTATTGATGAACATCTAGTTGAAATTGTAAACCTTTTTTCTCTACATTTTAGGAGATATGGTCCAATGAAATTAGGGTTTTTGTATGCTCCAAAATTCATTCTCAAACAGGTGTCCTAGGGAAAATCGTCATAAATTTCTCTTTAAGCATCAGATTTGAATTCCATAAATAAAAATGAAATCCAATTTTAAGGTATGAGTCTCAGGGCTGAAGGTTAAAATGGTGACACGTGACATCCCATACAAGTTTGTTCTACTAAACTAGTCCATAATTAGGTCATCATGGGAGATTTGGCATAACTTTATATTGAAGAATCCAATCTCAGTCTAAATTTTGGGGTTGGAAAAAAGACACTAATAGATACCTCAAGAAACAATTTCACCCCTTGGGAGGCTAAAATCATAGAGATACAACAGTTTCAAGGTCATCCATATCAACAAGCTCAAAATCGAGCTCTTAAAAACAAAAAAGGTGTGTATTTTTAAAATTGTGTAATTTTAATTGAAAATTTTGTGATTCAAAGGGCATATCTAAGAATATATATCATTATTTGGTTCCAAAATGACTCGCAAACCAAAAAAATCATACACCCATTAAGCCCACAAAAAGTTCTACTATGATGCATGAATAAGAGGAAAAAATGTAGCATGATATATCAAAATTATGGGAACAAGTGCAACAATTTTCGCTCTCACAAAGAGCAACCAAAAATTAATTGGAAGTGATGATGCATGTTAATATGGATGGCTTGGAAGAAAAATTAAAAGGTACATTGGAATATTTGAAGAATGGCTTAAAAGCATAAATGGAAGGTTTGACAAAGTTGCTACAAGAAATGCTTCCTATTGGTGATAAGGTATTCCATGAAACTCATGATGAGAACAAAAAGAATGTGAATCATGATTTAAGAAACTCCAAATTTGAGTTGAAGACCACCACATCCAAAAGATCGATATGAGGAAGTTTGATGGCAAGGATATGGTGTTGAAAATGTAGCAAGGAGTGGCTTCTTTGACTTGTGCCTTAGTCAAAGATGCCAATTCGAATTCAGTCTCAAAGTTGCTTGAGTTAGCTTTCAGTTAACAAGTGTGATGTGGCCTATCACTGAGTTATTTTAAATTAAATTGAGTTATATGGAATGCAGTGAGTTGTGGATTAGATGATGGCTAAAATTAGCTATTTAGTGGAGTTAACTCTAGTGTTTCTCAGTTAACTGATCTCTTGTTCTAGAATAGAGATAGACATGAGTACAGTTGAGTATTTGACTTTGTGTTAACTCAACTTACTCTTAGTCAACTATAGTAGCTGTTAAATTTAGCCCTAGTAGATCATGCAATTTGAATTGCCTATTGAGATTGAATGAAGGCACAAATGTATTTATTTATTGCACACGGGATTTTGTGTAGAGGATGGAGGATCAAGGCAACGATTTTCTCTTGGAAATTGCTCAGGAAATAGGAGAAATTCCCATTTTTTAGGTTTGTATTTGCGCTACGAAATAGGAGCTCCTAATAGGCCTTATTTTCCTAAGTGTTGAGCAAGCCTTGAGAGAGAGTTGATCAGTATTGCAGGGAGCTTCAGGCTTGAAGCAGATTCTATGTAATAAATCAGATTACTGAGTTGATTTAATACAATCAAGGAGGGATTTTTCCCAGTTGGGTTCCCCATATATATTTTGTGTTTTAAGTGTGATTGTGTTTCTATTCATTGTTTTCTTTCCGCATATTTTTTGGTAGAGAAATATTATGTCTTTTATGTTAAATTTTCTCTCATTAGAAGTTGCAAGGTTCCAAGGACTTTCTACATGGTATCAGAGCTAAAAACAAGATAGAGACCGAGTTCATTAATCAGATTCAAAGTGTGTTGGAGATCAAATCAATTAGTGCTGGAATCATGTAATCCTATGGTTGGAGGACAGAGCATGCCCTAAAAGGAACTTCAAACTTTTGTGCATGGAAGGACAAAATGGAGGTTGTGTTAGATGATATTGGGGTTTTGGAATACATCAAGACTGGTATTCCTAAACCTCCTGCATCATATGAAAATCAGCTGATTCAATGGAAGAAGGATACTTCCAAAGCTAAGAGGATGATCCTAGAAGGAGTTAGAGACCATATTGTTCAAAATTTTCATGGGAAGGATACAAGATTCTAGATGTGGAAGGTCCTTACTAATCTGCTCGAAAGCAGTATTGATGCTAGAAAACTTGCTTTGAAGGAAAAATTGAGGAACATACGAATGGGAAATAATGAGCCCATTGTTACATATATATCATCGCTTTCTCAAGTGAGAGATGAACTTGGAATGTTGGAGAGATAGCCCCACCAACAGATCTTGTGAGCCATGCTCTTCTTGGGCTTCACAAATCTTGGTATAATTTTCAGGATGAAGTGAATGGTAAAGATGAGCTCCCTGACTAGGAGATACTGTGGTCAAATATAGTATGAAAAAATTAATCACAGAGGTCTCAAGGTTATCTTAAGGCCATTATTTAGCAACAATTTTTTGGAGTTTGGTTTTCCCTTGAATTCATCCACGTGTGCTTCCTTTCGATTGTAACACTATAGAGTAACCATCATATTTGTAGACAAAGCCCTAGTTTGATTGACACTTCTTTAGGTAAAATTCCCCATTTCCTGCGAGCGTCCATAGCCCCGATGGGTTTTCCTAGAGGTATCACAGGTCAATACCCACTGCCAACAGGCATCCATAGCCTCGACGGGTTAACCTCTTAAACCTATTTTACACAGAAGGCTCTAGTCCCATGTTTCCTACCATTTTAGGTTTATATTATGGCCATTGCCTTTTTGATTGGTAGATGGGGGAGTGGATTCAGAAAGCCCCTTAAAGGCATAGGATGATACCTTTCAGAGTGACTTTGATTACCTGCATAATGTATTGGACACATAAGGTACTTATAGGTACTCAAAGAACATAGCATGAATGAGACATTTTAATGTGAGATGGATGAGGCTAACCAAAGAAAAACCAAAAGACACCTATATTCCTACCAATCGTAGTTTTCATGTATGATTTTTCTTTTTAAAGTAGTGCGCCACTATGAGCAGATACTTTATCAACTCTTCTGCAAGTCTTAATAAATATGCTTGGAGTTCATGCTTTGGCTTTCTGGTTATAGTATTCAAGTTTTTTTTTCTCATTGGTATCACTGTATGGACCTTTTAATTTTGTTTTAATACCCTTAATATGTTTTGGTAACTATATTTTGAGCAATTGTTTTGTATTGATAATAGAAATATATATGAATAAGAAAAATGAAATTCCAAACTGAAATGGTATATCAACTATGAATAGTTTGGAATTATCATTCAATTCAACTTTTATGAAAAGGATTGCTTATTCAATCATCTTTGTGAAATAGCGGTCTTAAAACATATAAGTAATGATAAATCATGAATGCATCATTTTTAACAACTTAAGGAAGAAGGAAAGATATCATCAAATACTCCCCTAAGTGTTCCATTATGTTGACGAAGATGTATTTTTCCCTTTTGAGTACCAGTATTCTTCCGGTATTTAAGCATCCCAAACGAACAAGATCCCTGAATCCAGATTTGTCTTGAAAAATAGAAAATTGATACCAGAATTTTGGGTACTGATTAGTTGAAATATGGTACCAGATAGTTGGTATGTATTACCAGACGATGTTTCAATGCAATCATTTCCAACTTCACATAAGATTCCAAACATAATAGTCATAGCTTACTTTATTGGAAAAAAAACTCGAAACAAATCTAACTATCATAAAGAAATAATAAGTGGGAAAGCAAAGTAATAGTTGAACCATGTTGCTATGGCAATATTCATTAAAACAATATGCAGTTGAAAGAGACCTCAACAAAATTATGCAATAGGAACATAGATCTCCCATTTTCATTTAGTTGTATTTTTTTAATTTTTTGCATTCCAACTTATACAAAGAAAATAAGAAAGATGTTGCGCTATATTATATAACCGAATTAACTACAATATGCAGCATTTATTAATTTATTTATTTACTATCCTACTCTACCTCAGAAAAATTAATTTTGTCTCCTCAAGTATATGAGTATTTCCAATGTAACCATGTGCATAACAGATATAAATATTCATTCATACTCAAGTTTAGAATAGTGTTTAATATATACTTGAGTACGAAGAACCAACAGCTTTGGTGATGATGTCAAGAAGTAATGAGGAATAAAGAAGCGGTATGGTCTTATAGTTTCTTGAGAACAACTTTTAATAAAATAAAAATGTTCTTGGTTTACCTCTTTATTTGGCTCATTTGGGATATCCTCCTTTACCGTTCCATGCAGATCTTCTAGAATTAGATGATTATCCTCTTGTGTGCTTAGAGGATCCATAGATAGGCATGTCAAAAATTCTTCAATATCAGGTTCTAATGGTTGCTCTCCATTGGATACACTCCATGATTCTTTAGTTCCCTCAACAAGTTTGAAAGGGTGAAGGTCTTCCTCTGGATTTGATTCATGGAGTTTTTCTTCTATTGCTTCTGGGAAGCTAGAAAAATTCTTGGTTGTTGTCAAGAATTTTTCTTCCTGAGATGAAATGATTCCAGCTACTACTAAGATTTGACAGAGTACTTCCAAACTATTGATCATCCTTGAATGTTGTTTTTTTCGTTGAAAATCCATATCTTGCACATGGATTAGTGTATGGAGTTTTTAAAAATCCTAAAGAAATAGAAAAGAAACACACTTAAAACAAATGCAAGCAAACAGATCATGTACTTGAAATGCCACCATGCTACTAAAACCTTGTTGTCACCAAGTTATTTGTTCACACTAGTTGGGATTCTCTTCTTTTCATGAATCAATATAAAAGAAAACACACTTGCAAAGAATAGGAAGGAAACAACAAGGATTTGGAGAAACCCCGCCAAAGTGGATGCATAGTTTCTTACCTCTCGTCTTACCGTTTTATCTCCGCCCCCAAGTTATCCCTTTAACTAAAATCATGCAAAAAACTTGTGAAAGAAACTATGTTATAATCCCTTTAGCGCCTCCCTGGAAACGATGCCAAAAATGTTGATGGAATTATATGTATTTTAATTCCAACATTTAATTATCGAATCTGGGATCGTAAGACTTAGAGATGCAAGCATAGGAAATGCAAGATTAGAGCCTAAGTTAATCTAGTTGAGAATATAAAACAAACTCTAAAATCTTGAAAGGAAATTTTATTCTAAGTCTATTAAATAATAAATTAACCAAGCACTAGTCACATTCTTAGATCTAACCTATAATGTAAAATAGGTTCAAAGGTAAATGCTTCAATCACAGTAGAAATTGAAATATCCCTATTCTATTCTTCACACACCCTTCAAAACTAAATAACACTACTCAAGGAAAGAAATCCAATGAATAACATGCAATCTAAAAACTACTTTGTTTCTAAAAATTAACTAAATCATGTCAAGGCTTTCCATTTACTAGCTCATAAAGTACGAAAAATGGAACCTTGACTTGTTCTTGTAGCAACACATTTGAAACATAAATATCAAAGCGATTCGGCAAGGGATTGGAAAGGAAACAATTCTAGAAATTCAATAAACAAATCTCAGTGAATCTATAAAACTACCCTAGAACAGACTACTTGTAATGGCCTAAGAAACCTAGTGCACCACACCTTTATTAAATTCACACAAGATAAATCATAAAATATAATCACTTCATCACATATATACAAATCTAATTAACCATACACATTCCACACTTTGTTTTCACTATATGAGCTTGATTGTAACATAGGTACCAAATCAGAAAACTATATTAGCATACATAATAGAACAAGTACAAAAACAAGAAATCTAAACTAATCATGTACAATAGCTTACCAAGTTGGATCAAGTGGTACCTTTCTGAAACCAACAAGGTAGCTAAAAACTCAAAAGCTTAAATGCTTCAGAAACTCAATGAATCATCAACTGTGACTTTTATTAACCTTCAACAAAAATACAGTTTACAAAGAATTCCAAATGATGATTTATCTCCCTCACAAAATATTCAATTGCAAACTCATGATCCCTTTTATCATTCCTATCAGTATATATTTATACACAATTAAAAAAATAGTGAGTAAGGATAACATCCAATCCCCTAAACCCAGAAAATGAATTTACAACTTTAGAGGAAAATCTCAAAAATATGGTTTTTTGTAATTTTATACAAATTGGTGTAAAAGAAACAACCATATCTCCTCGACCATGATGTATTTTGGAGAGAGGTTCCTATGGAACCTAATTTTCCATATTAACAACAAAAACCTCTCTTGGAATTTCCTGATTCAATTCCATGGCCTTGGAAATCGTGCCTGAAGTTGATTGTTTAGATACTTTTTCCAATCTAGGTTTTTCAGAAATTTTGTACAAATATGCTTCAAAGAACCAACTGTAACTTTGAAAATGTATGGAATTTTTTGTAACAGTTTAATATCTAATTATATTGATATATTATTCAAAAACTCATTTTTGGATACTTGAGATTCACCACCATTTGCACAGATATCAAAGCAAAACATGGTGGTTTCAAATTGTTACCTATTTTTGGCTCTAGCTTAAATCATGTGCTAGGATCCCACACGTGTGAGATGGGTATATTCCAAGGAATATACTAGCATATTAGGCCCATGTGGCACCTAATTTGTCATTCTTTGAGAAAGAAAAATATATTTTATAATTTTGACTTTTTTCTCCATTTGTGTAAGTGCAGAAATTGGTACCGAACTGCCAGATTGTTACTCAGTTGGTACATAAGCAAAATATTTCATACCCAAACATACTTCTTATCCACATAGTCACATTAGTAAACCGACATTGATAAATTCATGTTAAAAACACATTTAACCATTAAAAAAATAAGAAATATGTCATAACTAACCATAAGGTAGAAGAGGTACATTTAGATGAAGTTGGTGGCATAATGGTTATGGAAAATGTCATAAATGTGGGAATATGGCCTATGACTAGAGACTTTATACAATGAAAAATATTCCATATTCATATCCCAACATAGTCCTTGAATACAAATGGTATGATGTAGTATTCAGCAAACGGAAGGCCTACCTGGCAAGCATTTCGCTTCAAGACAAGTCAAGCAGATTAGTGTTGGGATCGAGAACCTCTACAAATTGGAGGTTGATGCATGTATGGCCTTGAGAAGTAAGGAAAAGAGTTCTCAAAGTAGATATGTGGTGGTTGAGCGCTCAAGATGGAGCCTCAGTGGGTATCTCAGTTTCAGTCTAAGCTAGTTGGCAGTTGAGTTGATTAGCAGGATGATGATGAGGACCATAACCCAGGGCGAGTGGAGGAAGTCACTCAGTTAGAGACTTCCAGTATAGGGAAATTTTTATCCAAGTGGGTAGAGGATTTGGTTAAGGGATCTTAGAAGAGATTTGAGTCTCCCAGCTTAAAGAAGTAGACGCCCAATTACAGAGGGTACATGGTGCTTATGACTAAAGTGGTGAACTCACAGAGCATAGTGGGAAAGAATGGGTCTTTAAAGCGAGTTGTGTAGAAGGAAGCAGAGAAGTCTTCTATTTCATAGGGAGTATAAGTTGTAGCAGCAGAGACTTGGTAGATTTGAAGACAGGACCAGGTGGACGATGTTCTTCCAAGAATCCCTTCCTCGCTAAGAGGGAGTGTTGAAAATGTAGCGATGAATGGCTTCTTTAAATTGTGCCTTAGTCAAAGATGCCAATTCAAATTCAGTCTCATAGTTGCTTGAGTTAGCTTTCATTTAACATGTGTGATGTGGCCTATCACCAAGTTATTATCAATTAATTCGAGTTAGATGGCATGCAATGAGTTGTGGACTAGTTGATGACTAAAATTAGCTATCTAGTAGAGTTAACTCTAGTGTCTATCAGTTAATTGATCTCTATTTCTAGAATCGAGATAGACATGAGTTTAGTTGAGCATTTGAGTTTGTGTTAACTAAACTTACTCTCAATTAATTATAACAGTTGATAAATTTATCCCTAGTAGGTCATACAATTCAAATTTCCTATTGATATTGAATGAACACACAAATATATTTATTTATTGCACACACGTTTTTGTGTAGAGGTTGTAGGATCAAGGCAAAGCATTTCTCTTGGGAATTGTGAAAGGAAATAGGATAAATTGCTATTTTTAGGGGCATATTTGCACTATGAAATAGGATCTCCTAGCAGGCCTTATTTGCCTAAGTGTTGGGCAAGCCTTAAGAGAGAGTTGATTGGTATTGTAGGGAGCTTCAAGCTTGAAGCAGTTTCTATGTAATATATTACATTGCTCAGTTGATTTAATACAAGCAAGCAGGGGGTTTTCCCAGTTGGGTTCACCATATATATTTTGTGTTCTATGCGTGATTGTGTTTCTATTCATTGTTTTCTTTCCGTGGATTTTTCGGTAGAGAAATATTATGTCTTTTGTGATCAATTTTCTCTCACTAGCAGATGCAAGGTTCCAAGGATTGTCTACATCTAGTAACATGGATACTACAAATGGAGCAGTTCTTTGATCTAAATGATGTGCAACACACACAAAAGGTATGCATTTCATATTTATATTTAGAACCCAGTAAGTTTATGTGGTATCGGTGGCTTTGTTCTCATAAATCACTTGTCAGTTGGACAATTTTTACAGAGGAATTGATAGCACATTATGAGGATACAAATAGAAATACCTTGTTTAGCTAATTGATAAAACTCAAACAAAGGGGTTCAGTTGCAGAGCACATTAAGGACTTCCAAATATTTAATATCAAGGTAACTAATATTCCATAGGAGCATCTAACTGGTTCCTTCATAGGGGCTTTAAAGGATAACATCCAACATGAGATTCACCTTTGGGAACCTAAGTCATTAGATAATGTGTTCAAGGTGGCAGTAAATATTGAAAGCAAAATTATGGAAACAAGGAGGTCTACCACTCACAATTATAAAGATGGAAGTGTTGTAACTCCTATCCTCCCATAACCTACAATATTGACACCACAACAACTAGAGGGAAAAAGAGAAAAAGGGCTTTGTTACAATTATGATAGAAAATACACGAAAGGTCATAAATGTGTTGAGAAAAGTTATTTTATATAGATTGTGAAGAGGAGCCAAAAAAGAAAAAAGAAACATCAAAAGAAGAAGATTTACACTAGGAGCTAACGTCGGGGGTTGAAAAAGAAGAAATAAAGCTGATCATATCTTGTAATGATCTAGCAAGAATTACCACTCCTCAAAATCTCAAGATAGAAGGAAGAAAAAGCTAATAGTGTTGATTGATTAAGGGGGTACCCATAATTTTATTCATTGTAAGATAGCCAAGGATTTGAATTGTTATCTATATCCAACACCAGAGTTTCAAGTCATGGTTGCAGATGGAGGAAATATAAATTTCTCAGGAAAGTTCAATAATATCAATCTAACCATGGGGAAATATGTATTGAATAGTCCAATGCTTTCCATTCCAATTGGTGGTGTTGATGTTGCATTAGGAGTCCAATGGTTGCAATCTTTGTGGACAATAGCTTTTAATTTTCAAGAACTTTTCTTGGTTTTTTTTCTAGAAAGGAAAGGAAATTAAATTAAGAGATATCACAGGGAAACCTAGGAAGATAATCATCTGTAATCGCATGACAAATATTTTGAAGAAGTAACAACGAGAGGTAATTGCACAATTTAGCTCACTAGATGTTCAAATAACTAAGTCATCCACTTCTCCATATCGCCAAAGATTCCATGACAATCATTCCATCATATTTGACACTCCCAAAGGTATTCCACCTATCTGCGATCGTGATCATGTTATTCACTTTATTCCAGGAAGTGTCCCTCCAAACATCAGACCTTACATATATCCTTATGCCCATAAAAGTGAAATTGAACGTCTACTTGCAGAAATGTTAGAGGTAGGTATAATTCAACTTAGCCAAAGTTCTTTCTCTTCTCTAGAAATATTGGTGCAAAAGAAGGATGGATCATAGCATATGTATCTGAATTATAGAAATATCAAAAAGATCACTACAAAAGATAAATTTCCCATTCTTGCCATTAATGAATCGTTGCATCCTTAAGGCTTGTTGGCTTCTCCCACTATGCATTGTGAAATCCCAAGAAGCAAGCCTCCTCCTTGCCAGCTGCAACTGCGCAATGCGCAGTCACTATCCTCCTCTAGCTACGCATTGTGTAATCCCAGTCAACAGTGGTCCAGCCTGGCCACTAAGACTACGCAATGTGCAATCCTCTTCCTCCTCTACCACCTGAGACTACGCATTGTGCAGTCTCAATCCTCAATCCATCCCTTTTTTAGCTAAGACTGTGCAATCCCCTCTCTCATTGCACATTGTGCAACTCGAGAGCCCAACCTTCCTCCTTGCAATCCAGAGTTGTGCAATATTTCTCCTCAATAAGTGTGTCACTACTTTTATATTGATTTTGAATTGATTTGTTTAGAGATAACTTGGTACTGCCATGAGTGCATATCTTGCCACAGGTACTGCAAGCCTTGAGCAATCATGTACAATCATGCCTCCTAAGAAATCAACAGCAAAGGAGGCTACGGAGAGAAGTACTAAGGAAATTATTAAGAGCCCTTCAATATCAGTTCCCAATCTATCTGATACATAATTATACATCAATAAGGACTTTAACTTCACATAGCACACTGTCAAGGATGCTTTCATAGCTAAATAAAGAATTTAAATTAGATCTAGAGGATAAACATGTCTACATCAACATCCAACGGTCAAGGCTTCATAGGGTCGCTTGTAGAATCCCAGACTTACCATGTGCAGATGTCATCAAATCGATCCTGCAAGGTGTAGATACCAAGAGCATGCTTTTAAAAATTGTTATTGAGTATCAACTTGCCTCTTACCAAGCACATGCCATCTACTTGATCTACCACTTGCCTAAGCTTGAGCAATATATGGAATCTGACTTCTATGCAGCAGCAGGCTATCTCAATACTAAGTAAATGGTCAAGATGTGGGCAAAGGAGCCATCAATGTTTTTCCTTACACCAAACAATACTTATAAGACCAAATCACTCAGAAAGGTGTTTCAGTACTTTATAGTGTTGTGTCGTCAAGTTTATGGTCTCAATAATATTGAATCCTTCCCAGAAATATGGGTTTACATGTTATATTGGATTGTCTCACAAGGCGAGATATTCAATTGGTCATATCTTGTGTCTCAACATCTAAAGACCAACTTGAACAAGGCAAAGAATCCACCAAAAGGCAAGCAACAGTGATTTTACATGTATTCCTACCTGCTGGACGATATATGTGCTCGCAATGCTTTCCCTGACATGGATAGGAAATGGACGCTTAGTGAGCCTCCTATCCACATTTATTGCAAATTGTTATCAGAATGAAATTACAGGGAAGTATTTGAAAAGTTGGATGGTCATTTCCTCAAGGTCCTATATCAAATGATCTTTGAATAAGAATCCCCTTACATGTCTCCTAAGGCAACGAGTTCAGTATCAGAAGTTGCAGATTGGTTTGCCTCACTAGATGGCACTTACCTCGAAGTGTTTGGTTGCGAGAAAGAATCTCATTTCTTGCCAAGGTATGCCATTGACAAAGTAGTCATGCAAGAGGTTTCATATAATCTTGTCATAGTTCTAACTACAATATTGTAATGGAAGAAGAAGGCACCATGGCTTAGTCTTCCCTTTTAGGTGGGATCTTACGATATTAGGAACTTGAAGGCCGCAAAAACTGAAGTCACAGAATTGGAAAGCCTAAAGCTTAGTATGATAGATTATCACCAGTATGATCCCAGAGAAGTTTGCAAGATGAATTGTGCCAAGTTACATTTTTTTGTTTTCCCGTATGGGACCTTTGCTAGGTCAGAGGAAGAAAAATCAAGAACTGTTACAATGTTTCTCGGCCACATGCACTAGGAAACCAGGCAGGCCCTTCCAACGCAGTTCCAGAATAAACCGTAATGCAGGAAGAAAAGAAGTTAGAAGGGTGCATTCCAGTGAGCATCAAATACAAGACAAAGGTTTCCCATAGCCCAGAAGAGGAGAAAGGTTGTAAGTTCAAAGCATATCCAACCATTATAAAAGTAACTTTGGCAACAAAAAGTAAAAGGAAGCAGCAGGAAGTAGAGAGGAAATAGGAGGAAGAACAAAAGGATAAGGAAAGAGTAAGGAAGGAAGGAACAAGAGGAAATCAAAGCATAATAAGAACTGAAGAGAAAAGGAGACAAAGAAGTTAGACTGAAGTATGCAGAAGAAGAAATGCAAAAACAACTTGAAGTAGAAGAAAACAAACAAAAGCAGGATCAAGAGCTTGTTCTGAAGATTGAAGAACATATATTAGCCCAAGATATGGAGATAGAACAAGGGGAATAGAACCAAGATGTTTACCTCATGCTAGTATAGAACATATTGTCAATTAGCCTCCACCTCCCCTTACAAATGGGCAACACTTGGATGGTGAAGAAGAAATATGTCCTCTAGATGATGACTCAATCATGGATATTTCTAGCCTGCCCTTTAATGAGCTCCAAAACATAATTGTACAAGAAAGGAATAAATATTTCCTCGATGATCTAGCACATCCTAATTTCATCTCCACAGAAAAAGTGATCATCATTGACACCAAAAATAATCCTCAAACCATTGTCATAGCTAAATTAGTATTTGCAGGAGCTTCCAAAGCAAATATAGATTCTCTAATGGCAGAAAACAAGCAAATGGCAAAAGATCTAGAAGCTGATAGGAAACAAATAGAACAACTCCAAGCAGAGACTCAAAAGTTGTCTTTGACACATGCTTACTTGTAGGAGCTTCAAGCAACTATATACGGCAAGATCCAAGCATTGGGAGACACTATGAGGCATAATTATGAGGATTTGGTCACTTTGCATAAGGCAATAGTTCCCTTACATCATATGCAAAAGAAGTCGTGGGAATATGTGAAAGATTTGACGGTCATTCATGTAGCCATTACCATGATTCATGAGTGGGGAACTAAGTACTGGAGCACACCAGCTGAATTGGTCAAGAAGACAAGGAAGGAAGTAGAGTTGGAAAAGGTTGAGGTTAGAATGCTTATACAAAGCAACAAACAACTTGGAACCTTTCTGGCCAAAATATTAACTGCTTATGCACGATTACATAATAGTTTCGATTCCTTGGTCCAAACACACAAGATCCCCTCGGTAAGACCATTTGCAGAAATAAAGGGTAGAAACATCATTAGGCAAGAGGTCGAGGACTACTTGTACTAGTTGAAGAAATTCACTACCAAATAAGACATGGATGTTAACGGACACAACATGTGGAAGTATATAGGTGGTCTTACTAAGATTCAATATTATGTTATTA
Source organism: Pinus tabuliformis (assembly GCA_031772625.1). Lineage (NCBI taxonomy): Eukaryota > Viridiplantae > Streptophyta > Pinopsida > Pinales > Pinaceae > Pinus > Pinus tabuliformis. Next base: position 209,215,641 of record CM062818.1, on the reverse strand, counting down.
TTATTGCAAAAAGAAGTGTAGATTGGTTCCAAAGCCATCAACCCAGATGCTATTGAAGCCAAAGTTTGCTACTAGCCTAACAGTCTTGCAAATTTTGAGGAAATAATCGCATAATACAAAGCTTGGCATCACTATGTAACCACAAAATTACAAGTTGAAGTTGTTGAGCTATAATTTCCTCAAACTCAAGCTTAATGATTTTTGTCTTATTAGGCTTGTCTTATTAGTCTCTACCCATTTTTGCCCCATATGGGTTTTTGTCTTATTGTATTTGAAATAAAATGTATATGGAAGTCCAAGAATTAAATATGGAATATGAAAAAACATTAATTAGATAAAAGGACAAAAGAAGTCCAAGAGTATTGAGGGAAGCTCAAAGGTCACAATGGGAGTTGAAGAGTCATCTCATTTGTTATAAATAAACCCTCATAACTCAAGAAAAGGGCTTGGAAGCTTAGATTTAGAGCCTTGGCTTCTCTAGTCTATCATAGGAGGAATATCATTCTTTGGAGAAGCAAGTGTTGGCTTCATGTTCCACTATTGGGGCTAGTGTCTTATCAACGTAATTTTATGCTTGGAATTTTCACTTCATAATAAGAACCTCCCAGAGTCAGCATGCCTTCATGCATATGTCGTGGATGTAGTAAGATTATTCTTTATATATTTGTGATGTATGTTTTTTCATTTACGTTAATGCTAATGAACTAATTTTTTTTCTTTAGTAGGTAACTTGTTGAATGGGTGTTGTTTATGCTATCATGGTCATTGTTATCTTGTGAACTATTTTGCAGGTTAACTAATGATTTTTTTGTATCGCCAATGTGTCTCTCCTAAGTTAGTATTGTTACTTCCTTATAAAGGAATCACTTATTTTTGTTTGATGTGATGGAAAATTTCATCCATTACATTTGATACTTCACAAAGTTCATACACTTGTTGTCACCAAAACCATTAATATATCATCTTATGTGTGTATTGCAGTGAAGGCATATCGAAACCATCACTTTTGGCAATTGGTTGTATTCCAATTGGGGCTCCTATTCCAAATGATGTGGGGTCTAGTTGGGACTTCACATCGGGGAGGCCCCCTTCCCTCTTGGAGGATTCCAGCACCGTCAACAGGATTTTGGTGCTAGAAGGAGGGCTAGATAAAAAATTGTGCCTGTTGAGTCTATTTTGAAACTCTTATTTCAAATGGCTCTTTCCCAAATCATATTCCCAAAGTGTTTTTCTAATAGAACAAAATTTTCAATCCCTGTAGAATTTTTGATGCTTTATCTAATTTTAAGTTTGATGGCGAGGGTGAAACATTATGTTGACGATGCTAGACCCACCAACATGTCAAGGGATATCCCTGGTAAGAATTCCCAACTAGACCTCAGACCGTTTGGAGTAGGAGTCCCAGCAGAGGATAGTAAAGAAATGCCTTGACTGCTATAGCATGCAGAGGTAAGTGTGATATCTTTGTCAAAAGTAGGTGTGTGACCTTGTAGCGAGTCAAGTGAGATGCATGGGGATTCTAACACATGGGGGAGAAGATGTGTGTCCCTTAGAAGCATGTAATAGTACGCAGCCTGAAAGGAACACACAAGTTGAATGACATCACAAGATGGAAAGCAGAATAGTCCACAATCCAAAGTGACAGGTTAAACCAACAATATGACCTCAACAATATTCGTACAATCATATACAAAGTAGTTCATACACCAATGCGTAATTTAAACAACATACATTGCTAAAGTAACCAGAATAGTCGAACTACAATAACAACATATGCATGAAGACGTGATGGCTCTATTATATATATATATATATATATATATATATATATATATTATATATATATATATATATATATATATATATATATATATATATATAGTTAAAGTTCCATCCATACATACACCATTGGCAGCCACTAGCCCTAATAGTGGAACATTACAGTCAACACCACCTGCTCATCCAAAGAGATGTACTCGCTCTACGTTGTAGAGAATCCAAGGCTCGTTGCAATACTCTCCAAACCTCCTCTAAGCAATGCCTAGCCAAAAGCTCGGCTCCCAAAAGCCTCTACTATGAGTTATGAGGTTATATATATAGCAAAGGGTGGGTGACCCTTGACATTCCCCTTTGACTCTTGGACCACCCTCATGACTCTTCAGCTTCATTACATATAACTCTTTTACATTACATATGACTGTTTGCATTCCACTAATAACACTTGGAATTTCAGTTTATAACATATTTACAATAATGATACAATTTCCACATATACCCATGTGGGACAAAATAGGCTTTAGACAGCCTCACAAGACAAACACATCACTCAGGATCTTGAGGAAAGACCAACTCGGTAACCTCCTTGCGGTTATCTTCAGTGACTAATTGATACCAAGCTTGGTACTACTCTATTGTGTCCATGTATTGTTTGATGGCATCTTTGTCGAAGCAAACCCCTGCCTCCATGGCTTCCAGGTATATGGTTCTGAAACCTTGTCCAACTCATCTTGAAGCATGCACAGAACTATCCTGATTGTTGTTGGACCACTGATGTACCTTTGCATGTTCTGCATTGATCTTCAATTCATCACTAGTGGCTATGTGCATCAACTGCTCTATGTACTTGTCGACATCCAGCATGACTTGGTTCTTCCTCGGTGCCTGAAGATGGTTTTGATGGAAGGGATCTTGTGCGTTCACACTATGACATCCAAACTCCTGAACAACTGTGCATAGGAAGCCTCAATACTAGTGATGATCGAAGGGAGTTGCTCATAATTTTGTATTTGCATCTGAATTTGTGCTCTGTCAAGCTCATTGTGTGGCTTCATTTTCTTGTGCAAGTAAATCTGGGATCCCTTGTACCTCATTGTACATTCTTGCATGTGCACAATAGAAGTGTGAATGTCTTTGAGTGTTCGGGTTGTTTGTGCGCACTGCTGCTGAAAACCATGTAAATGGACAACTGCTTTGTGCACGGTGAAAAAATTTCTATACATTGTCTGCATGGTGGCCTCCAAAGTTGATATCTCCGCAACTATTTATTTCTTCATCTCTGTCATGGCGGATCCTACAAACTGCTCTTCTCTCTGCCTGGGCTCTTGCAACTCCTTCATTATTGGATCATTCTCTGCTACCAAAAACTTGACTGTCGAACTTGTGGCTTCTGCATAAGCCTTAGAAGCTTTAACCATGGCAACTGGATGTCTTCTAACATCTGGTACAACCACCCTTTCTTCTGTGTGCGTAGGTGATGAATGATAATCTAGGAGTTGCTTTCTCCGTGCATGTACAATCCTTTGTTGTGTCTCGTCAAATGCCAGATTGTACACATCTGTCTCCATATCATCTTCAAGGAGAAAAACTTCTCCTTCCTCACTCAGGACTGGTTGTGGTTCTAGAGGTGGCGGAGACTATGGTATGACCTAAGATGCCCTTGGCATGAGATCGATGTCTTGGTCCTCTAGATCTGGTTCTGTCTCCATGTCAGTTACCTCAACCAACTGCTCAATCTGTTGAGCAAGTTCCCGAACCTGCACTTGCTCACCTTGTTCATCATCTACTAGCTGCTTTGTTGCTTCAACTTGTATCTGTGCAATTTTCTCTGTCAGTGTGCCTTGTCCTTCTTCCTAGTCTTGTTTCTTCCTTTCATCACTCTCTCCCTTCCTGAGTTCTTGTTCTTCTTTCAACTTCTTCTTCGTCTCCTACAATCTCCTTTATTTCTTGTGCTACTCTTTCTCGTCTCCCTCTTGTCTCCCTCTTTCTCTGTGCTACTCTCTTGTCGTGTTGTCACCTCTTTGCATCTATCTCCAAATCTACTTTCTCAACAAGTGGATCTTCTTTGAACTTGTAGCTTTGCTCAACCTCTGCGTCATCAATAATCTTCCTCTTGCCTTTGTCTTACATCAACTTGTTGTTCGTTATTGTTGTTTTTGTTTCTTCATGTGTTGTTGCTGCCTATAGTGCTGCTTTCCATTCTACAACCATACGAACCAGTTCATTGAGCCTAAAGGTGTTATAGAAATACCTCCAAGGATATTCCTCTGACCAATGAAATGCCCCGTGGACCCATGGGAAGTACACCTTCGCAAAATGGCTCTCGCATATGCAGTGTGGATCATACGAACTGAAACTCTTGGTGTCAAACCCAAACTTCTTTAAGTCCTCAGCCTTGACATCTGCATCCTTCAAGGTACGGATCTCGTACAACCCAATCTGCAAAGGAAGAGTGGGCCATGGTACCTTATTCCTCCTGTGTAGTCCTGCATATAACCCTGTGGAGATGTGGTATACAACCTCTTGCATGACCAACTTGTCCATGGCAAACCTCGGTAGCTCATGTGGAGGCTTCTCCACACCAAACATACTGATGAAGGTGCCACCGGGTAAGGCATACCAATTTGCAATGTTGAGAAATGCTTGCATCGCTTCCTGGAAAATGCAAGGTGGGTCTTGTTTAAATATCATCATGTACATTAGGGTGATGAAGTGGTCAGATAGCCTCGTCATGACTCCTTGGTAGCTACACTCCAAGAGAAACTTGAAATAAACATTCACAGCTTCTTCTAATGGTGTCTGTTTCCAACCCATGCTAGGGAACTGTTGTTGGGCAGAGATTGCATAAAGGAGGTATGCACACATATAGAATATTTCTTGTTCATCCTTATGCAGATTCTGGGCATTTGACACATGTATTTTTATCTGAAGAGCCAACATGTCTGACCAGCTGAAATGCCTTCCTTCACTTTCCAACCGATCCAACCTAACAACCCAATTTTGTGGGAAAGTCTCCATTCTCTCTTGACCATAAAAATGACATGCAAAGATGACCAGGAGTTGGTAAGCCTTCCTGAGTGACTTTGTCATGTATACCTAGTTGGGTGTTGTCCTGAACTTCGATGGCTCTTTTACCCGATGCTTCAAGATATCTCTTGAGTTCACATTGTTGTTGGGAGTGAAGAATAGTGCATCCGTGTAGTTAACCAACTACAGCAAGTGATACATCTGATGGTAGTTTTCCTTCTCAAAGGGGGCAACTTGTGTTCCACTAGCACTACTCAGTGTCATCGTCTCAGGATCAATATGTGAGACAACCCAGTGAATGACATTCGTGCACGGGAAGGCGGGGTACCTTCATGCAACCTTGTACAAGTCTGACTTATGAATGTTGACATAGACTTGACAGTCTTCCAAATCTTCCTTGAAAGTGCCTGCAAATATATCCTTTATTTCTTGCCATGTGATCTTCATGTCCTTCTCTATGAACAGTTGTGTGTCTACATAGACAAGAAAGTTTATTGGCACCTATCTCCAATGCTACTCTCTCCAATGTCCTTTGATCCAACTCTCTTGGAAACCATGATGCTTGTACTATTGATAGACTGCTCAACAACTAATTTACTTGGAGATTGAGTGGACACTCAAGGCAAGAAAATGTAATGTCAGTTTAAAAACACAATGCACTTCCCGGATCGATTATGCAAAAAACCGGGTGATTGTTGGGCAAGATTGCAAGGTGGTGACTCCGGGAGGCGGGGGACTGTCAGCTGGAACTACTCATTGCGCAGTCCCATCTGCCAGTGAGCTTGCTGCTGACTAGAACTACATAGAGTGTAGTCCAGCTGGGTTGACTATGGATTGGAACTCCGCAATGTGCAGTCCAGTTGGGTTGACTATGGACTGGAACTCTGCAATGCGCAGTTCAATCCAACTTAACTGTTGGTTGGGACTGTGCATTGTGCAATACTTGTGGGAAATAATGGGCACTGACTCCAAGAATAGCACAAAGCACTGTTGGAGGCCAGTGACATGTAGCCTCTATGTAATTCCTGGGGCCAAGGCAGAGCCTTGAGTTCAAGAATGCGTACAACATGCCGGTGAAAGCAAGATCTGAGCCAAGGCAGCCCATATCTGCCCAACGAAAACTTGAAAATGAGTAGATTCGACAGCGAAAGCAAAGGATGGTGTATACAGGAGTGAATGATCATGTATGCGATCAAAACCAATGTAGGAATCAATGAAACGGACAAACAACGAAGCTGGTGGAGAGGGTCGTCGCAACAATGATTGTTAGTACAAAAATAGTGTTATGCATGCAACACTTAGGAAAGACATGCAAAACTTGAAACAACCCTTCTATGAGTTAAAATTAAAAATTAAAAATTAAAAATTAAAAATTAAAAATTAAAAATTAAAAATTAAAATTAAAATTAAAAAATTAAAAAAATAATAATAACAATAATAATAATAATTAAAAATAAAAAAATTGTGTCGAAGCTTCCTAGATCCCTCGGGAATGCTAGAGCTCCAAGATCGAGTGTGTAGAATGAGCTATGGGGTGTTATTTAAATAGATTTAGAAGATTTAGGGTTTATGACATGCATGCCACAAATCTAGGAAAAAGCGACACTTGGCAAGAAGTTTCTAAAATCGACTTTTCATGTAACTCCTAGTGCTAAAAATAAATCCCTATTTTTAGGGATGCTTTTTTCTTTTTGCTTTTTTGCTTTTTTGGGAAAGACTGTCACGTGTTCACGGGAAGATTGCGCAATTCTGGAGGGAACCGGGCAACTTGTTGGCACATGCATCGGACAACAAACTGAAGAATTCTTCTACGCAATTCCTGGGTTGAGTGGCTTTGGCTGCCTCTGTGAAATTTCCCAGCTGAAGACAAGCTACCAGTTGGGTCAACACATTTCCTGAGTCGAAGCATAGTGCCTAGATGTTCTACACAATTTCTCTGAGATGTTTGTTAGGCTGCTCTACGCATTTCTGGAGAGCAGTGCTGACTGTCGGGCTGCTCTAAGCATTTCTGGAGAGCAGTGCTAATTGTCAGGCTGCTCTGCGCAATTCTTGAAAGCAAGGCTAGTTTCCCTCTAGGATTGCGCAGTTTTCCAAGACAACGCAAGAACCGAATGTGAACCAAGTCATGGAGTCAACTTGTGGGTGGTCGAAAAAAAAAAAACAAGTTAGTGAACACAAGCTTCAAAGTGAAATATAACTTCAAATAAAACACAAGTACTTGAGCAGTGCAAGACATGCTGCTAAGATGCTGAGAAGGGAGGCTCCAAAACAAAGCGAAGGACAAAATTTGGAAGGTGGTTGTAGCCGCTACAACATTGGTGATAAACTGGTAGAACTCCAGCTCTCTGTATGGACCTTGTTTCGTGAAAAGAAATTCTAACTCCTCTAGGTTTGATTCTTTGATCGGCATGGCTTCTACACTAGCTTGTGTTAAAGATATAGTCCCTACCATTCTCTTGATCGGTTAGCACACATACCAAGTCAAGTCAACTGAGTTGTTTTGATTGGGGATGAGGGGTATATTGATGCACAAGTAATATAAAGTATCAGAGTCTTAGTTTCATCTCTGGTGTTGCTCCACTGCCAGCAAGCCTAGACAGTACCCCAGTGGAGTCACACAGGAACACAAGCATCGCTCTACTACCAGCAAGCCTGGTTAGTACCTTGGCAAAGTTACTTACATCACCTCTCTACGCAGGAAACCTTTCTCTTTTTTCGCCTTTATTTTATTTTTTTCATTTTTTTTCTTTCACAGAACTATGCATAGGCACTTATTTATTTTCATGAAGCAGAAGAGGGATCCCGACTTATTGAGAGAAGAATAGGTTGTTCCTTCAAAGAAGTATGTTATATATACCTATGACATACTTGTTAAGGATTTGCCCCTCACTCTACTTGACTGCGCTGACAAGGGTTAACTGAATATAGAAAAACTAATAATAGTAGGTGGTACTAGTTAAAAGTGCAAGCGTTGTGTTTCCAGCAAGACTCACTCTAAACAAAACATATTTTCATCAGGGTATCATCGAATAAAGACAAAAATCTCTTCATAAATAGAGAGGACAATAGATAACCAATTTGTTGATAGTTGTACAAGTCCTCTTGTACTTCACCCTACTTGCCTTAAGTGCCAAACACAGTTTCATGCGAAGCTAAACCTATTGGTGCATAACATGCAAACAAAACAAACAAGCAAAGATCATAAGTAAATGAAAGAAAAACAAGTAAGCAAACAAAACATGCAAGCAAAGCAAACATTACTCCTACTCCTACCCTAAACAGTGCATGGACCTACTCACGTGAAGTGATATTTCCAATGCAGCCACCAATGCATTGGTTGGCCCATGTTGGTGAAAGCATAGTTGACAAGAAAGATAAACATGTAAACCAGCACACAAAAAAGATAAGACAGTAAATATCAACACACTCAAAGTTTGAATGCGTCCATAGAAAAGAAAAGAGTAAAAGCGCAGGACAAACATTCTGTGGACATACCATGGTGTTGCAAGACACTATGAGCAAAAGATGAGCATGTACACTCTTTTGACCGTGACACACAAGCAAACATAAAAAAGTAAGACAACTTTCGTTTTGCAAGAGTGCTCGTTGTGTATGATTCCTTCAATGCATGAGTGATGGGATCATGTGATTCATGTGGAGGATGTGAAATCTATGGATAAGATTGATCTTCAATGCAAACAGGAGAGTGATGAGGAGCGTGGGGTGTTTAAACAGAATTCTGATTGGAAGAGGAACTGACCTCAAGACAACGAGGACCTGTCATAACCATCAGCTCAGGCTGAAGTGCCTTGATAGCTTGAGGGGTTTCCACTTCATCAGCAAGTAGATCATCAAAGACTGGTGGCTTAGAAATATCAACAGTGAATGAATCAGCATCGTGAATGAATGGAGTAAAGAGATCACGAAAACCACAATCAAAAAATCCAATATGTTCATTGGCATCCTCATGATCTACGAATCATACAGAAGGGTTGATGAGAAACAAGAATATTCACACTCTGAGTTTTCAAAAATAAAAGATTATACATTGGTTGGATTCAAAAAGAAATATGTGTCATCTCCGCAATCAAATGACGAACTGACATCGGTTGTGTTATATGAATGGTCAGAATTCGAAACGTCCAGGGATGAATTTTCACAAGACAAATCAGAAATAGTAGAATCACAAAAGATGTCAAGAAATAGCGGATGAGTTGCGTATGGAAGGAGATCATCCTTTTACACAGGTTCTTCTTCATATTCCCACACATACTCATCTTAAATGACAACACAGGTAGGTTGCTCAATACCGACTCCACCAACAACTTGATCCTCATGAACAACAAATGTGGAGTCAAGAATGGGAGAACACATCACAGTAAAGTCCGAAGGATCAAAAAAACAAGAGGACATAGGTTGAGAGAACAAGTTCATGTGAAAACCAACAGGATTACAAGCCAAATCTGAGAAAATATCCAAAGAAGGTGGGGTGGGAGGATGTGATATTTCAACATATGTGCGCGCACCTTCTCCCACCTCGCACAGCGAAGCTAGAGCTACTTGATGAGAAGCGGATGAAGGGTCACTTGTGACAGCAACCTTGTTCATCTTAGATTTGGGAGCTTTAACATCAAGGTATGTAGGGAGAGGTTCGAATGATTCTAAGATACGTGGATTTGCATATATGTGAAGAAGATACTGAAATATTTCATTGAGAAATTTCCAGTCAATTTCATCTTCCAGGATTTGAAATGCAAGATTATGAAAGCGTTTATGAAATTTCTCAATGGATTCATCAGGTGCTTTCCGTAATTTCAGAATTTCTTTATGGAGTTCTCTATGATTGTATCAATAGAAAGCACATTCCAACTCTCCGGTCAATTGATCAAAAGAGTGAATAGATGTTGTGGTAAATGTGACATGCCATTGTAGTGTGTGCCCCCAAAACATGAATGCGAACAGCGAGCAGGCAATGTGATCCTCATGGATTTCATTTCTTTCACAAAAACCCATGAAGGCAACACCATGACTAAGAAAATTTGATATGCCTTCACCATCATACAGCTTACGTAACAAGTCATTGAAGACATCCTACAACACTTCAAAATCACGTTAGTTAGACAAACATGTCGGAGGTTGAATTGTAATGTTAGTCATGAAAGATGTGCAGAGATTCAAAATGGACTTTGATGACTTAGCTTGTCATCTAGCCCTCCTTCTAGCACTAGAAATGTTGACGGTGTTGGACCTACCAACATGTCAGGGGATCTCCGCGGTAATAAGTCCCAACTAGACCTCATACCATTTGGAATAGGAGTCCCAGCAGTGGGTAGTAAAGCAATGCCTTGACTGCGATAGCATGTAGAGGTAAGTGTGATATCTTTGTCGGAAGCAAGTGTGTGACCTTGCAGCAAGTCAAGTGAGATGCATGGGAGTTCTAACACACTGGGGGGAGGAAGTGTGTCCTTAGAAGCCTGTAATAGTACACAGCCTGAAAGGAACACACAAGTTGAATGACATCATAAGATGGAAAGAATAATATTCCACAATCCAAAATGACGGGTTAAACCAACAACACGACCTCAACAATATTCATACAATCGTATACAAAATAGTTCATACACCAATGCATAAGTTAAGAAACATACATTGCTAAAGTAAGTAGAATAGTTGAACTACAATAGCAACATATGCATGAAGACGTGTTGGCTCTGTTTTATATATATATAGTGAAATTTCCATCCATACATACACCAGTGACAGCCACTACCCCCATTAATGCAACATTACAGTCAAAACCGCCTGCTCCTCCAAAGAGATGTACTCGCTCTACATTGTGGAGAAGCCAAGGCTCGTCACAATACTCTCCAAGCCTCCTTTAAGCAATGCCTAGCCAAAATTTTAGCTCCCAAAGGCCTCTACTATGAGTTATGAGGTTCTATATATAGCAAAGGGTGGGGTGACCCTTGAAATTCCCCGTTGATATTTGGACTATCCTCATGACTCTTCAACTTCATTACATATAACTCTTTTACATTACATATGATTGTTTTCATTCCAATAATGACACTTGGAATTTCACTTTACAACATATTTACAATAATGATACAAGCTCCACATATACCCATTTGGTAATAAATAGGCTTGAGTTAGCTTGACAATACAAACACATTACTTGGGGTCTTGAGGAAAGACCAACTCGGTAACCTCCTCGCGATGATCTTTGGCGACGAACTGATACCGAGCTTGGAATCTCTCTATGCTACTCTCCTGTCACGTTGTCGCCTCTTTGCATCTATCTCCAAAGCTATTCTCTCAACAAATGGATCTTCTTTGAACTTGTATCTTTGCTCAACCTCTGCGTTATCAACAATATTCCTCTTGCCTTTGTCTTGTGTCGATTTTCTCCTCACTATTGTTTTTGTTGTTGCTTCCTGTGGTGTTGTTCACTGCAATGCCTCTTTCCATTCTACAACCATAAAGACTAGTTCATTGAGCCTAGAGGAGTTATAGCAATACCTCCAAGGATCTTCCTCTGGCCAATGACATGTGTCATGGACCCATGGGAAGTACACCTTCACACAGTGGTTCTTGCATATGCAGTGTAGATCATACAGATTGAAACTCTTGGTGTTGAACCTGAACTTCTTCAAGTCCTCAGCCTCGACATCTTCATCCTTCAAGGTACGCATTTTGTACAACCCAATCTGCAAAGGAAGAGTGGGCCATGATACCTTCTTCCTCCTGTATAGTCCTTCTGATAACCCTATGGAGATGTGGTATGCAACCTCTTGCATGACCAAATTGTCTATGGAAAACCTTAGTAGCCCATGAAAAGGCTTCTCCATGAAAAACATCATGATCAAGGTGCCACCAGGTGAGGCTTTCTAATCTGTAATGTTGAGCAATTCTTGCATCACTTCCTGGGACATGTAAGGTGGGTCCAATTAAAATATCATCCTGTACAACGGGGTGATGAAGTGGTCAGACAACCTCATCATGACTCCTTGGTAGCTACACTCATAGAGAAACTTGCAATAAACATTCATAGCTTCTTTTGGTAGTGTCCATGTCCAACCCATGCCAGGTAACGCTTGTTGGGCACATATTGCATCAAGCAGGTAAGCGGACATATAGAATCTTGCTTTTCCATCCTTAGGCAAATTTCGAGCATTTGGCACATGAATTTTTAGTTGAAGAGCCAACATGTCCGACCAATTGAAAAGCCTTCCTTCATTTTCCAACTGATCCAACCTAACAACCCAAATCTGCGGGAAGGTCTTCGTGCTCTCTTGGCCATACAAGCGACATGCAAAGATGACCAGGAGTTGTTAAGCCTTCTTGGGTGAATTTTTAATGTAGATCTAGCTGGGTTTTGTCTTGAAATTCTATGGCTCTTTTACCCAACACTTCAAGATATCTCTTGACTTCACATTGTTGTTGGGATTGAAGAACAGTGCATCCATGTAGTTCACTGGCTACGGAAAGTGATACATCTTATGGTAGTTTTCCTTCCTGAAGGTGGAAAGTTTTGTTCCACTGGTGCTACTCAATCTCATCTTCTCAAGATCAGTATGTGAGACAACCTAGTGAATGGCATCCACGCATGGGAAGGCGGGGTACCTGCATGCAATCTTGTACAAGCCTGACTTATGAACGTTGACATAGACTTGATGGTCCTCCAGATCTTCCTTGAAAGTGCCTGTAAATATATCCTTTATTTATTGCCATGTGATCTTCATGTTGTTAAGAAGATAAATTCCTCCTGGTGACAAGAGCAATCTCCCTAGATCTTAAAATGAAACTAGAAACAAACAAACAATCAAGCTAATTCCTTCCCTAAATCTATATTTTCTTGAATCAAAGCTAACAAGGTGAGAAATGGAAATTCATACCTTATTATGACATGCTTGATGAATATCCCTCTTTGTGCTTTAGTGCAGCTCCTCCATGCTTGAATCTAGACTTGCACACATGGAAACAACAAGGAATCAAAGGCATATGTAGCATAAATGATTCAATAATTAAAATTGGTAATCAAGGAGACTAGTAACAAACATCATTCCATTGAAAACATATAAATAACATCGTACCAATAGAAGAGTATAAATAACATAAACCATCCATGAAATTGATCAATTAATCCATTAAAAAATGAAGTGAGAAGAAACGCTTGTTTGTATTAATTTCATAAACATAAAGGAGCTACAAAACCTGTGCCTTGATGTTGTGAAGCTCCTCCCATTGATCTCAATCCTCTCCAAGAATGATAATCTCTCCAACCTGATTACTCTAGCATAAACTTACTCTCAGCAGCCTCCCCCAATTCCCCCAACTATGTGATCCAGGTGGATGTTGGTGGCCACCCACCTATCCGATTTGGACCCCCACAATTGTCTCTTTCAGCTTTTTCAGTTTCCTAAATTGTAGCATAGTTTACTATTTTTAGCAGTTTTTCGGGTCCTGAACTTCCAGAGCCGTTTTGAGGCCCTAAACGACATTTTTTTAGGAATCTGGGGCAACATGGGTCCATGGACCCATGTTGCCTCTCACAGTGGTAGTGCTCGGATAGATCTTTCTAACGAGCTATCGTACGCGTCAAATAGAGATCGTATGCCAAAGTTACGACCCTGGGAAATTGATGTACCAATTTACCCAAACATGGCCCACAATTTTGTGTTTCATCTTCTAGGGTTAGGTTTTGGGATGTGAAGGGTTTTCCATTGTTTCTCAACAATAAATAGGCCTTCGAGCCTCATTGTAACACAGTTCGGAACAGTTCAGAGGCATGTAGCCGCCACATCTCTTCTCAGAGATAAGCTACCATCGCCCTAGCTGGTTTCTTTCCATTTCTGTTTGTAAGCATATTTTAGTATTTTACAGTAATGAAATGAAGTATTATTTCCGCTACATCTTGTGTTTATGGTTATCTCTATATTTTATTGCGTTCCTGTTTAAATCCGGATCAGTGGTATCAGAGCGGTCTACTTTTTCTCTGTTTTTCTTTGCATGTCCCCAACGAGGTCGGGATATAAGGAGTTAGGGCTTGAACTGGTCGAACCTTTGCAAGACCAGCCTCGCAAATCCCGACGGCCTCCCATGGCGGATGAGAAGAAAGACGAGGGGGCAGGAGATCCTATCAAAATATTGCTCGAAGAAGCCCTCGAGCGACAACGGAATGCGATGATGGACAGTTTTGCCCAAATCCTTCAGCGGCTACCCAGAGGCGACGCATCGGCTTCCAACAGCGACTCTGGAAATGCCACGCCGTTTAAGGTACAAGTTAATTTTGAAATCCCCATCTTCGAGGGTCAAATAGACGCAGATGTCGTAGATAAATGGTTAAATCTGCTAGATGGGTATTTTTCTGTTCATGAATTTTCAAATCGGGAAAAGATTGTTTTCGCTCTTCTCAAAGCAGCCCCCCACGTCAAGGACTGGTGGGAAACCCACTGCGAGCAGAAGGATGAAAGTACAGGCTCACTATTTTCAGTCACAACCACTTGGAATGACTTCCGAGATGCCATCAAGGAGTAGTACTACCCTGTCGGAAGCTGTGAAGACAAATACATCAAATGGACCACACTACGGCAGGGACGAGACCAAGATGTACCGGAGTTCACAAACATTTTTCATACCCTTCGCACACAGTTGGGTATCAAAGATTCTGAGCTGCATCTGGTACTCAAATATTGCGGCTGCCTACACAGATACATCCAGGAAGAGATGGGGTTCTTGAACATCTCCTCACTCGGCACAGCATACCGATACGCTGTCAAAATCGAGCAAAAGTTCAAACAGAAGAAGCGAGACTTTGGATCTGCAAATCCAAAGCCCAAAGGACAAAGCCAAGGCGGGGTGACCCAAGACAACCCGTCGAAGCCGCAAGAAAAGAACAACACCATGAAGCCGAAGAAGGACACAGGGAAGTGGTGTGAGTTCCACAAGAGTCCCACTCATAACACAAGCGAGTGTCGGACCAAGCAGTCGCTGGTGGTCGAGTTAAAGGTTTCCGAATCAGATGCATGTTCCGACCCTAAACCAGAACCTGACAAGGGGAATGGCAAAGGGAAGCAGATCATTGATGCGGATCCCAGCGCCACTGTTGCCACCGCCAAGATCCAGAAAGATGAGCCTGAAAGTCCAGAGGAAGGGGAGCGTCTTTTCCACTCACAGATGTGGGTGAAGGGTTCGCCGCTATAATTCATTGTTGACAGTGGCAGCCAAAAGAACCTCATTTCAGCAGAGGTCGTGAAGCGGTTGGGCCTACCGACTACACCACACCCACAGCCGTACAGTTTCGAGTGGCTTCATGAAGGACGAGATCTAAAAGTTCGCCAGTAGTGCCGCCTTCCCTACAGCAAATAACCCTTCACAGACGAGGTATTGTGTGATGTTACACCTCTGGATGTTTGTGATGTATTATTAGGCCAGCCATACTTATGGAGGCGACATGCTGTGTATGAGTCCAAGCCTCATGCTGTCATTATTTCTTTGAATAATTCATTATACAGGATACCGGAGGTAGCCCCACCTACCGCCACATCTTTGATCACCGCTAAGAAAGGCAGCAAGCTCATCTCCCAGACCAGGAAATTCATCTATCTGGCTCACTCCCAAAGTAAGGGGAAGATCGTTGCTACATCCATGACCCCTGCAAAGGATTCCTCCACGCAACAGCAGCAGCAAAGGGATACGGTCATGACAGAACACAGGAACAACTTCTCCTCACCCACAGGGATACCACATAAGTTTCAGGTGGGCAACAAAGTTTGGTTACATCTGCAGAAAGAACGCCTTACAAGAGCCCATCAAAAGCTCCGACCACTCCGACATGGTCCTTACACCAGTACCAAGGCTACAGGAAACAATGCTTTGAAGCACAACATTCCTCCATTCCTTCGCTTGCACCGAGTGTTCAATGTGGACCATCGCCGACCATGCTTCCCACCATTTCTGGTCACATCAAAGATTGCAGAACAGCTCACCAGAGACCCAGCTCAACAGAAGCTTCCTCATCTCAAGGAGGAACTCAACGCAATGGGGACCATTGCTTCCTGAGGGGGGAGGAATGATCCAGGTGGATGTTGGTGGCCACCCACCTATCCCATTTGGACCCCCACAACTGTCTCTTTCAGCTTTTTCAGTTTCCTAAATTGTAGCATAGTTTACTATTTTTAGCAGTTTTTCGAGTCCTGAACTTCCGGAGCCGTTTTGAGGCCCTAAACGACGTTTTTTTGGGAATCTGGGGCAATATGGATCCATGGACCAATGTTGCCCTCCAAAGTGGTAGTGCTTGGATAGATCTTTCTAACGAGCTATCGTACGCGTCAAACGGAGATCGTATGCCAAAGTTACGACCCCGGGAAATTGATGTACCAATTTACCCAAACGGGGCCCACAATTTTGCATTTCATCTTCTAGGGTTAGGTTTTGGGATGTGAAGGGTTTTCCATTGTTTCTCAACAATAAATAGGCCTTCGAGCCTAATTGTAACACAGTTCGGAACAGTTCAGAGGCATGTAGTCGCCACATCTCTTCTCAGAGATAAGCTACCATCGCCCTAGCTGGTTTCTTTCCATTTCTGTTTGTAAGCATATTTTAGTATTTTACAGTAATGAAATGAAGTATTATTTCCGCTACATCTTTGTGTTTATGGTTATCTCTGTATTTTATTGTGTTCCTGTTTAAATCCGGATCACTATGGCATGATTAAATAGGCCAAAAGGAAATAGTTTGAGATCCTTAGTCCAAGGATGAGATCCACTAAAAGAGGGATGAGGGTTCCTTGAAGAATGGGAATTAGTTCCATCAAAAATGAGGTTAGGCTCGAATAAACATGAGTTTGAGGCTTTCTGTTGGGAATGATTCACCCAACAATGCTTCTAGATCTCACTTTTTATTTTTACTTTTTATTGATTGACCTGCGCAGTTTTTGTTCAGAAACAGAGCGCAGATCTGCGCAGTTTTGTAGTGGAAGAAACTGCACATGTGTGGTTTTTCTTCAGCAAAACCGCACAGATGCTCAAAAGCAGGGTTTTGTACCAAGAGATCCAGAAATTCCACTTTATTCAAGGTATATAAGTTGTTGACTTGCAAGGGAGTGCTTCATGACACTTGGATGGATGGTGAGAGATCCAATTTTGATGATTATTTGTCATGGTGTGTTACAGGGAAAAGTGTCTATGCAGAATTGCTAATCCCACTAAGGCTGGTAGCTACCTTAGAAACAAACAGAGTAAAGCTACTTTCGTTTTCCTTTATGAAAGATAGATGAGAGAAGAATGAAGGAGACCAACCTCTGTCTTGCGCTTGGTTCCTTACTCGATTCCTCTCTCTTCTGATAGTCCTTTGCTACTCGCTTTCTTGTATACCCAGCTTCACAGAGTACCTGTAGAATCAAAGCAACATAACACTATACAAGAACATGGATCTATTATCATAAACAATCTAGGATCGGATGTAAATTGACCATACAAATGCATAAAACATAAATCACACAAGAGTATGGAGGAAAACTTGAATAGCTTTATTGATAATAAAGAAAGAGCCAAGAGAGTTACAACCAGTTGTTCTGACCCAACATCATCCTCTCAGCAAGTAAGCCCTTCTTCACCTCATGAAAAACTTAGATCACCCAACACTATGATGTTGCCTCAAGAAACTAACAGCAATTCCTTACAAGATGCAAAATTCCAGCCTCTGGATCTCTGGGATGAGGGATCCATATATAGATGTCTGTAAGGGAGATGAGTCAGCTTATGATTTGATTAATGTCTTTCCTCTGATAGTTCTTGCTTCCACTTGGAGATTGATGATCTCTTACTCATCCCTGGTCGAATTCAGAAAGGCAAGTGTCACAGGAGAAGTTTCTCGAAGATTCCATGCTTCTCCACCTCGCAGATTAACATTGCCATTTGTCTCTTCTCGCCCATCACACCCCATAGAAGGGTTTTTTGAAATGCAATGCACCCACTGTGTGTATTTAGGTGAGATGCAACGCACTTTGCCTATGGAGCAGGTGAAATGATCCAGTTTTGACCAATTCTGAGTAGTTTTTCATGGAGAACTTCTGGGAGAAGCTGTAATCAGTTGACCTTATTCCTTTAGGGGTTGGAACAACACTTTTAGGGACTTACAAGCCCTTGGTTTATGGACATTTTATGCTTGGGGTTGCAGTGCTCAAAAATGTCTATAACAGTTGCCCCCTAAAGCATGAGGTTGTTAATCTTTTTTGATGTCGGGTGAAATGCTTTATCATGAGGATCTGAAGTTCTTTCAAGCTGGAAGGAGACCTGTAATAAGATACAATAGAATAAATTATCTTCATAATATTTTCATGATCTAGCTAAGTCAGGCATTCCCATGCTCAGCTTTATAAATTCATTTTCATGTACATAGGACATACAATCGTCTGAGTGTAGACTGATGATTCTGGTAGAGCCATCATCCCTTTGATTGGATGATTATCTGTGCAGCAACAATGTACATTTGATGTATTTATTTTCCTGAATATATATCGCAGCCCAGATGGATGAAACTAGATTCGGGGTCTTCAATCTCATTCGATCTTCACTCGAAGTACAATTCGGTCCATGTGAGAGATGTTCTGGAGTCGAACATGGAAAGACATCGCCTGATTACCAGCCAATGATGTAAGTTGTTAAGAGGCGCGAGAGGAATCACCGATAATGATAATGATTCTCAAGGTACTGCAGTAAAATTCACGTGGTGTGAATAAAGGACTTGGCGTCGAACACCACGCAAAATCTTTCGGTCGAAGGTCATTGATGTAAACCTGTCGCCGGAAGTGAGAAACTTGCCATTGAGGCATGCAAGCTTCAAAGTACTGAAATGGGTGTTCCTAGATCGACTTCTTGGATAATGAGCCGATGTCGACAAGAAGCGATCCGTCATAGGAGGGCCTTAATGAATCCCACATCAATGACATGGAACGGAGCAAATGATTTTAATGGAGGTGAAAACGGTCTGGTGATATAAGGTTCAGGGTGGCGGTCATGAAAGAATGGAGCGTAACTGTATTGCAGTGGGTGAGACACAGGTGAATTCTCTGAGTGACTTCTCTTGAACATACCGGCGACACTGGCATGATGGATTGGTACCATTAACCCCAAATGTGGATGGTGTGATGTGACCGTGGTGATGTGACCGGTGAATGAAACAACCCAACCCGACTTGAATGCGAAGTGAAAGTGTCATGTTCAAGAGCGACTTGCTACCAACAAAGTTTCTTCAAGTTTTCTTCCCAATTTTTCCCGAGTCATTGCTGACCAGTACCTCTTTATTTTTTTCAAGCTTGAGGAGGATAACATATGCTTGTTCTATAATTTTCCCTTCAAGCAAACCCATCGCTATGTTTTAACGAGCCTAGCGATAGTGAAACTCGTTCTTGTCTACTATGGACAAGTTTGTCGCTATTAAGTTTTAACGAGTTTAACGACAAAGATAACTCGGTCCTTTTCAATTTTAGAGAGTCTGAAAAGGGACGTAAATGAAACTCCAAAAATCCTTTTTCTTCATCTAATCCCTTAAGTCCGAAAAAGTATAAAACAATACAGAAGGGATGAATTTTCGATACTTTTAACGAGACGAACAAAACAAGCGCTCGATCTTTTTGTGTAATAATCCCTCAGGTCCAAAAAGATTAAAATCTAAAGGAGGGATAGCACTTCAAAAGTCCCTTTAACGAGTTGGAGAGGCCAATGGCTCCGCAATCTTTTCATATTTTACGAGTCAGTTGAAAAGAGCTTAAAGGAGACTCGTCTTTGAGGAACGAGTGATAAATTTGGGTAGCAGCTGATTCCAGGTAAGGTTTGGAATTTTCCAATCACGGCAGTGTTACAAGGATGGCTAACAGGATCACTCTTCGCAGTTGTTCCTCAAAAGGGGTAAACAATCAAATGGAGGTGAATGATCGGCCAATACAGAGTGGAGGTGATGATGAGAACACGACCAAGGCTTTAAAGGCTGAAGTACTACATTCACGACGGTTATTTACCGGAAATTGGTTCATTTTTTATTGAGCTTAAACGCTGGGGGAAACATTTGCTCATTGCTTATGTTTATTTTTTAACGAGCATGAAGTCCGCGTTAAACTACTCGATTAATCCAATCGTATAATAAGAATGTCTCATAAAAACGGAATTATTTCAAAGCTTTGCCCCGCATCCTTTCTTTATGCAAGTTAGGAAACGACCAATCCTACGAGTTTAAAGGGTTAAAGGACCTACAAATTTAAAAAAATAAATGGTCGCTCTTTGCTTGCATGCCAAAAGGTTTGCATGTCCCCAGGTATAGAGACATAGAGTTTCAAGGTTACCCCGTAATTTTGCAGACAAAACATTTGTTTTGCCAAAAAGGCCTACCTCTTTCAGGTTACCAAAGATTGTTCTATTCACACCGCAAACAAAACACTTCTTCGGCGATGCCTACCAAAATAGACAAAGGCGAGTGGCGCAGACGCCTCCACCCACATAACTTTGACAAGGGAATCTTATTCCAGTCCAACCCCCTTTTCCAATCACGGATGGGAGTGTCAGACTAGTCATATATCTCTCGCGGAAACCTATCCTATACCTGAAGTTTTCCTGCCGAAGCAGACCAGGGTGCATGCCCCCTGGGTTTCAGTCATGTCCCCCGAATCACTCGCGCTCATCAGGTGGACGGACTAGGGATTGATGAGACATTCCTTGCGTGAAAAGACCATTCAAGGATGGTATATGACTATTTGCCATGTGTGAACCGGGAAATGCAAGCTAGTCTATGAGCTTGACCATTCTTCTTTCGTGCGAAAAACACATTACTCTAAAGAGTGATGAGACAATGGCTCCCATGCAATAAATATAGTCTCATCCAAGGAGTAGATTATAATCCAGGGGTCCTTGGACTACCATTACGTTCATTTGAACGGTTTTCCCTCTCAATGTTATGGGCACATTGGGAAGGATCCCTAACGGTTGACTGGTTCCTTTGTCAAAGCCTGTTAGATTTCTCATCTCAGGCAAAAGCGATGGCGAACCAAGCACTTTCCAAGAAGTCGAGGAAAGGATACTAACAGAATCCCCTTCATCTATGATGGTATCGGCCATAACCATTCTATATATTTGAGCAATGATTCGGAATGGTACACTAGCCGGTAAATGGGGTCTACCTAGTTGACTCGGTCTTGCCTTCAGAGGTTCCATCTTCAAATGATACAGTCACCGAAGAGAACAAGGATGACACCGTCCAAATTCTTTTCGTAAACACAGACTCCGATGAACATGGGGGCAATTTACCCATTCCTTTACTGCAGGAAGGAAGTTCGTCAGAGTCGTACCCGGCCGTCTATTCGGTCCCACCTCCAAGAAACCTGGTTGTCTCCTTCGTGCGTGCATTTCAAAAATCCCTTCTATGGGGTGCGATGGGCGAGAAGAGACAAATGGCAGTGTCAATCCGCGAGGTGGAGAAGCATGGAATCTTCCAGAAACTTCTCCTGTGACACTTGCCTTTATGAATTCGACCAGGGATGAGTAAGAGATCATCAATCCCCAGTGGAGTCACCATTTTGTTACAAGGAAAAGTGTCTATGCAGAACTCCTAATCCCACTAAGGCTGGTAGCTACCTTAGAAACAAACAGAGTAAAGCTACTTTCGTTTTCCTTTATGAAAGATAGATGAGAGAAGAATGAAGGAGACCAACCTCTGTCTTGCGCTTGGTTCCTTACTTGATTCCTCTCTCTTCTGATAGTCCTTTACTACTCGCTTTCTTGTATACCCAGCTTCACAGAGTACCTGTAGAATCAAAGCAGCATAACATTATACAAGAACATGGATCTATTATCATAAACAATCTAGGATTGGATGTAAATTGACCATACAAATGCATAAAACATAAATCACACAAGAGTATGGAGGAAAACTTGAATAGCTTTATTGATAATCAAGAAAGAGCCAAGAGAGTTACAACCAGTTGTGCTGACCCAGCATCATCCTCTCAGCAAGTAAGCCCTTCTTCACCTCATGAAAAACTTAGACACCCAACACTATGATGTTGCCTCAAGAAACTAACAGCAATTCCTTACAAGATGCAAAATTCCAGCATCTGGATCTCTGGGATGAGGGATCCATATATAGATGTCTATAAGGGAGATGAGTCAGCTTGTGATTTGATTAGTGTCTTTCCTCTGATAGTTCTTGCTTCCACTTGGAGATTGATGATCTCTTACTCATCCCTGGTCGAATTCAGAAAGGCAAGTGTCACAGGAGAAGTTTCTCGAAGATTCCATGCTTCTCCACCTCGCGGATTGACACTGCCATTTGTCTCTTCTTGCCCATCGCACCCCATAGAAGGGCTTTTTGAAATGCAACGCACCCACTATGTGTATTTAGGTGAGATGCAACGCACTTTGCCTATGGAGCAGGTGAAATGATCCAGTTTTGACCAGTTCTGAGTAGTTTTTCATGGAGAACTTCTGGGAGAAGCTGTAATCAGTTGACCTTGTTCCTTTAGGGGTTGGAACAACACTTTTAGGGACTTAGGAGCCCTTGGTTTATGGACAGTTTATGCTTGGGGTTGCAGTGCCCAAAAATGTCTATAACATGGTTATAAAATGATGTGTAACAAATTTCCCCCTAAAGTGTGAAGTTAGAAAGGTTTGAGGACTGAAGTACTTTATCATATCAAGGATTGGATCAGAGATCATGGTTGGAAACCTACAACAATCAATCAAGGATTACAATGCAATAATCATCATTGAGGTAGGTATTCTCATACTCATAACATAAAATTCTTAAAGCACAGTATGGAAATGCATAATTTCAAATTAGATATAGGATGGACGCAGCCATCAAACATAAAACTTTATGTATAATAATCAATACAGAACTCCTCGCAACCTGGATGGATGAAACTAGATCCAGGGTCTTGATCTCCATCTCTCGATCCATAGCACAAATCTAACCATGAGAGTAAATGTCTTGAAGTCGAACATGGAATAAACCACTTGATTATCGGTCAATGATGCGAGTCGTTAACAAGTGTGAGACAAACCATCAATAATGACAATGGCTCTCAAGCTACTCCCAGTACAATATATGAAGTGTAAATAGGTGATCTGAAGTCAAACACTCATAGAATCATTTGATCAAAGGCAAATGATGTGAACCTATCATCAAAGGTGAGAAACCTACCATTAAGGCATGCAGGCTTCAAGGTACTGAAGTTTTCTAAATCAACTTCCTAGATAATGAGTTGAAGTCAATAGGAAGTGATTCATCATAAAAAAGCCTATGACTCGAAACATGATATCAAGTTTTGAAAATAGTTTGCAAGGACTGACTCAAGGATGGCCAACACGAATGAAGGCAACAAATTGCAAGGTAATTTAAACTGAGGTTAAGACTTCTCTTGAACATATTAGCGACACGACAAAATGACTTGGCAGCATTTGACTCAACGATAATACCCAAAACCAACTGAAGACTTTTAATAAGGTTCAATTAACTGTGAGACAAATGGATTCCCCAACTTGAATAGATATGTGATGGAGTGTCATGTTCAAGAGCCACATACTACCTGAAATACAAGAAACGAACTTTCTTCTCAATTTTCCCCCACCATTACTGGCAAGTACCTCTTTATTTTTTACAAGCTTGAGGAGGATAACATATGCTTTTCATGTAAGCTCATCCTTCATATGAGTCCATCTTAGTATTTTTAACGAACCCTAAGAAGGAGTGGTTTGGTCCTGTTATGCTTAACGGGTCTTATACTGTTTATTTTTTACGAGTCCAATAAAGGAGTAACTCAATGTTGTTTTCTTTTAAGAGTTCGAAAAAGACACAAAAACGAAACTCATTCAGTTTTTATTCAGTTCTTTTACCATAAAACTGTAACGAGCCCAGAAAAAATAAAGCTCGACATTTCAGTTTTAGAGAGTCAAAATAAAAACATAAGTAGACTCCATCAAGTTATTTTTCGTAAATTTAGTCCCTCGATCCCGAAAAAGGATAAAATAATGCGGGAGAGAACTCTCATTCAACGTATACCTTTTTTGTAAACAGTCCCAGCTCGATCCATAAAAGGGGTAAAATTATAATGAGTGGACGATTGTTCATTTACTTTTACGAGTTCGAACAAGCAAGTACTTGGCAATATTTTCATTTTGAAAGAGTCTAGAAAGGGCTTAAAAGAGGACTTCATGGTTTTTCTTTTTCGTAAGTTTTAACGAGTTCGAAAAAATGATTAAAATATACTCATCTTACCAACTTTCAATTTAATTAACGAGCAGGTTAAGACAAAAAGAACACAACATTTTCATGTATGTTTTACGAGCATGAAAAGATAGCAAGAGGAGCTCAGGATTTTCATGAGTTTAACGAGTATTGAAAATAATAACCAAAATGGACTCAAGATAGGTTTCATTTTTACACAAGCTTGAAACATAGGAAAAATTGTGCTTGAGATAAGTTTTCATGCCCCCAACATAATGAATGCAAGGGCACATGCCCCCAAACTTCATTTCATTCACCTAAGTAGACTACAAGTTACTAATAGGAGGATGAAATGAAGGCTTGTTTACGAGATCAAAAAGACTCAACTTAACATTTATGAGATCTAGTTAAAGACTCAACTCAAATAGGGGAGGATTTGTTTCATTTTTTAATGAGCTTGACATAGGAAAAGATCTATGCTCATGGGACCTATTTCATTTTTTAAATAGGTTGACATAGGAAAATAACCATCCTCATAAATATTTGTTTCATTTTTTAATGAGGTTGACAAAGTAAAAGAAATATCCTCATAAGAGGTTGTTTCATTTTTTAACGAGGTTGACACAGTAAAAGAACTATCCTCAAAAGAGGTTGTTTTATTTTTTAACGAGGTTGACACAATAAAAAAACTATCCTCAAAAGGATATGTTTCATTTTTTAATGAGGTTGACACAGTAAATGAACTATCCTCAAAAGGATATGCTTCATTTTTTAACGAGGTTGACATAGTAAACGAATTATCCTCATATGGATCTATTTCATGGCTTCCATATGGAAGAAACACATGACAAGGGACACCCCTTGACCATGGATTCCAAGTGGTCTTCATCAGATGGAAGAACAATCCTCTGGAAGGAACACATGTCAAGGGGATCAATAGGTATAAGAAAATCGTATTCAAATTCCTCCATTGATGTTTTGACCATGTCAGCTACCAAATCTAATTCAAAAGAAGTCGAGCAGACAATGAGAGGATCACTTGCATCGGTAACTAAAAACATGGGATAGGTTGCCACATAATTAACCCGTGGCAGGGTAGGTACCGCTTCCACATAAGGAATATTCAGGGGTGTCGGATGACTGGAAGTCAAAGAAAGATCAATGTATGAAAACTGATCAACCGTCGCAATGTTTCCATTGTGAGGGAAGGACATCATGCAAAAGAGTGTCGATACGACAACTTTCATGGCATAGACATAG
The DNA here is from genome assembly GCA_031772625.1 of Pinus tabuliformis. Lineage (NCBI taxonomy): Eukaryota > Viridiplantae > Streptophyta > Pinopsida > Pinales > Pinaceae > Pinus > Pinus tabuliformis. The sequence continues at coordinate 209,190,363 of CM062818.1, read as the reverse complement.
TCTCGCCCAAGGAGAAAATTGAAATCTTAGGGATCTTGGACTACCATAAGATCAATACAAATAGTTTTACCTTCCAGAGTAATAGGTAACTTAGGAAGGATACTTAAAGGTTCACTAATGGTTCTGTTAAAGGCTAACAGATTCTACGTTCGTGCATTGCACATTGTTACCATAATCCTTCACAATGATTTGGAAAGGGGTGGAAGAAGGAAGCCAAGGTTCTGTCAAACTACTCCAATCAAAAGAAATATCCTCATTACTTGGATGGGGTTCAAAAGAAATAGATGAAATGCCCCCATGTGTAGAAGAATGTGAAGTAACATGAAGAACATGAGTGGTATGAAGTTCACTCTCTAAAGGGAGAGTTGGATCGACCGAAGATGGAATCGATTCGACCATGTGATCAACAAATAGTCTATCAACCTAAGTGATACATGGTTCACCCTCCAATGGAAGAGTGGGATTTACTGTACTTGAATTTAGATAAACCACTTCGTCAACTGATGATAGATGGGGAGAAAGTTCACGGTAATTAGTTGGAAGTTGTTTTTGTGAAACAATAAGTTTTTCTAACAATTTTGAGGATTCATCCATGTGAGGGAAAAGGTGACTATGATGAGTCCCTTTGCATAACCTACAGGGAAACCTGACCTTAATCTTTTTCCCCATAATATGAGAATCACGAGTTGATGGATCAACAGTAAGTTGATAAGAATTATTTGACCATACTTCCAAAACCCTAGGAATACTAGGACAATTGATAAGGAAGTGGTCACCCTTACAAAGCTTGCAAGGGTATTTTGGCTTACGATGCATTGTAGAAGTTTCCTCAACATTACCAATAATTATAGCCATGGTTGATTAGTTGACTACTTTCTTATCTTGCTACTTCTTCTTCTTCCCTTTCTTCTTCTTCTTAGTCACCTGGTTACTAGCAACAAGGCTTTGACCAAGTGAAAAAGAAGAAAGGGAGGAGGAAATATTGAATGAAGAAGGTAAAGGGTCAACAATAGGTTGGTGATGTTGAGATGGTGAACTCGGTTGAGGTGAAAAACTTGGTTGAGATTGTATAATTAGAGTATTTGGAATTAAATAAGTTGAGAACAGCCATACAGGTAAACCTATCGTGAATCCAGGAAGTGACAATTTAGCCATATAAGGAGGACCGACATTTGCAAAATTAGGGAAAGGATTAGGATTCATGTTAAAAGGGAGGTCTTTATCGATAACTTCTGGATGGGTAGCCATTAGATTCAATCCAAATGAGGTTTTATTATTAAAATTAAATAATATTCACAATCCACACCTAAGGTATTGTAAAAAGTAAAAACAAACAAAGTAAAACACGCTAAAAAATCTAGGGATTCAAACCATACGAACTCACATTTCACAGAGATCAATATTTACTAGTTGGTGATGAAATCCAACGTCACAGATATCAAAGAGAAAATATATATAGATATGAGCATTTGGACCCAGTTACCCTGACAACTTGCTTAATGAAACATCCTGGTGCAAGTAACTTCGCTATAAACCATCTCGAGCAAAGATTATCCTCCAAAAAGTCCAAGTGAGTCTAGTCAACGTCTATTCTAGGTACAGGAGGACCTTCCCTCTGTCGTCACCTTAGGTAGAGCCCTAGGATTATGGTCACTAAGTTTACCAAATGCAACAATTTTACCTGGGGGGTGCAGTCATAGATCGGATGTATACACAAGGCCAGAGTAACAAAGCTCAATCCCCTTGAAAGCTCCTCCACGTGATCAATTGGAGGTTTACTTTCAAGTGACCCCAAGTACCTTTCGGTACCATTGTAATACATGCAAATCACTCTATCATAGCCAATGAAGTGGGTACGATCACTTCACCAGATCCGACATGATCTCATGCTTAACTCATGTATAAGAAGCGCTCCCCAGAGAAAAATGAAAATAATTGGATTTTCTCTCCCTAACTCAAGATTCTATGTTCATTTGTAGCTTTGGAAAGTTTAATCCCTTCCCTATTCCAAAGCCCTACAACCTAATCTAATGTAGGTGGAAAGAGCCCTAAAAATAATAAAAATTCTAGATGAATTTTATTAACGTTGTGTTATTAAGATGTTATTTACTCAAAGGGTAAATGGACATGAAATTGATGGTATTATGACTTGACTCAAAATTCTAATGCATCAAATATGAAATTGTAATTATTTCATTTCGATTAATTCTAGCTAGAGTAAGTAAAGAGGTTCTTCTTTAAAATATTAACTCCAAAATGTACCACTTCTAATTTTTCAATGCAATTCAAATCTCTAAGCTGCAAACCACACAATATAATCTATGCATAATTTGCCTAAAAACTATGCAAATGTAATCTATTCACAATTTTCAATGAATAGTATGCAAATGTAATCTATGCACAATTTCGTTCATGAAATGATAATTCTAACCATGCAAATGTAATCTATCCAAGAGAATTCTTCAAAACAAACACAAGATGATTCCAAATCAGCGAAAGAACAACAAGAATATTCCCCTCCACTAATACAACCAAAGAACCAATCAAGTGTAAATAAAGGAAATCAAGTGAAATTCCAAAGATTAAAAATAATTACACTCAAAGGCAATTAACACTCAGACATAATTCAACCAAAAACATGAAAGCAGAAAGCGTGCAAAAATTGTTTAAAAACTAAGACAAATCTTTGAGCAATGACCAAAGGAAATCAAATTCAAAACACCCAAAGAAATCCTTAAAATGAAAATGCTTGAATGAATGTTATGAAATCAATGCTTAAAGTGTAATTCTGATTAAAATTCAGTACTGGAATAAAAATGACTCATGTTTTCAATGCAGCACAAGAAGCACATCTCATCAAAACACTAATTCTCTAGGAACCCTACCTTTCAATCCTTTAAAATGGACAAATCTCAAGAAAACTCCTTCAAAACACTAGATCAAACACATGGAGACTGACAGGAGTCATAGAAACGTAATGAAACCTTGAAAAAACAAAATTTCAAAATTTAATGAGAGGAAAAACTATTTTTTCCAAAAATTCTTAGAATATGCGCAGGTAGACAATATAGTATAATGTGCATGTGCATTGTTACTAAAGGTAATCTACACATATCTGCGCTTTGTTTCTAAACAGAAATTGCGCAGGTCGAGAAACTTAAAGAAAAAATAAAAAAGTATCCAAACAAATCACAAAATCCGAAAGAGCATCAACTTGTCAAGACTCCGATAAAGTTATCAAAACAGGTTCGAGAATAAAAAACAAGGAGATGGAAGAGAACAAGTCATTCCCTAGTATGGTCGCCAATTTGTTAAGTGGATAAATTCCTATTACTAACAAGATCAATCTCCCTAGATCCTAAAAGGAAACTAGAAACAAACAAACAATCAAGCTAATTCCTTCCCTAAATCTATATTTTCTTTAATCATAAGCTAACAAGGTGAGAAATGGAATTGCATGCCTTATTATGACATGCTTGATGAAGATCCCTCCTTGTGCTTGAGTGCAACTCCTCCATGCTTGAATCTAGACCTGCACACATGGAAGGATCAAAGGCATATGCAGCATAAATGATTCAATAATTCAAACTAGTGATCAAGGAGACTAGTAACAAACATCATTCCAATGAAAACATATAAATAACATCATTCCAACGGAAGAGTATAAATAACATAAACCATCCATGAAATTGATCAATTAATCCATTAAACAATGAAGTGAGAAGAAATGCTTGTTTGTGTTAATTTCATAAACATAAAGGAGCTACAAAACCTGTGCCTTGATGTTGTGAAGCTCCTCCCATTGATCTCAATCCTCTCCAAGAATGATAAGCTCTCCAACCTGATTACTCTAGCATAAACTTACTCTCAGTGGCCTCTCCCAATTCCCCCACCTATGGCTTGATTAAATAGGCCAAAAGGAAGTAGTTTGAGATCCTTAGTCCAAGGATGAGAGCCACTAAAAGAGGGATGAGGGTTCCTTGAAGAATGGGAATTAGTTCCATAAAAAATGAGGTTAGGCTCGATTATACATGAGTTCGAGGCTTTCTATTGGGAATGATTCTCCCAACAATGCTTCTAGATCTCACTTTTTATTTGTGCTTTTTATTGATTGACCTGCGCAGTTTTTGTTCAGAAACAGAGCGCAGATCTGCGCAGTTTTGTAGTGGAAGAAACTGCACATGTGCGGTTTTTCTTCAGCAAAACCGCGCAGATGCTCAAAAGTAGGGTTTTGTACCAAGAGATCCATAAATTCCATTTTATTCAAGGTATATAAGTTGTTGACTTGCAATGGAGTGCTTCATGACACTTGGATGGATGATGAGAGATCCAATTTTGATGATTATTTGTCATGGTGACAAAATGATGTGTAACACATGTCCTTCTCTACGAACAGTTGCATGTCTGCATAGACGGGCAAGTTTATTAGCACCTGTTCAACCACATCTCCAGTATCTCTCTCTACAGTGTCCTTTGATCCAACTCTCTTGGAAACCATGATGCCTATACTATTGAGAGATTGCTCAATGACTAATGTACCTAGAGACAAAATTGACATTCATGGCAAGCAAATGTCAGTTTAAAAACACAATGCACTTCAAAGATTGATCAAGCAACAAACTGGGTGATTATTGGGCAAGATTGCATAGTGGTGACTCCGGGAGGCTGGGGACTGTTAGCTAGAACTGCTCATTTCGCAGTCCCAGCTGCCAGTGAGCTTGCTACTGACTGGAACTGTGCAAAGCATAGTCTAATTGCGTTGACTATCGACTGGAACTATGCAATGTGCAATTTAGTCCAGTTTGATTATTGGTTAGGAATGCACATTGCGCAATCCCAGTGGGAAATATTGGGCACTGACTCCTAGAACAACGCAAATCACTACTGGAAGCCAGTGACAGGTAGCCTCTGCACAATTCCTGGGGCTAAGGCAAAGCCTCGAGTTCAGGAATGAGCAAAGCATGCCGATGAAAGGGAGATCTGAGCCAAGATAGACCATATCTACCCAAGGGTGACTTGAAAATGAGTAGATTCGAAAGCGAAAGCAAAGTATGGTGTAGACAAGAGTGAATGATCATGCATGCAATCGAAACTAATGCAAGAATCAATGAAACGGACGAACGACGAAACTGGTGTAGAGTCTCACCGCAATAACGACTATTAGTGCAAAAACAGTGTTATGCATGAAACACTTAGGAAAGACAATGAAAAACTTGAAACAACACTTCTACGAGTTAAAACATGCCAAAATGCCAGCATTCATTCAATAAAACATTCAAAACAGCACTCACACAAGCCAAGGAAATAAAAGCGACAAAAAAAGCAGCAAAAGACTTGAAAAGCAAAACTTACCTGGAAAAATTGTGTCGATTGTGCCAAAGGTTCCTAGATGCCTTGGGAATGTCAGAGCTCCAAGATCAAGTGTGTAGAATGAGCTCTAGGGTGTTGTTTAAATAGATTTAGAAAATTTAGGGTTTGTGATGCGCATGCCACAAATCTAGGCAAAAGCGACACTTGGCAGGAAGTTTCTAAATTTGACTTTGCATGTAATTCCCAATGCTAAAAATACATCCCTATTTTTTAGGGATGGTTGTTGCTTTTAGTTTTGTTTTCCTTTTCAGGAAATATTGTCACGCATGCATGGGAAGATTGCGCAGTTTTGGGGGGAACCAGGCAAGTTGTCGACACATGCATCGGACAACAAACTGAAGAATGCTTCCTCGCAATTCCTAGGCTGAGTGGATTTGTTTGCCTTTGCACAAATTCCCATCTGAAGACAAACTACCAGCTAGGTTAGCGTGTTTTCTGAGTTGAAGCCCAATGCTTGGTGTTTTGTGCAATTTCTCTGAGCAAGGTTGTCAGACTGCTCTGCACATTTCTGGAGAGAAACGCTAACTGTCGGGTTGCTTTGCACATTTCTGGAGAGCAGTGCTAATTGTCGGGTTGCTTTGCGTAATTGCTGAGAGCAAGGTTGGTTGCCCCCTAGGATTGCGAAGTTTTCTAAGATAGTGCAAGAACCGAATGTGAACCAATTCATGGGGTCAGCTTGTCGGTGGTCGTAAAAAAACAAGTTAGTGAACACAAGCTGCAAAGTGAAAGATAACTTCAAATAAAACACAAGTACCTGAGCAATGAAAGACATGCTGCTAAGATGCTAAGGAGGGAGGCTCCAAAACAAAGTGAAGGAAAAAATTTCGAGAGTGGTTGTAGCTGCTACAACACATTCATAGCTCAACATATATCTTTGTTTCTCCAATTTTTTGAATATTATGAAATCGATTGTGAATATGTTGCTAGTAAATTGTTCACCCTCATTCTTGAAGGTCAAGTTAAGATATGCAGACTTTACCAACTACTTCCATTCATTCTTTCAATCAACTCACTATGGAGCTTCATCAAGCCTTTGACAAATATGATTATTGGGATGTTTGTGATAGAATTGCTTTGCTTATAATGAAATTTGGTGAATCTGCAAAGGATTTTCTTAATCGGTTTCTTCACCTTTGCTATGAATTTCTTGAGGAAGTGATTGATTTAGATTTCATCAAGGAAAAATTTCAAGGTTTTATACTACTCATCTTGAAATATTTTGAATCTAACCCCCCCGATGATTCTTCTCTCCCAACTTATGTTGACCATGAGACCCCCCAAATTTGTGAGGAGGTACCTACTATTCCTTTTGTTCCTTATCCTCCTCCTTTATCACTACCAATTTGGGTCCCTCCTTGTGATGATGTTAAAATTTCCAAATCTTAAAAACAATTTTTTGATACCTCTCTTCCACCTTCATCCCTTTCTCACACTTTAGATCCTATGGGGGAGAACTTGGAATGGTTCAGTAACCACAAGGTGTCTGAGGTCAAGGTTGATCCTGTAGATTTTCAAGGTCACATCAATATGCATGATTTAAATCTTGAGTCTGATTTAATTGAAAGTAGAATTTCCTCGAGGGATACCCTTCAATCTCCACCATTTATGTCTCTTGATCCCTTGTTTCATGATCCCCTTGATCAACTTACTTCAAACTCTCCAGATGTTCAACCTGTTGTTTCAAGCAGTGATCATATACAAGGTAGTTGCATTGCACATGTGGAGGAGCAAAGTGTTGAAGTCATGAATTATCTTTCTTCCCTCCTTCAAGATGATTTCACATATCTTGTTGCTCACTAATCTGATAACTTGTCAAATGATTTCAAATCCTTCATTCGCGTTTAGACTTTGGAAAACCATCACCATGATATCCATATTTCCAATAAAACATATGATGATGGATGTCCAAGTACATTCAATGATATCCTTTCTTATTTTGAAGGCTTAATTTGCGAGATATTGATTCAGAAAATGCTTCTCATAGCTTGCAATCTTCATTTATGGGATGGGATACTCTTTCAAATTGGAATGATTTTGAAATTTCTTTGATTCATGAATCTTCATATATGAAATTTGAAGAAATAAGTTGTCAGATATTTGAATATTTGGTATACCCTATTGAAGAAAAGCGACATCAATTTGAATGTTACAATGGTATGCCTATCTTCGATCATTATGATGATGAAAATAATCTCATGGAGTATAACAAGCATGTTGATATGTTTTTCTTACAAGCTCAATATGTTTAGTTACAAATGGGATATCTTACCATGAGTCTTTCCATATTTCCTCACCTTCGACACATTATTCATTGTACCTAAATGTGTTTGATGCTTTTTTTAGACCAACAACTTCTCTTATTTGGATCCTTTTTCTATTGGTTTTGGTTGTAATCAGATATGGGATGGTGTGGTCTTATGATCAAAAGATGAAAAGATTGAATCTATTGATCATGATTTGTTTAGTTGTAAATATTTCACATGTCAGGAGGAAGTTGTTATAACCCTAAATAATCAAGGTAGTTTTCCGCTGATGTATCTCAATTATCTATCCATCAAGAATCTGATATGTTTAATCTGATCAAACCAATGAAATTAGTAGTGTTTTCATTTATACATCTGATGACAATAGTGCACATTTACTTGCTGATTTTTCTAACCTACCCATATTTGATGATCCACCATCAGAAATTTCAAAGACCTATCAGGAAGTTGAGGCACTTCAATTGTCGTTGATGGTTATGTCAAGTTCTTGCATTCCTGTTGAGATCTTTGAACTAAGTTGGATCCATATTTTCATGCATAATTATTTGCTTAACATTAATCCATTGGAAGTGAGCTCACTCTTGAAGGTCTTTCAGCATTTTCAAGTTAATTCTCTTAACCCTCAAGATAGATTTTTTTATCACATGGAATATTCTTGTTTGGTTAATTCTCCATCGTGTGAATCCCTTACATTGCACTCAGTATTGGAGAGCATATCTTATATCGATACATAGTTTCAAAGTCTCTCATTATGATTATCAAGATAAATGGCATTATGGGTTGAAGGATTTCTCTTTGTCAAACACTTCTGAAATCAATCACCTTCCTATCCCTTTTTTGAATGTCATAAGTTTAATCATTTTTTTGGCACAATTTCCCTTTTTGTGTGATAGTAAATGCTTGAGTCATTTGGGGAACCAAAAGCCTTGTGTTAATATGAATACCTGGTTTGATTTGACCCTTGCTTCCAATATTTGGCCAGCCTGGTATCCTAATTTGTTTCTTGGATTTACAATGTTAGCAAATCATCTTTAATACCTTAAGCTTTCATATTGTTTCCATGGTGTCTAATCGGATACAAAGGGAACCAAAAAATAATTGGGAACCTTATATTTTAATCAACCAATCTGATCTAAACACTAATTTTGATAATTGTCTTTCAATCTATCACCTTCCCACTGATGTGTTTGATGATAGTTGTTTTACATCGGTTAAGCTTGTTAAGTCTATTGATTTCTATGATTTATCATTTCACTATTCAAAGGCTTTCCGGATAGTTGAGTCACTTCAGCGTGAATTGATGGTTATGTCAGGTTCTCACCATCTTGACAAAATTTATGGACGAGATCAAATTGGATGCCCCTCGGAATATTCTCTTTACAATTTGAATGCGTTAATTGAAAATTCATTTTCTCATCAGTATCACAGTTTCCAAATTTGTTGTTCTAAATATCATAATCCAATCGCTAAATGGTTAGTGAAATCTTACCTAGCAAGCTTCGTCGCAAATAACAAGTTTGATCTTTCTTGATGTTTGCTAAGAATGGAAACATGAATGAATGTGCTTCTAGGAGCAGCCTTAAAGGTTTGTATGATCGTCATTTCAAACAACGAGGTAAAGCTTGAGACTGGTTAAAACTAGTTAGTATGGCGCATATTTTTGTTCATAAGTATTGTGCAAGTTTCTCGAATTGTTATCTTTACTCTTGCACAATTATTTATATTGCTTTTAATTGTTTTCATCTTTGTGTTTGCAAGTAGGGAGCGGTTATGGTGGTTACACTGGAAATTCCATTACAATTAGCCCTAACCTTCTATCCCATTAGGTTAGGAGTAGGTCTAGGTTCATTTTAGCCATCTAGTTTTATAGCATGACCCTGCATTTTACCATGCACTAGTCCTTGCATTTGGTTTGTTTGCTTTGTTTATTTCCCATGCTCATTTTTCAGTTAAGGTTTACTTTTGCTTTGTTTTTACTTTTGCCTTCCTCTTATGCCTTTCCTTTCTTTCTTTTCTTTAATAAGACCCTACATGAAAATGCCCTTGCTTGGCTTAAAATCCAATATGGAAAAACTTGAAATTGGAAATTGTGACGACGGACATTTGTTGGCCAGTCTGTAATCCTTTTTTTTGTCTCAGTTTACTTTTATTTAAATTCGATGATGTTTGAGCGAAAAATACGATTTCTTTTAGACGAAAAACCTTTGGTCGAACTACAAAGTCTGTATATTTATCAGGATCTTCATTCTGACTCAACATTGAATTAAATGGTGTTTTGACATTTCGACTCAACCAAGTAGAGAAGGGAAATGAGAAAAAGATTAAAACAAGCACATTAACTTCACTGATATTTCTAATCACTTAAACAAGGAACAACCTCTCCCTCTCTTAATAATTTTGGATCCCTCTTCCATCCATGCTATATATGTTCAATAAATTATTTAAGCACATCTTTAAGAAAATAAAATAAAGGGTGAAGAAGAGAGAGGCTTCCTGCACAGAGAGGTGAAGAAAGAAACTTCTTTGGGGTATTGAATAGGCCTGCTGGCAGTGAAGCGATGCTTCTGTCTCCTTGAGGTGACTCCACCGGGGTACTATCCAGGCTCATTGGCAGCAGGGAAACACCAGGGAATGTGCTTAAAAACATCGGTATACTTATTATCTTTATCCCTATCGAAAGATTGAGGTATGACTAGTCTAATGTTGATGTGCTTAAAGTTGAGCAAGAAATAGAAGGGACTATATATTTAACCAAGATAAGTGGCAAAGTTGGGGCAATCCACAAGGTGAATCAATATTTCCTGAAATATTGAGACCGGGCACTAAAAGTTAATTCCTAAACAGAGAAGTTGGAGTTCTACCAGTGCGTTTCCAAGTGTTGTCGTTGCAACAAACACCCTCCAAAAATTTCGTACACTTGAATTTTGGAGCCTAATTTTGATCCTATGATCTGTCATTCCTTGTTTGTTCGTAGATGTTTCATGTTAGGTTGATTTTTTCTGAGATTCTAGCTGTCATAGTCACTTTCTTACACATGCTTAGCTTTCGATGTGTTCACAAGAGCTTTTCTTGCAAGCAAGCCTAACCGTCTATTTGTATATTAGAGATTTGAATCTTGCGCAATCCTAGCTGACAACAACTACACAAATGCTGAAAACAGTCATTGCATAGTCCCCTATGGTTGATGACTGTGTTTCCCCAAGAGGCAATGCTAGCGCCTTCTTTGAGGACAGTTATTACACAGTCCCTGGAGACAGAGATTGTGCAATACTTATTTAGAGTCAATGCACAATTCCAAGATTGATAGTTCCCCCACTATTGGTTGTGATTGTATCCTCTCTCAGGTGATTTTTCTCAAATTTCGCTTTTGTGCGCTTTGGTTTTCATTGATGTTGTTTTCACTATTGTGACTATCATTTCTGCTTTCTTTTACTTTTAGAAGTGATTCTTTTGTGTATTATTCACTATAACATGTGTCGTTTTCACTTTCTTTAACTTTTGCAAGTGTCACTTTCATGTTTTCCTTATTGTAGAAAGTGTCCTCTTTTGATTAGAAAAGTGTTGCATCCGGTGAAAGGAAGTCATTGTACATTCTTTAAGGGTAGTTATGATGCATTTTCCTGCACTAATATGTTCTATCTATCACAAATACATGCATTGGACACATTCCCAAAGTCTTGAGCACTATTTCACTAGTGTTGTCACTTACGTCACAAAATGTATCATAAGTATCACATATTATAAAAGTGGAGCTATGGTTCATTTCAAGAGGAAACTTTGGTACCAATGGGTCCTATTTATTAGATAGACATGTATTAGACTCATTCCCAAAGTTTTATGCATTATCACATTGGTGTCCTCATTATCATCGCAAAGTGTATCCTAAGTGTCACACTTGGAGGTAAGTGTTGTTTTGTCATCATTTCGATGAGGACATGTTGATTATGGGTGGTAAATGCTTCCTTTTTGAGTGGTTGATCATATATAAGTGTGTTATCATGTTCAATTCATGTTTTGGCCCCATATCTCTGCTCTCTGGTCCCACACTTAGTCATTTTCTGCAACTTATCCATCTTCGATCAACCTCCTCCCAAACTACCTCCCTGAATTGTGCATTGCGTAGTCTTGGGCCACAAGAAACCTGTAACTACATAATGCACAGTCTCTGCCTCCAAGGACTGCAAATTTCACAGTCACAGTGCTCAAGGTCAACCTCCTACTCCCCATAATTATGCATTTCAGCCTTCTAGTTAGCCTCTTTATGTATATTGCACAGTTGCAGCTAGAAATATCTCTCCATGTCTCCTTGAACTCTGTAATTGCACAACCCATTGGATCTATCTCTCTCTTGCACTGTGCATTGTGCAGTCCAGTGCTCAATATTGCCTCATTGTGAACCTCAACTACGTAGTCTTGTGTGTTGGGCATCCATTGTTGCGCATTACGCAGTCACAAGCCTTAGTCCCTCACTCCTATCCTTTGGAACTGTGCAGTGTGCAATCCCTGAGCCTTCCTCCCAATCCAGTACCCAGTTATAGGTCAATCAATTTATTTAATGAAGAGAATTAGACTAGGATATTTCTAAACTGATTTCGTCTTGTCATGAGTGGATTTCACTTGCATGTATTATCTCTTGACATGACAAGATGATGCTCAGATACGAAGATAAGGAGACTATGATAGAAGACACTTGTGAAGTGGGAATCATGAATAAGTCATCGAGCAAGAAGATGAAGGGGCACTAGATGAACAGAAATTACAAGATCCAGATCACATAAAGGACTCCATATCTTCAAGCTTTTTGGGGGAGAAAGAGGAACAAAATTAAACATTGATCATGAAGATACAAAGAAGGCATCAAGAAGAGAAGATGGGAAATGCCACATCATCATGAAGGTCCATGTCATCATTACCAAGTTATGGTTTGTACAAGAGTCATCTCAAGATTTACATGTGTCATAATGTCTTGCCACACCATTTTTGGAATGTAATTGTGTAATTTCCCAAAATGATAAAATGTAAAATATTTGGAAGACCAAGGGTCCCACATGGAATATGAAGGGTCACTATTGAGTTCCAAAGTCATATAGAAGCTCAAAGGTCATTTAAGAGTTCAAAAAGTCATTGTAGAAGCTCAAGAGTCATGAGGGAGATCAAGAGTCACATGGGAGGTGGAGAATCACCTCATTTGTTATAAATACACCCTCATAACTAGAGAAAATGGACTTTTGGGACTTGAACTTCACACCTTGGCTTCTCTAGCATTGGCATATGAGAGAAGATATTTCTTTGGAGGAGTAATTGGTGACTTAATGTTCCACTACTGGGGCTAGTGTGGTAGCATTGTACTTGTATATTTTGGCATTTCCATTTAATATATGAAGCTCAATGAGCCACCACATTTTCATGCATGTATCATGAATATAGTAAGACTAATCTTTATATGTTTGTTGTATGTGTTTTTTTCACATGTATTAAGGAAATTGAAATATTTCGGTGGCTTTGGTACTTATCTTGTTGAAGGTGTGTTGTATTTGGTTTTATGGTCGTGTTTGTTTTGTGAACTACTTTGCAACTTAACTAACATTCCTCTTATGCTCTTGTGTGTCTCTTTTAGGATAGTACTATTATTTTTCTTCTAGAGGCTCACTCTCTTTCTCCTTGCCATGAAAGTACCTGTTATGAAACCAGCTCAAGAAAAAGATAGAAAAGATAGATCAACGCCTTAGAATTCAGCCTCTTCGAGGGGGCAACCTCCTTTACATTACATAAATGAACAATTCTTGGATGATTCAAATGACAAAACCTCCTTTCTATATATAGGAGTCTAAGGAGTCACAATATAATCCAGCCGACCTAACAATAATAATATAAAGCCACAAAAATAACAATAGAGGGATTCTATAGGGCACAGTAATAACAATATGGGGGCAATAGGGGCACAACAATATTAATAAGGGGTATAACTACAATAGTAATGGGGTAATCACTAGTATTATAGGGACCCAACATGCCCCTCTCCTTCAAAAAAGTGGTGTCCTCAACGCTTGAGTAGTTCTGGATACTTCTGCATAAAATTCTCATCCTCCCATGTGGAATCTTCAGCGGATAAGTTCTTCCACTTGATAAGATACTCTGAAATTGATCGATTTCATAGCTGTCGAGTTCTTGTTTCTGTGACCGCTTCCGGTTCCAATATAATTTTTCCTTCCTCGTCAAGTTCTGGCAATATTGTTTGAACTAGGAGCTTGTCATCTATAACCTTCTTTAAACATGAAACATGGAAAACTGGGTGCAATCGAGAAGCTGCAGGAAGCTCCAATTTGTATGCCATAGTACCAATCTTTTCCAACACCTTGTACGGACCATAATACTTTGGTGATAATTTATTGTCCTTCTTAGCTTGCTTGAGGGACATTTGCTTATATGGTTGTAGCCGTAGGAATACCCTGTTGGAAATACTGAGAGGAGGGTGAATCAGTATTTCTTTTTCTCACTATTGTTTTACTAGTTAAATCATATATGTTCAGAACACAAAATGAACAGCAGGAATAAATGATTTTATTAATATAAATGTGCAGTAAAATAAATACAATAAATAGAATGTCACAATTGGTTGCCAAGCTCCAACTTGGACTTTGGTGAGGCTCCAACCTCCTGAGCACCAACTCTATTTTGCCAAGACACCAATCTTGGACTTAGGAGCACCAACTCCCAAGGACTTCAATCCTTTTCAATTCAGAGGCTCCAACCTCTTTGGTATACACTGGTGTGCTACTGCGCTCTTTTCAGCTTCCATTGCTTCTGCTGCCCCCTTTTCTTCTGCTGCTTCCACTATCTCATGCTCAAGTTATGCCATCCACCAACAACCACACAGTTCTCTGTTTTTGCTAATTTTATATGCTCCATGCCCCTGTCCATTCGTTTCCTCTTACGTGCTGGCTCTTTGGCTTCCTCCTCACTTGATCGCTTGACACTTCGGCTTCCATTTCTTTGCTTTCTTTATTTTTTCTTACAAGCTTTATCGGAGGCGTTTAATCACCCATCGGAAGCCACCACCCGAGCGTTTTAATCAACCATCAGAAGCCACCAACCGAGCCTTTTAATCAACCATCACCGAGCACTTTAATCAACCCGCCATACTTATAGAATCAGAGCCACCCTTTTATTGCCGCTTTTATGTCTATCGGAAGCCACCACCCAACCGTGTCCACACACACAATCAACACAAGCGTTTCAATATATGTCTTAAGGCTTAAACCCGCAGCCACATATAATATATGGGAAACATTATAAAACCCCTTTATAAAGATTTCGGTCACATATACATTACTACACAGGAACCCATGTAAATCCGCTCAAATGATCATTCGCGGATTTCAAATCTTATCCACCTGCCTTTATAGTTATCGGCGAGTCCAGATTTCAGCGATCACAATAAATCCCTTTACTTCGGCCTCCGATGAGGAGCAGACCCGATGCTCTTTAGACTCTCTTTAATACTGGTTTCGGGTCCGATGTATATCGACACTCGCTGTAAACAATAGTCCCGATCCTCCGACGGAACGCGGACCCGACACCTTCTTATACTCCCGTCTCTATATTGAATTCGGGTCCGGGATATCGGCAGGTTCGCTTCGGTGGATTTGTAACGTGAAGGTTTAGCGGACCTGGTCTCCCTTTAGGCTGCTCTCTAATATGATTTCGACTCCGGATGATTTCGGCGATCGCTACCTCCGCTGCTCCGATGCGATACAAGAGTTCTGCGGACCCGATATGGTTTTACACTTCACTTGATAATAGTTTCGGCTCCGGATTTCGGAGCTTGCACCTTGAACAGTTCCGACATTCTGGATGCGATATATTATAGACTGTTTTTAATAAGTCCATCAGGTCCATGCCTCTATCACAATCGGTAGATTATAGCGCCATCCCTTATGACTTGCGATCACTGCGGATGCGATATGATATTAAGCCACAGTCTATATTCCCGTCGGGTCCGCAGCCTTATCGCAATCGGCGATCGGGAGAGTGTCATGCCTTTGTGTGTTGTTGCGATGGGCGGATGCGATATAGCATTCAACCATAACATAATTCTGCATCGGGTCCGCATTATTATCGCAATCGGACGTTTCAGTGGTGGCACATAGCTGAACCGCCGATTAGCGATGTCGCCGATATATATATATGCCTTTATATATAAACTTCTCCGCTGATAGTGTGTTTGTAATATGTGCCCGCCGATAGTTATGAATGCATATATATAAGATTTTTAACCGCCGATAATGTTAAAGCATGCATACATGGGTTTTACAAGCCCGATAACATATCTATATGAGTTCTGCTCCTCTTGGCATATATATGGCATATATATATGTGGCTCCTCCTATAGCTCCTCTTTGCTCCAATGTGGCTCCTCTTGGCATATATATGGCATATATATATGTGGCTCCTCCTATAGCTCCTCTTTGCTCCAATGTGGCTCCTCTGGCTTGGTCTGCTCCTCTTGGCTCCATTTGCTCCTCTTGGCTCTGATATGCTCTGTCTCCTCCTCTTGAATATTTCCATATTGACATCATTGACAATCTGTGTCCAACAATCTCCCCCTTTGTTATTGATGGCAATATTCTTCTGCTCTCTCCCCCTTTGACATCAATGGCAAAGGAATGCATACGAACTCCCCCTGTCAAGTTGCTCCCCCTGTCCTGCTGCATCTTTATGAATAGACTTGAGTGATGATAAAGGAATAACCCCCATCTTTTGTCGTAGGTGTTCGAATGCTTCCCGAGGAAGAGGTTTAGTGAAAATATCAGCTATCTGCTCCTTAGTACTTATATATTCTAGAGCGATGTTTTGTTCAGCTACTTGCTCACGGAGGAAATGATACTTGATTGGTATATGTTTGGTTCTTGAGTGCATCACTGGATTTTTACTGAGACTGATAGCACTAGTGTTGTCACAATAAACAGTAATTGGTTGATCTTTACATATGTTTACATCCTTTAGCACTTCCTTCATCCATAGTATCTGAGTACAACAGTCTGTTGCAGCAATATACTCGGCTTCGGTTGTGGATAATGATATGGATGACTGTTTTTTGCTAAGCCAGGATACCAAACAGTCTCCTAGGAAGAATGCATTTCCACTAGTACTTTTCCGATCATCTATATTTCCAGCCCAATCAGCATCAGTGTATGCAGTTACAGTCAATGTTGAACTATTTTGGTACCAGAGACCAAAATCAGAAGTTCCCTTCAAATATCTGAGAATTCCTTTTACAGCTAATAAATGAAATTGTTTGGGAGCCGATTGAAATCTTCCCACCATTCCTACTGCTTGCATTATGTCAAGTCGTGTAGCTGTTAAGTATAGGAGGGCTCCAATCATTGACCTGTAATGAGTTGCATCTACTAGAGGGGAGTCATCATCTTTTCTCAGTTTGCAGTTTGTGGTCATGGGGGTGCTCATGGGTGCACAGTCCTCCATTCCATATTTTTTGAGCATGTCTTTTAGATATTTGGCTTGAGATATATACAATCCTGCTCTGGTTTGAGATACTTGAAGTCCAAGGAAGTGGGACAGTTCTCCTATCATCGACATCTCAAATTCTTTTGCCATGCTTTGAGAAAATTCATGGCTCATTTCATCATTATTACTAGCAAAAATCAGATCATCGACATAAACAAGAGCAACTAGTAACTTACCTTGATCTGTCTTTATGTATAGATTGCTTCCAGCCACTCCCTTTTTGAAGCCTTGTTGTTGGAGATAGTTATCCAGTCTTGCATACCAAGCTCTAGGGGCTTGTTTCAGCCCATACAAAGCCTTTTTCAACTTACAGACTAGGTCCTTTCCTGCTGTCAGATCAAAACCTTCTGGCTGCTCCATGTAGACTTCCTCCTTGAGTTCGCCATTTAGAAATGTTGATTTCACGTCCATTTGATAGATTTTGAATCCTTTCGAGCAAGCAAATGCTAAGAACATCCTGATAGCTTCCATACGGGCCACTGGTGCAAATGTCTCTTCAAAGTCAACTCCTTCAATTTTTGAATAGCCTTTGTAGACAAGTCTTGCCTTGTTTCTGATAACATGTCCTTCCTCATTAATTTTATTTTTGAACACCCGTTTGGTTCCTATTATGTTTTTGTCCTTTGGACGAGGTACCAGCTCCCATGTCTTGTTCTTCTCAATTTGGGACATTTCTTCTTCCATTGCTTTTACCCAATGAGGATCCTTACTTGCTTCTGTGAATGTTTTTGGTTCTATCATAGATAGGAGGGCAATGGCTTTTCTCTTGGGTGAGGTGGTTATCCTTCTTCTGGTCTGCACACCTTCATCTTTATCGCCAATGATTTGTTCTTCTAGATGATATCTTTCTACATACTTCATCTTTGAAGGGGTATGAGGTGGTTCTCTTTCCTCTTCTTCTTCTTGATCATCTATCTCTTGTTCTTTAGGTTCTTCTTCTTCAATGAGAAACTCATCTTCTTGTTCTTCAATTTCCTTTTATGGAAGATCTTCATCAACCTTTACATTGATGCTTTCCACTATTTTCTTCAGTCGAAAATTGTAGCACTTGTAAGCCTTGCTCCGTGGTGAATATCCAAGAAATATCCCCTCATCAACCCGAGAATCAAATTTTCCAGGTGAACCATCATTTATTTTTATGAAGCACTTGCTTCCAAATATTTTGGAATACTTCACCGAAGCAGGTCTCCCTTTCCATAGCTCATAAGGAGTTTTGTCACAATTTGGTCTCAATTGAGTCCGATTCAATGTATAGACAGTTGTCCCTACTGCTTCCCTCCAGAATTTAGGTTGTAGATCTGCTGCTAACAGCATGGTTCTTACCATTTCTTGGACAGTTCGTTTTCGTCTTTCAACTACCCCATTTTGCTGAGGTGTTCTGGCAACCGAGTATTCCCTTTTAATTCCATGAATATTGCATAACTCTCTGAACTCGTTTGATGTGAATTCTCCTCCTCTATCTGTTCTGAGACACTTAATTTTTGAATCTTTTTCATTTTCTACAAGGGCTTTTAGATTCTTAAAACACTCAAAAGTTTCAGATTTATACTTTATGAAATATATCCACATCATTCTAGTATAATCATCAACAAATAATACAAAGTACCTTTCTCCTTGGAGTGCTTGATTTCTAGTTGGCCCACACACATCAGCATGTATGATTTCCAAGGGCTTTGATGTATAGTGTTCCTTTGTCTTGTGGCTGGTTCTGGTCTGTTTTCCATGTTGACATGGACCACACACTGCTTGATTTGGTTTGGATAGCCTTGGGATGTCTTGTACAGCTTTGATTTTGCTGATATTGACCAGACTTTTGAAGCTAGTATGTCCAAGTCTCTTGTGCCACAACCAACTCTCATCTGCCTGACTCAAGTAGCATTTGTTCTCCTGAATCTTGTTCAGAACGTAAATATTGTCAGGTGTTCTTACTCCTTTTGCCACAAGTTTTCCAGAGACAGAGTTCCTTATTTCACAATCTTTGGTGCTGAAGACAACCTTATGTCCTTGATCACAAATTTGGCTGACACTCAGAAGGTTGTGTTTGAGTCCATCAACCAGCAGAGCATCTTGAGCTTTTCCTTTTCCATTGATCAGAGTAACTGTTCCTCTTCCTGCAATTTTGCCAGTTCCGCTTCCAAAGGACACATTTCCTTCCTTTTTGCTCAGTGAGATAAATTTCCTTCTGTCTCTTGTCATGTGTCTGGAGCACCCACTATCCACAAACCACTGGTTTCCATTATTTTGCGCAAATAGAGCCAGGCCGCATTTGTCCATTGCAGAGATCTTGCTACTCGTCTTTCTTCCTTTGAGTGGGCAGTTTTGTTCATAGTGTCCATTATTGTAGCAAAAAGAGCAAGTCAGATCAAATTTAGTCAAGGGACAAATGAATTGAAGGTTTTGATTTGTCCCTGTCTTTTGGGAGCATATGAGTTGATTACTCGGTCCTTTTGCGTTGTCTTTTCACTTCTGCGAGCCATGCATTGTCTAGCTTGGTGACCGAAGTTTTTACAGTGAAAACAGTGTCCAAGAAATATGGTTTTGAAGCAACCACGGTTTAATTCGCCTTCCTTTCTGAGAATTACTCCTCCCTCGTCCTTTGGATTTTTGATGGGCCCTTGGTGAAGTACAGGTTTGTATTTGCTGTAGTGTCCATGATTCGACTCCACATTCTTCTTTGGAATAACTCTTTCTTGATTCTTGGAATCTGGGATGCAGTTTTGATAAGATACTTTTTCATCTTTTGGGTTGCAGGAAAGTGCATCGGCATAGCTTTTCACACTATTCTTAGTGCTTGAGGATTCTCCCTTGAAACCTATTCCAGACTTATCATGTTGAGGTTTTTGATTTTTCAGAATAGTATCAAGTATTTGAGAGCTTTTACAGCCCTTTTTAATTTGCTCCAACTCCTTTCTCAGAGATACTACTTCGGCCTCACGTTCTTCACAAGTCTCTTCTTTTTCCTTAAGCTTTGTTTCCAAGAGATCTTCTCTCCTTCTTATTTCCTCGTTTTCCACTTTGAGAGAGATAATTTTGTTCTGTAGTTTCTCGTTCTCTTCAATGGCACTTATTAACAGTTCATCCACATTTCCTTCTTGCTCTGAGTCATCATCATCTGTGAGTGCCATGAATAATGCTTCTTGGCTTTCATCATGATCGCTTTCCTCATCTGATTTCTTTTTTATGACCATAAACTCATCCTCATCAGACTCATCTTGCTTGGAGAGAAGGTTTTTCTTATTGAACCCTTTCTTTTTGTATGTCATTCTTTTAGAATTTCTTTCATCATCACTATCATGTTTATGAGGACATTTTGCTGCATAATGACCTATTTTACCACATTTAAAACAGATAAGAGGATACTTGCCTTTAAGCTTAGATCCTCTCTTCAACTTTCGTACATATTGAGCCAATTCGGATTCCACATCTGACTCATCACTACAGTCATTCCTTTCTTTCCCTTTCTTTGACTTTGAGGCCTTGAATGCTGCATCTTTGGAGCTAGGTCCACCTTTCCTCATTTCATAGGCAGTGAGAATTCCATGGAGTTCATCCATTTTGAGGGTGTCACGATCCTTTGATTCTTCTATAGCACTTATTTTGGAGTCAAATCTGTCTGGAAGGGACCTTAATACCTTTTGTACAATAGTACTTTCTTCAACCTTTTCGTCCAATCCTTTCAGGGAATTTACCACTTCAGCTACTCGGAGGAGGTATGCTGCAATATCTTCTTCCTCTTCCATCTTCAAACTTTCAAATTGTCTTCTGTGAGTTTGAAGCTTTGCCTTTTTGACTTTTGAGTCTCCATCATACAAGCTAACTAGCTTCTCCCACATTTCTTTGGCAGAGTTACAGTGCATGATTTTTGTAAACTCGGAATCAGTGATTCCACTAGTGATGGAGTTCATGGCCTTTGCATTTGCAATGTAGGCTTTCCTCTCGTCTTGGTCTGTTGGAAGAGTGGAAGTCGCTTGGTATTCAGTTTGACAAAAATGCCAGACTTCAGGTCCAAGGGACATTAAATAGTAAGTCATTCTTTTCTTCCAAAAACCAAAGTTAGTGCCATCGAACAGAGGAGCTTTTCCTGATGCTTCATGATTTCTCATCATGGTTGTTGATCCTTCTTCAAGCTGTTAGGCTAGAATGAAGAAACTTGGCTCTGATACCAATTGTTGGAAATACTGAGAGGGGGGTGAATCAATATTTCTTTTTCTCACTATTGTTTTACTAGTTAAATCATATATGTTCAGAACACAAAATGAACAGCAGGAATAAATGCTTTTATTAATATAACTGTGCAGTAAAATAAATACAATAAATAGAATGTCACAATTGGTTGCCAAGCTCCAACTTGGACTTTGGTGAGGCTCCAACCTCCTGAGCACCAACTCTATTTTGCCAAGACACCAATCTTGGACTTAGGAGCACCAACTCCCAAGGACTTCAATCCTTTTCAATTCTGAGGCTCCAACCTCTTTGGTATACACTGGTGTGCTGTTGTGCTCTTTTCAGCTTCCACTGCTTCTGCTGCCCCCTTTTCTTCTGCTGCTTCCACTATCTCATGATCAAGTTATGCCATCCACCAATAACCACACAGTTCTCTGTTTTTGCTGCTTTTATATGCTCCATGCCCCTGTCCATTCATTTCCTCTTACGTGCTGGCTCTTTGGCTTCCTTCTCACTTGATTGCTTGACACTTCAGCTTCCATTTCTTTGCTTTCTTTATTTTTTCTTACAGGCTTTATCGGAGGCGTTTAATCACCCATCAGAGGCCACCACCCGAGCGTTTTAATCAACCATCGGAAGCCACCAACCGAGCCTTTTAATCAACCATCACCAAGCGCTTTAATCAACCCGCCACACTTATAGAATCAGAGCCACCCTTTTATTGCCACTTTTATGTCTATCGGAAGCCACCGCCCAACCGTGTCCACACATACAATCAACACAAGCGTTTCAATATATGTCTTAAGGCTTAAACCCGCAGCCACATATAATATATGGGAAACATTATAAAACCCCTTTATAAATATTTCGGTCACATATACATTACTACACAGGAACCCATGTAAATCCGCTCAAATGATCATTCGCGGATTTCAAATCTTATCCGCCCGCCTTTATAGTTATCGGCGAGTCCGGATTTCAGCGATCACAATAAATCCCTTTACTCCGACCTCTGATGAGGAGCGGACCCGATGCTCTTTAGACTCCCTTTAATACTGGTTTCGGGTCCGATGTATATCAGCACTTGCTGTAAACAATAGTCCCGATCCTCCGACGGAACGCGGACCCGACACCTTCTTATACTCCCGTCTCTATATTGAATTCGGGTCCGGGATATCGGCAGGTTCGCTTCGGCGGATTTGTAACGTGAAGGTTTAGCGAACCCGATCTCCCTTTAGGCTACTCTCTAATATGATTTTGGCTCCGAATGATTTCGGCGATCGCTACCTCCGCTGCTCCGATGCGATACAAGAGTTCTGCGGACCCGATATGGTTTTACACTTCACTTGATAATAGTTTCGGCTCCGGATTTCGGAGCTTGCACCTTGAACAGTTCCGACATTCTGGATGCAATATATTATAGACTGTTTTTAATAAGTCCATCGGGTCCATGCCTCTATCGCAATCGGCAGATTATAGCGCCATCCCTTATGACTTGCGATCACTGCGGATGCGATATGATATTAAGCCACAGTCTATATTCCCGTCGGGTCCGCAGCCTTATCGCAATCGGCGATCGGGAGAGTGTCATGCCTTTGTGTGTTGTTGCAATGGGCGGATGCGATATAGCATTCAACCATAACATAATTCTGCATCAGGTCTGCATTATTATCGCAATCGGAGGTTTCAGTGGTGGCACATAGCTGAACCGCCGATTAGCAATGTCGCCGATATATATATGCCTTTATATATAAACTTCTCCGCCGATAGTGTGTTTGTAATATGTGCCCGCCGATAGTTGTGAATGCATATATATAAGATTTTTAACCGCCGATAATGTTAAAGCATGCATACATGGGTTTTACAAGCCCGATAACATATCTATATGAGTTCTGCTCCTCTTGGCATATATATGGCATATAGATATGTGGCTCCTCCTATAGCTCCTCTTTGCTCCAATGTGGCTCCTCTTGGCACATATATGGCATATATATATGTGGCTCCTCCTATAGCTCCTCCTTGCTCCAATGTGGCTCCTCTGGCTTGGTCTGCTCCTCTTGGCTCCATTTGCTCCTCTTGGCTCCAATCTGCTCTGTCTCCTCCTCTTGAATATTTCCATATTGACATCAATGACAATCTGTGTCCAACATACCCAATCACCTACATCAAAACTTATTTCACTGCGATGTTGATCTGCCTGTTGTTTCATTCTATTATGTGCCAACACGAGGTTATCCTTTAAGAGTTGGAGGACTTGTTGTTGATGTTCGATGTGATGTTCCACTGCCTGAACCTTAAAATTTTCTCTTAGATATGATGTGATGGATGGTGGTTGATACCCATAAAGTGCCATAAATGGGGTCATTTTTGTTGTTGTATGGAAGGAAGTGTTATACCACCATTCAGCCAGAGGCAACCATTTGACCCATTGTGTCTGTTTATCAAATACAAAGCAACGAAGATATCCTTCCAAACATTTGTTTACTATCTCAGTTTGCCCATCAGATTAAGGATGATAAGATGAGCTATGAGCTAACTGAGTACCAAGACAAGAAAATAATTCTGTCCAAAAATTTCCAGTGAAAATGGGATCTCTGTCACTTACAATAATCTTTGGGTTTCCATGTAGCTTTTGAATTGTTTCCATAAATGCAGTAGAAACTGTACTGACTTTAAATGGATGTGATAATGCACAAAAGTGTGCATACTTGGTAAGTCTGTCAAATACCACCATGATGACACTCTTTCCCTCAGACTTGGGTAAACCTGTGATAAAATCCATTGAAACCTCCTCCCAACGTTGGCTTGGAATGGATAAAGGTTGTAATAGACCCGGTGTCTTAATTGTTTCAACTTTATTTTGTTGGCAAACCAAAAATTCTGCCACAAACTTTTGAATATCTGATTATCTTTCCTGGTTTCCCTGCAATACCCCTTAATTCAACTTCCTTTCCTTCCATAGAAAATTTGATGAAAATTTCTTGAAAATTAAAAGCTATTGTACCCAAGGATTGTAGCCATTGGACTCCTAGTACAACATCAGCACCTCCCATTGGAATGGAAAGCATTGGGCTAGTCAGTACATATTCTCCCATGGACAGCTTGATATTATGGCACTTTCCAGAGAAATTTATTGTTCCTCCATTTGCAATCATCACTTGACACTCTGGTGCTGGATATAGGAAGCAATTCAATTCTTTTGCTACCTTACAATGAATAAAATTGTGAGTGCTTCTTGAACAATCAACACTATTACCTTTTTCTTCTTGATTTGTCCTTCTATCTTGATGGTTTGAGGAGTGGTAATCCCCGCTAATACATTACAAGATATGGTCAGATTTATTTGTTCTTCATCTAGGCTTTGTTCCTGGAATATATCCTCTTCTTTTGACCTTTCTTGCTCCTTTTCTTCTTCCTCTTCACAATCTATGTAGAATCATTTCTTCTCAGCACACTTATGACCTTTAGTGTATTTTCTATCACAACTATAACAAAGCCCTTTTGCTCTTTTTTCTTCCAATTGTTGTGGTGTCAACCTTATAGATTGTGGAAGACTAGGGGCAACAACACTTCCGTCTTTACAGTTGTGAGTGGTATGCTTCCTGGTTGCCATAATTTTGCTTTCCATTTTTCTTGCTAACCTGAATGCCTTCTCTAATGAATCAGGTTCCCAAAGTCGAACATCATGTTGGATATTATCCTTTAAAGACCCTATGAACACATCAATCCTATGCTCCTCTGGAATATCTTTTACCCTTATGTTCAATTTTTGGAACTCCTCAATGTGCTCCATTATTGAACCCTTTTGTTTGAGACTTATCAATTGGCTAAAAAAGTGTTGCTTTTTGTATCCTCATAATGTGCTATCAATTATTCCGTAAAAATTGCCCAAGTGATAAATTGTTTACGAGAGCAAAGCCATTGATACCATACAAACTGATTTGGTTCCAAATATAAAGTTGCCATACGTACCTTTTGTGTGTTTTGCACATTATTGAGATCGAAGAATTGCTCCATCTGTAATATCCATGTGGCGGGATCCTTGCCATCAAACTTCCTCATATCGATTTTTGGAATATGGTGGGTCTTCGATCCCACATTAGAGTCTATGATATCATGATTTACATTTCTTTTGTTCGCATCATGAGTTTCCTTTACTACCTTTTCACCATTAGTAAGTATTTCTTGTAGAAAATTTGTCAAATTTGTCTTCAAATCTGCCATGCCTGTATTCAAATTTGTGTTCAAATCTATCTTCAAATTGTCCATCTTAGCTTCCATGCCATTCATCTTAGCTTCCATGCCATTTATCTTAGCTTCTATTAACTTTTGTGAGCGTGACATTTGTTGCACTTGTTCTTGTAATTTTGATATATCATGTAGCATTTCTTCTTCTTCTTCATGAGTCATGCTAGAGCTTTCAGGTTCCTTACTAGGTGTTTGCATTTTCTTTCCTCGGGGCATCAGTTACCGATAATAATGCTCTATTATGCCCTTTGAATTCCTTCAAAATAAATTTTCAAACCAAGCTTAGCAAAAATTTAAGAAAATCTACACACCTTTTTTCACTTTGTAGGAGCTCAATATTGCCTCTCATGTATCTCTGTACTTTCTGATCACATAGTTCTGAATTGGTGACCTGCAGTAGCCCTTTGTGTCCTCTTTCCAATTCCACAAGTCTGACCCAAATTGGATTCTCCAAGGAAGAGTTATGCGAAATATCCCACAGTGACTTGATTATAGACAGTAGAGCGAACTTGTACGATGTGCCACGAGTCACTGTTTCGACCTTTGGATCTGAAAAATGCATACAAGAAACTACAGTTCGTCCTCTTTCTATACCTTTTTACAAAATTTCAATCCGATCCCCAGAGAGAAAGTTATGATGATTTTCCCCAGGTCACCTGTTTGGAATGTAATTCAGGAGTCTGCAAAAAGACCAACTTCCTTGGATCATATCTCCTCAAATATAGCGCGAAAAGCTCTAAAATTCAGACCCAAGGTTCAATGCGATTTATTCTCAAATGGGTTTTTTTTGCAACTTCTAAAACATCACAGAAAAAAGTTATAGTGAAAATTCCATGATGACCTGTTTGGAGCAGTGAAACCCTAGAATCCAAAGCTCTGATACCAAATGTTATGAAACCAGCTCAAGAAAAAGATAGAAAAGATAGATCAACGACTTATAATTCAGCCTCTTCAAGGGGGCAACCTCCTTTACATTACATAAATGAACAATTCTTGGATGATTCAAATGACAAAACCTCCTTTCTATATATAGGAGTCTAGGGAGTCACAATATAATCCAGCCGACCTAACAATAATAATATAAAGCCATAAAAATAACAATAGAGGGATTCTATGGGGCACAGTAATAACAATATGGGGGCAATAGGGGCACAACAATATTAATAAGGGGTATAACTACAATAGTAATGGGGTAATCACTAGCATTATAGGGACCCAACAGTACCTTATATACATCGCAAATTTATGCCTCATGGTGTCAACTTACTTGCTTGTTTCAAATAATGTTTGTATAACACCTTATGTTAATAATGGCAGCCAAGGCAAATCCCTAAGGACAATGGAAACCGACCATATTTCTGGTTGGGAATCCTACTCCAAATTGTTTGAGGTCTAATTATAGCTTCACATTGAGGAGACCCCTTTGGTTGATGGATTTCTAGCGGCGTCAACAAGGTCTTAACCAATGAGTTGAAATTTTCCATTAAAATATTTAAATTTGGAACCAGATAGAAGTGACCAATCACTATTTGAAATCGTTTCTTCTTCAAAAACTTGTCATGCCATTTTCTCCCTAGTTGTTGAATAAGTTTATTGTGCTGAATGGTTTCTTATATTTTCTCATTTAACTCACTGAGTTGAGTTACTCTTTGGTATTGTGTCTCTAATAGCTCCAAACCAATGATTTTCATGTTATTCTGTAACATTTTAATTGAAACTATAAAGGCAACAATACTTGTTTCATATAGGCTAATTTGTAGTGTGAGAATATTATTGCAGTTTTCCAAGTGATCCTATCTTCCCACAATACTTCTGAAAGTTGATTCCCCTAGTCCTGATGATGAAGATTTTCTATTTTGGTAATGATAACTTCTAATACCTTATTGGTAGATTCCACTTTCCATTTACTTGTGGATGATAAGGTGTATATTTCCGATGGCTAATTTGAAATTGCTCTTTCATAATTTGTACAAGATTTGATGTGAATTGGGAACCTTAATCTATCACAATTTCTTTAGGAACTCCAAAATGGGTAAATATATCTTCAAATAAGAAATTTGCAATAGATTATTCAATAACTCTAATAAGAGGTTTATCTTCAACTTTTTTAGTCACATAATCAGTACAAACCAAAATATACATTTTCTTTTTAGATAGTAGCATAATGGGTCCAACAAAATCTAGAGCCCATTTTTCAAAAGGCTCTATGATTACCAAAGGAATTAAAGACATTTCATTGACAGGTACTAGATGACCCATGCATTGAAAGCCATCACAACTCTTGATATATTCTTTGGTATCCTTGAAGAGACTAGGCCAATAATATCTAGTGTAAAACCTTGTATGTTGTTCTTTTATCTACAAAATGACCCCCATACGGTTCATCATAGTATGCTTTTATAATATCATACACTTCACCTTCTTGTATACATCATCTGATTAGATATGATCTAGTATGAAAGGGATCTCCTTCAACCCATGAATACAAGGCACTTGACTTTATGATCTTTTTCTTTTCTCTAAGTGATAAATGTCACGGTAGTCCCCGTGGCCAGATAATTAACAATATGTACATGCTAAGGAGTTTCAGTATAAATTGAAAAAAAGTGCTCATAAGGAAAATTATCATCTACAGGAATTAATTCACCTTCACTATGAACTCTAAAGAGAAAAAATGTTACTATATTTTCTCTTTCAGGTTTATCTAATATAGTGATATTAAATTCTTGTAACAAAAGTGTTAGGTAAAACTTGAATTAGTGAAATAATTAAAGTTACTCGGTCTATAATGTTGGTTTGGGGAACATGGTTTGGTTTCCTATGGTTCTGTGCCCATGAAATGCATATAATGAAGCCTTAAATAGGCTTGGGAAGACACCATTGTAATGGAAAAGGAAGATGAGCAATGAAGACTCACTTGTCCATCTTGGTTAGGTCTTGGCCAAGGATACTAATATAATTTTGTTAGTTGGTTTTCCCTAGTTTGGGGTTTTTCAGGATAAAGCAATGTGTTTATGTTTTGTGATTCATTGTTGGTTGTTTTAATGCTTCTCTTAGTAAATTTGATTTTCTCTTGAGTAATTTTAACACGGTATCATAGTCAAAGCTTTATTTATGGCTTGGCTACTTGAATCTAATGTATCTATCATAGTAAAGTGTTAGCTTTAGAGCGACACCTTTCTTTTTCCAATGGTTTATTTGGCCTAGTGACTGTGAGACAAGAACACAAGTATCGTAATATGAAGAAAGTTAATTCAATGTAAGAACTGAAGGAGAAAAAATATTGAGCAATGGAAATGTAGAGTGCATGGAGTCGAGAATGGGTTCGTGGTGTGATTCACATTGATGTGTGTCATGTCAAAGGGCATGTCATTCAGGATACATGAGGAGGACGCCCAAGTGATGAGCATGAAGTGCATGAACATGGAACTAGAAGAGAAAACCAGAGGTCAATGTGCATAGGTTAACAAGGAGAAGCACAAAAGATTTATTTAGAGAGGAGAGCACCAGATGAGAGAATGGCCATAGCCATAATGAAAAAAAATAAAAAATTATAATGGTGTTAAATTTTTTATTACATGTAAATGGGCATACTATTGTAAGACCTAGTAAGGCATGTGTACCCCTAGGGAATCACTAGCAAAGTTTGGAGTTAGACATAGGTAACAGGGGGCATGTCAAATTATACGTTGGTTATAAAATTTTAGGGGGAGAGGTCGTGGAGGTGAGCAATATGGTTCACTTAGCATGTTTGGTTGGATTTGATCTTGAGATAAATCCTAAGTTAAGTTTTAAGGGGGGATTGTTAGGTAAAACATGACTCAGTGAAAGAGTCAAAGTTGCTCAGTCTACAATGGCGGTGGTTGGTAATGAAGCATTGAAAAGGCTTGGGGAGACTTCATTGTAATGGGAAAATATGGTGAGAGGTGAAGGCTCACTTTCGCAACTTGGTTGCGTTTTAGCGAAGGACACTAATGGAATTTTGTTAGCTAGTTTTTCCCTGGGTTGGGGTTTTCCAACATAAAGAATTGTGTTTATGTTTTATGATTTGTTCATAGTTGTTTTAATGTTTCTCTTGGTAAATTTAATTTTCTCTCTCATAAATTTAATAAAAATAAGCCATCTAGTAATTCTATCATTAGTTATTCTTTTATTCTCAAATATTGAATGGCATAATGAATAGTGTGGACGAAGGTTTCATGCCTGGTAATGTAATGGCTAAATTTATTTATAGCAAGTACAACTGAAAGGAACTCCTTTTTTGTGACTACCT
This sequence comes from Pinus tabuliformis, assembly GCA_031772625.1. NCBI lineage: Eukaryota > Viridiplantae > Streptophyta > Pinopsida > Pinales > Pinaceae > Pinus > Pinus tabuliformis. The sequence goes on along the minus strand of CM062818.1, from coordinate 209,160,516 downwards.
AATTCAATTCAACAAGTGTTAAATTTTTACTCACATAATATATAGCATAGGAGATTTGATGATCTTTTTGTCCTAAAACTACTACTAGGGCAGTGTCTAAAACATCAATAGAAATATGAAATGGAAGAGACCAATTTGTTCCTCATAAAATAGCTGCTTCATAGAGTCTCTTTCTCAATGTATCAAAAGCAAATTGGTAAGGAATGTTCCAAAAAAAATAACTTTCTTTCATAAGTAATTTAAATAATAGCAAAGCTATTTTTGTAAAATTTTCTATAAATCTTCTATAATAGTCTGCATGGCCAAGAAAACTCTTCACATTTTTTTGTGTTTTAGGTATTGGAAATTTAATAATGACTTATATCTTTGTTGGATCAACTCTAATCCCTACACATGAAAGAGAGTGACCCAAGGCAACTCATTTAGTTAACAACATATGACACTTCTCATGACTCAAGGAAACATTAGTTTTTTGACATCTACAAAGAACTTTTTCAATATTTTTCAAGGCTCCTTGAAAAGTATTATTGTAAATTGTAAAATCGTCAATATATACCTCCACACATTCATGAATCAAGTAAAAAAATACCTAACATATCACGTTGAAAGATAGTAGGAGCATTACATAATCCAAAGAGAAACATTATGTGAGCATAAGTTCTCCGTGGGCATGCAAATGTTGTCTGATCTTGATCTTTTGGTGTGATTTGTATTCGGTTGTAACCATTAAAACCATTAAGAAAATAAAAATATTGTTTTTCCTACTAATGTATCTAAAACTTTATCAATAAGAGGAAGAGGAAAATGATCGTTTAAAGTAGCCTTATTTAGTTATTTTTAGTTAACACACACACACACCATTTACCATTATTTTAGGTAGAATCACGAGTGGTGAGACCCATTGTTTGTCTAAAATTGGGTAGATGAAATTCACATTTAATCATTTTTGTAGTTCCTCGATAATCTCCTTTAGAACCATATTCATCCTTCTTTGAGGTTGTGTGACAAGCTTAGAATTTCCTTCAAAGTAAATATGATGCATGCAATTATTAGGATCAATTCTTTGCATGTCATTGTATTCCCATAGTAATGCATTAGGGTGTTTTTGTAACATTTGGATTAATTTTAATTTTTGATATTCTTCCAATTTAGAATTAATATTTAAAGTTTTCGTGGATTAATTTCTACAGGTGTACTGCCAGATTCAATCGTTGAATTTATAGAATGCAAAAATGTTGAGAGATTGAAAAGATTTTCCATAATACAATGTTCTTGAAAAAAAATATCCAAGACATGAGCTAAATAAGACAATTTCCCCCCAAGATATTGAGAAAATTAAGAACTATTAATGAAATTAGTATTTTGAATTACTTCAATATCTTCTTTAAAAATCATGGCTTATGAAAATTTTAATATTGGTTGTCCTAATTAATTATGATCATTGAATTCATCTATCCATTCAATATTTTTCATTTAAGTGGTTGATTTTGCTCGAGGTTATAAAGTGAATTTCTTGATTGCATTTCCATTTGAGATTGTCATATCACCAGATATGCAGATAGCAAATGCATCAACTATGGCTAGCCATGGTCTCCCTAAAATTAATGGATGACCTCCTAGGTTTGTTTTAGGTATTAAAAACCATAAATCCAATTGGGTACTCCCAATAATCTAAGGAAACTAAAATATCTTCTAACACCCTTCTCAGTTTAATAGTAGATTTATTTTCTAATTACAAAATAGTAAGTGTGGGGTGAAGATTATTTAACTGAAAATCATTCATTATACTTCTCGGCATAACATTTATTGCAACTCCTAAATCTATGAGTGTATTTGGAATTAAAACATTGTTAATGTAAATTTTGACTATGTGACCTCCCTAGATCAAGATATTTTTCGATATATGTTTTTCCTGTCATTATATCTACCAATTTTCCAATGAGAAGTATTGTTTAAGGATCTTTTCATTTTCTTCCTAGTTTCTTTAAACATGGTGCCCTTATAGTTTTTCATAAATAGGAATATTCTTAATTGCTTGTAGTTAGGGAATTTGAATGCAAACATTATTCTATTAATCAAGTATATCACAATTAGAGGTTACTAAATGTTTTTCTACACTCAACCTTTCTAGAAAAAGAGGGCGTTGAGATCTAGAAGGTCAATCTACTGGAGAACAACGAGAAATTTGTTTTGTTGTTATATCATCAATTATTGGATTAGGAATTTCTTCCTCATTTTGTTTTTCTATGATGACATGTGGATCGTTGTGAAGTACCTTATTTGATCTAAGATGAATATCATTTATGTTAAGTGGAGTAACCATATAGGTTGGAAAATTTTGTAACTCGGTATTGTAAGTAGGTCGAGCTACTTTAATATTAATATTTTGTATGGGTTGTGTATGTAGTTGAGTAAGCCTCTGAGGAGGCTAAGTAGAAGGTAATTGTAATTATTGGGAATGTGGATTTTGTTGTTGAGGAGGTGAAGGTTGATAAGATTGTTGGTATCGAGATTGATACCAGGGAATTTGTTGTGAATATTGTAGAAAAAATTGAGAATATAGAGGAAAGTTTGGCATACCACCATAAGCTAATCCTCTCCATCCTTGTTGCCAAGATTGGTTTTTACTCTACTGTTGTGGCCATGTTTGCCAAGGCATGGGGATATTCCAATTTTGTTATGCATATTGTTAATCATGATTAAATTATTGTGTAGGATCTTGAAAAATATATGTTTGTCATGGTTTCGAGGTCTTGTGGGTGCGACAAGATTGAATTATTTTGTAGCTTCTATATTTCCTTCATACACAAATTTCAATGAAGGCAACGATGGGAAATTCACTATTGCATGATTATATGCACACATTGTCGATTAGTATTCTTACTTGTCATTATAGTATAGTGGTGAGTATTTCCCTAAGTTCTATCTGTGACAACATTGCAAAAAATGTTGGGTAATTTATTTGATTTTAAATTACTTATATTTAATTGGAAACTACATATCGTAGCCTTATGAAGCATAGGCACAATAGATGCATGAAGCAATAACTAATTTCTAATCTAAAAAAAATAAAATAAAATAAATCTATTGTAGAAGTCAATCAGGTCAATGATCTATGAATTACTTTGAGGTATCCAACCATAGTTTTAATGTGAGCATAAAGAAATGCTACTTTTGTAATTTTTTTGAAACATTGTCTTTAAAATCATGAGAATTTATCTTGATTTCCAAATTTCAACTAGAATCAACAAAAAAACAATTGAATTTAACAGAGTCAACACATACTTCACAAGTAAATGCATAGAACTTGTAAATAAACCAAAGCAAACTATAGTTCGTAACTACATAATGAAATGGAAGTGAAAATTCAATTTAAATCAAAATGAAATGGAAATGAATATGTCTAACCAATGGGCCTTGCTTCTAGGTATTTGTTGCCTAATAACTCTTTAGAAAAACATGCAGATCAAATATGCTAAATGGAGAACAATAACATTAAAACATAACTTCTTTACTATGGAAGGAACATGTTACACAATGTTAGAATTATCTCAATTATATCTAGCATTTCCTACTACTTTCCTTCGAGCATGTGCCACTAATTTATATAAAAAAATTCATTATAAAACTTTCATACAATTTGGGATTTCAAGTATACATTTGTAAAGGAAAACAAGTTTAATTAAAATAGAGGAGTCGAGATAGAATATCTTGGATCAATCATATCATTCTCATATCTCAAATGAAGGTAAAATTATTCGACTTAGAATCTAAAGGCAATCTTCCTCTTAACACATACACACCAATCAATGCTACTGTGCATGCAAACTTGGAGCAATCACCACCACTTCAAATACATAAAACATGTGTGATGTTAACCTGCATCCTCTATCTCATGAATACAAGAGCTTCTCCATCACTCCAACTTCATTTCCCAAGTGATGCTTTGTTCAGTGGTTGGACGCAATTATTCATACTATCGACCCTGAGCTCTATTTTGTTATAGGATCATGGTTACTATAGAATCAAATTTTTCTGTAGCGACTTATTAAAAATAATTTTTAACATAAATCATTAATTTTCAAAGATGAAATATGTATAAAATTTAGCATTTTACATTGAAATTCTCTTTGTCATTTGATATTGGTTTATTAGCTTATAAAGCAAGGTAAAAGATGATTTAGGGGCACAATGATGGAAAAAATATAATGTAACTAGACAAAATTTGGGAAATATTGGTAATAAAGGTGATGATTTTTGGAACTCAATAATGAGTCCTTAAAGGAGTGCATACATTTTAATTTGATTAATGGAGACTTCTTCTAGGGTTCATGAATAGTCTAATCCAAATTTTCCTTTGGGGCTGAAAAGGACCCCTCCTGCACCTGCCACCCATACATTTTTCTTGGAAGCCCAAACAAAATATAAAATGTGAGAGTTGTGAGAACCAATCTAATTCTAAAATTGCTCCTTTGCTAGAGAAAGTTGTCAAAATTATTTTTTCCTATAGGGGGGATGGTTTAATGTTGTAAATTGAGTTGAAATAACAACTACTATTCGTACTTATTTAGAGGTTGAGGACAATGGATCTTTAAGTTCTTATTTTTCATGTGTTCTGCTAATAAGGGATTTTCTCTCTTAGGTACCACTTTTGGTAGTGAAAAGATGTTTTGAAAGACTGCTCTATTCCATCCCAACCAAATATTCCAATAGAAAAACTTGCGAAGAGCCGTCCAAATGCTTTGGAGAAGAGAATAATGCTTTGTATGGATTGTTCCATGATTCAAATAATTGATCAATTATTTATGGCCACTTTAATCTATGAAACCATCTTTGCATAACCTGCTTCTAAACCTTCTCAGTAAAATTACATTCAAGAAATAAGTGCTTAATTATTTCATTGTCTACATTATAGAGGGGTTGTTGTGAAGGTCCTTGTATTGCTCATTTACATATATTTTTTACTATTAGACTTTATTATTATTATTATTTATGAGGTAGTGTCCAACAGAAAATATTTATCTTGGGAAGACTATCTAGGTACCAAATGTTTCTCTAGACACTAGAATTGGATTGAGGAGTAGACACTTGGAACTTATATTTTGATTTAATTATATAAGAATAATTCCACCGTCCTCTCTTGTGAGGATCACTATTGACAATGACATACTCCCAACAAAAGCTCTTTTAATCTCCATATACGAATAATATATACGGAAGGGATAAGGAATGGATTTTAACCATACGAACAACCTTTGTGATCCCATAAACATGTGTCATAGAGTGATGAGCATCTTGCTTGGATAAGTCAGGGTCTAAGAGGGAGGAAAGCAAATATGGATTCTCCATTATCCATTGCATAGGGTTCAAGTGAGCCTTCCTTGAAGCACCAAAAGAATAGCTATCATTAATTTCCAAATCTAAGAGCCTCCTTTAGAATTGATTACTTGATCTAAAAATATACTCCTATCTCATGATAAGTATTTCTAATGAATTATTTGTGTTATCTCCTAGAGAAAACCCTGACTGTAAGGGAAAAACTCTAAGGTAACCTCTAACCAATATTTTGAATTGAAGGCTATCCCTTTCAATTCGAAGGGGGATCCCTTTTATAAATCAATCAAAAGGACTAGTTATGTACTTAGCACAATGACTAGATTTGATTTGGATCATACAAAATTGGTTTGGAAAGGAAAGGTAAAACCATTGGGCATGGAGTATTTTTGACAACAAACTACTCGTTATAGGCTATATGAACAAACTACAGAGGCAAGGTAGCAACATATTTCTTAGATAACTCCTCATTCAGCTATGATAGAAGCATATAGAAATAAATATCACAAACAGAGCAACCGAGTGAATTCTGTGAATGATATTCAAGTTGAAAACATATAAGCAATTTAGAAATTCTAAATCTAAGCTGATAAATAGAATTCAAAATTAATCACTCAATTCCAAATGCAGAAGACTTATAAATCATATTATGAAATAGAAGAAATAACAGGCACTAGAAAAACAGATAGGAAACCTATCACGCAGGAATCTCTGTAAATATGTATAAGTAACACTGATCACATCAATTCATATTAATGTAAAAAGTCTACACACTATACCAGGTTTTGTAAGAAAATCTCAAACCCTTTTCAATTGCAAAGTCTTTGTATTTATAGATCACTTACAAACTGTAAATAAGTTTCTAGCAAAGATTTAATTACAAAGTCTAAAACTAGATTGTAGAGCTGTAACTAGGGTCTCTCACACCACTAATTATTCCACATTAATAAGTCAATCCGGGAACGTTTTGTTATTGCAAGAAGTAGCTCAATCCGAGGCTATTTGTCCGAGTAATGCTTAGTAGTACAGGGTTGAGAAGATCAAAGGAAAACAGATGCAAAGTTGTGACTAAATTAACCTAAAAGATAGAATCACACAAAACAGTTGATCAGTCAAGGGTACAGAAACAATAACCCATCCCTCTAGAAACTGATTAAAGAAGGGAAATTAGAGCATGGACTTATAGGTCTGGGAGCTAAGCAGCGTCTTGCTGAGGCTCACTACAGCCTTAGGCCTTCTCTCACACCAAAACAACAAAGGCAGGTAAATAAATCAGCGGAAAGTAAAATGGAACAGCAATAATCAAATGGAACAGCAACCCGTAATGATTTATGAAACAACAACCATCACCTGTATGTACATGTTCTACATTAATATAGCAATCTGAGAGTATTGAATGATACAACTATGTTTCTAAACAGAATGACGCTACTCTCAAATCCCACGAATATTGTTTAACATAAATCCAATGACAGTAACATTCATACCAGTACTCTGTTACAGAAATGGCTGAATAAAGATACAATTCGACCCTGTGTAAATCCAATTATACAGTGCAGAGTCTTTACATAGAGAAATCATTCATTCATTAAACATAACAGAGCATAGCGCATCATATAAAGAATTCATCAGACTGCTAAGTAATAAAGATAAACAAACCACACACAAATCACCGTATAATGATACAAAAGCAAGTGTCCTTCGGAGCCGGGCCCTTAGCTGCCAATGGTACACTGCCTTAGATTACTCCAGACGCAGAGACGGAATAAACAGCAAGTCTTTTATATTAATCGCATTCACAAAAGTATAACAAAATCAGGTCTCAGTGAGACCCAATGATCAAAGTTTGTTCTGGAACTGTAAAATTACAAAAACAATCCTCCTCTTGCTTAATTATGTTGTGCCATTATATAAAAGAAATGACAGAGATATCTAGATAATCAGAGATAAGTAAAGCAGCGATCCATTAGGATCGAAGATCCTGAGGGATTCGCTAATCGTTCAACCCTTCTTGCGTTCGCTGAGCCGATATCCCGCATTCTTTTCCTGGACTATTCAATTCCAATTTTGCTTGATCGTGTCCACATCCGGTTCCCTACTGGAGGAACAGCAGTTATTTTTCCTCTGCTTCTCGCTTTTGAGCGGGAATTCCTTGCTTGCACGTCTTCCTGCATAGAAAACATCAATTATTAGCACTTGAGCTTCCTTTGTCTATTTTTGCGCATTTTATCAAAATCCTTTATCTTCTTTGAATTCCTAATGCAGAAAAGGTTACAATTATTATTGAAAAACCACTAGATTGCTTGTCAAAAGCATACCTTCCAGGTGCTCCACACACCCCCCTGCTTACCCTGTTTCATGGCCTCATGAAAACATTGTAGTTGACATGCAAGGCGGTGAGAGAATAGGCCGGAGAAGGGATCTCGTGAGGAGGCCTACAACCGTGATGAGCAACTAGATTATCAAAGAACTGATCTATTTGATTTGCAGGCATCTCATACAAGGCCTGATATTCGGGTGCAGGGTGCCAAATAATTGGACTGCGAAATCGATACCCTAACCAGGATGACCCTGCTTGTAGAATCCGTTCCCCATAAAGGTTCAATCGGCTGGCAGCCAGCTCAAAATTCTCATATTTGAATGGTTCCCTGAGCTGGATGCTTGGACTAGAGGTCCGGTATCGAAATTTTGCAGCATCGAGGGCAAGATCTTTAATAGTCAGGAAATATTCCAGACCATTTCGGATCAAGTCTTCGTGCATGGGTCCTATTATCTCAATGACACCTGGGATCCTCATAAGACTCCTATGCTCTCTCCATAGCGTCACTGGGTCTCTAGGTTCGGCTCGTATCCACAAGTCTAGGCTATTTTCTTGTCTCTGAAAGGTGTTATAAGCTCTGAGCCATTTCATGTGATTAACCCTAAATGAGATGAAGGCTTGGAATTGTATATCGCCAACAAAAGGGCCAGGATTTAAATCAGTTTCCTGGTCTAGCACAAGGTTGTGCAAGTAAAACTCGCACAATAACCTTTGAACCTTAACCCCATAATGCTTGCAACAGTCTATAAAATCATTAACAGTGTTGATGTGGATAGGTGCTCCTGCCCTAACGGCTTTTATTTTCAATCTCTAATACCTTTCAAGCAAAAATAAAGCATAATTTTTAGCAGGGGCCCTACAAGTCAAAACGTCATTATATAAGGAACACACAGTGTCCATCTGCTTAACAACACTATCTAATCGACGAGTTACCTTAGCAACCTTTTCTTGTTCCTTCTGCCACCCCTCAAAGGCTTGGCTTTCGGATTGACTCATACTCCGAAGTTGCTGTTGTAATTTCCCGGGGGATTACTTGCTCTCTTAGTTGCTCAGCTTCTTGTTGGGCTTGCTTCATCATCTTGTGCAAGTTTCTCGTTTTTGGATCCTTATTCCATTGAGCCGGAGAGGTCGGGAATTTTGCCTGCAACTTTTTATTACGCTGTTTAGAGTTCAGAACCCGAATAACCCCTGAGGGTGGTGCCTCTGTTTGGGTCTCCTTATTCTCTTTCTCCTTCTTGACACGAATGAAAGGCTGCTGAGGTCCCCCTGCCATTGGAACATCTTGCTGCTCTTCTCCCTTAATTGGAATGTCAGTTTGTTCTCCAAGGTCAAATGGAACAGCAGTCTGTTCCTCTGTGTTATTTGGAACAGCACCCTGTTCCTTATTAACATTTGGAACAGCAGACTGTTCCTCGGCAGTAGGTCTCCTGATGGGGTTTCGACCAACAAAACGGGTTCTTGTCCTCAGGGTTTTTGCTGTAGTGTCCCTCCTCCTTTTCCTTGAGGTCCTTTGTATTCTCAAATCGGCTTTCAGAATTCGAATTTGCTGCCGGAGCCTGGCTATAGTGCCTAACAACCTCTGTTGTTTCTTTCTTAATTTCTTAATCTCCTTTGCCTCGGCAGAGGGTTTGACCCTTAAGCCCGCTCCTTCTTCATCTGGGATATCTTCGGACGTCCTGGGGACAGACTGTCCTTGATTGTTGTCTTCATTATCATAACCAGGCAGGTTTTCTTCTCCTGCCTTTTCTGCATGTACTTCCTCGGGTAGTTCTTCCTCTGTGGGAATGTCAGGGACGCCTGCTGTGCTAGAGGGCTGGCCATATTCCCCCATATTGCCCAGAACTGCTGCCAATTCCTCCTCACCTATAGGGTCCTGCAACGGGCTACCCCCTGGCTGTGTTATTTCTTCTTCTTGATTGTTCTGTTCGGTGGCCCTTTCTTCCTCAGGGTGCTCATCTTCTTGGTTGCTTTGTTCGATAACCATTTCTTCCCCTTCCGGCTGGCCAGTCCCGGGCCCTGATTGCTCCACATTTCCTTCGGAAGGTCCTCCTTCTGGTTCTGGAGGTTCGTCCGCAATTTCAATTGGTTGGGCCGTTGCTTCCTGAATTCTTTCCAACCTTCCTCGTATCCGGGCCAGCCGAGCTGACTTCCTTGGTCTCTCAGGTAGGTCGGGTGTGCCAGCAGGTTCTCTGGGTTCCTCTGGTCGTTCTGGCGTATCGGAAGGTTGTTTCCGTTTTGAAGCGGCATGTCTTTCTGCTGCTGACTTCTTGCGTTTCTCTAATCGTTCCGGCGTACTAGAGGACTGTTCAGGTTTTGGGGGTGGTGCAGCCGATCCTCCTTCGACTATTGCGACCAGTTCCTCCCAAGTGCTTTGCTGTTGAGTGAGACTGTGGCTCACTATCAACCGAATCAGCCCATGGTGGCTAACGACTGCATCTATGTGCTCGGCCTTTTTCAGGCTTTGGGCCGCGTCATGTAGTAGCGAATTTAAAAGTGCAGGGAGATGTACAGAACATTTTCCTTTTAAAACAGCTAAAAGTTTCAGGTGACGAGGTCTTACCACGTCTTTTCTTCCTTCGCAGGTGATATAACTTTGTACTATCTTCGCTAGCTCGGTCCAGGGTTCCCCTAATGTTGCCGGCAGAACTCCTTTCCCTTTGACTATCAGGCTTTGGCCTTCATCCTGAAAAATTTCCATAGCTTTTTGTAATCTTTCCTTCTTCGGCGTCCATATGGGTCCAACAGCTGGTAATCCTGAAACTTCTGCGATGATATCCTCTGTAACCGCTATCCGCTTTCCTCCTACTATGGAGTAATTTTCCTGCAAATTCTGCAGGAATTCCAACGCCACGGCTTCATTTGATTCTTGCAGGCGGCTGAAGTAATTCAACCATCCTACGTTTTCCAGGATTTCGCGAGCAGCAGCGGAAACTGTCAGCTTGTGAGGTTCGCTTCGGACCGTCTTTCCGCCCATGATTCTACTCAGAAATGGAACAGCAACTACTTGCGGTGTTTGCGTCGCAGAGAGGATGATCACCGAGCATGAAACTAAATAAAAAAAAGATCGTGGATGGCAATTTCCGTAGAATGGAAGCATCATACCGTTAAACCATGTCATTCCTTCGTACATTGTCTCGCCCGAATGGTGTGCAGCCACGTAATCATGGAGTAATGAGATTACCTTCCCCCCCGCGATCTGATAGGCTGTCCCCAGCCGTCAAAGAGAGGAGCAGCAGCCAGTTCGGAGGTCCAATCATAAAGTACAGCATATGAAATTATGCCATGTTTTAGAAAAACAACGAAATGCCGAAACCGAGGCAAAAAGGTAGATCGCGTTTTGCATAAGAGCCTGCGTGATATAATGAGGAGCTAGGGGATGGGACGTCTGTCAAGCGTACGAAGTCTTCAGTGGTCACCGTCAGTTCCATTGCCATGATTGGTGGTAATAAATATTCATGCGATATATACATCGGGTGTGACATATGATCTTTGCAAAGGATAAGAAACAGAAAGATTTAATATCATACCTGTTGGTGTAATTATTACGACTTCTATGCCATTAACAGAGCTCCGCTGCCAACAGGTGTTCATAACCTTGGTAGAGTTGTTTATTTCACCCTCCGGAACCATGATCCTTTGTGTATATTCTGAAGAGTGCTTTGTCAAAATGCAGGCCATTATGCTGGCTTGGTGACCAGATGGCCATAATGCCATTCACAAGGTAGGCGCGAAACGTGGTCAGGCCGGCTCGCGATGAGACCCCCTGTTCCAAGGTTTACTTGTTAATTTACCTTCGGACCATATCCCTGGTGTGGTGGCCGTTATGGGAATGCCACTTCGCTTCCGTCCTTATGATCATGGTAGGCCGGCTCTTAATGAGACCCCCTATCCTGCATTTGACAATTTTCATATTTTGTTTTTGTTTTCTTTTGCAGAGCACCTTCTCTTGTTTATTTTCACATAAGGGTGGTTCCGCACTCCTTAAGAGCGAGGAATGGAGGAAAAAGTCTTACGATCCCAACAGATAGATATAAATCGTTCGTTCTTACTCCTAAGTAATGATCAAGAAAGATTTTTAGGGGAATCGTCATGATAAAGATCACCAACCAGGGTACCGGTAAATGACAATGACAGCGAAGATGAAAAGTTCACGTCCCTCCTCTTGTCCTCTTATACATACTGGCTTCATAGTGATAGCGATTTATGATGTGCTGATTTCGGTATATCATGGTTTTATGTTCACCGCATAAGTTCATTGCTGTATCTACAAGATTGAGGAGAACATGGAGGCAAAGCATCCTCCATAAGGGCAAAAACATGTCGATGGCATTCCTGAGAGAAGAATTCATTCGTAGGATACCATTTCTTTGAGAGGAACAACGGAAAATCGCAAATGCTGTCCCCTTTTGAGAAAGGAACAGCGAAGATACTCAAATGTTGTTCCTTTTGAAAAGGAACAACAGACACGCTCCAGCAAAAACACACAAGTGTTGTTCCTTTTCGCAAAGGAACAGCAAAAACACACAAGTGTTGTTCCTTTTCGCAAAGGAACAGCAAAAACACACAAGTGTTGTTCCTTTTCGCAAAGGAACAGCAAAAACACGCAAAGGCTGTTCCTTTTGAAAAGGAACAGCAAAATCACACAAGTGTTGTTCCTTTTTGCAAAGGAACAGCAAAAAAACACAAGTGTTGTTCCTTTTCGCAAAGGAACAGCAAAAACACGCAAGTGTTGTTCCTTTTCGCAAAGGAACAGCAAAAACACACAAGTGTTGTTCCTTTTCGTAAAGGAACAGCAAAAACACAAGTGTTGTTCCTTTTCGCAAAGGAACAGCAAAAAAACACAAGTGTTGTTCCTTTTCGCAAAGGAACAGCAAAAAAACACGAGTGCTGTTCCTTTTCGCAAAGGAACAGCAAAAAAACACAAGTGCTGTTCCTTTTCACAAAGGAACAGCAAAAAAACACAAGTGTTGTTCCTTTTCACAAAGGAACATCAAAAAACACGAGTGCTGTTCCTTTTCGCAAAGGAACAGCAAAAAACACAAGTGCTGTTCCTTTTCGCAAAGGAACAGCAAAAACACAAGTGTTGTTCCTTTTCGTAAAGGAACAGCAAAAAAACACAAGTGCTGTTCCTTTTCGCAAAGGAACAGCAAAAAACACAAGTGTTGTTCCTTTTCATAAAGGAACAGCAAAAAACACAAGTGTTGTTCCTTTTCGCAAAGGAACAGCAAAAAACACTTGAAATTCAAGCAAAAAATCAAGAAACATATATACAAGATGTTATGTACAAGTTATAAAAATGAATTTCTTAAATTATAGGTGAGGAAGATTTCGCTTCCTCTCCTAAGATTTCCATATCGGTATCTTGTCGTAGCTGCTGACAGAGGGATTCCCGAGTGAGTGGCTTTCGATAAAGGCGAACTCGGTGGCCATTTACTTTGAATGCATATCCAGAACCGTCAATTGTGATCAGGGTAAGGGTCCCATTGTCATGTACCTTCTGGATTTCGTATGGTCCTAACCATCGAGTCTGGAGTTTCCCCGGGAAGTCCTGAAACCGAGAGTCGTATAACAGAGCCCAGTCTCCTTCATGAAAGACTGTATTCTTGATCAGTGCATCATGCCATTTAGCTCGCTGTTGTTGAATTAATGTTGTATTCTGTAATGCAGAGAGCCTGATTTCATCCAATTCATTAATCTACTGTAATCGATTGATTTGTGCCTCACTTAGATCTAGGCCGACTTCCTGTGCAGTTCGTAGTGTTCAGATTTCGAATTCTATGGGGAAAATTGGCTGCTTTCCAAACACTAAATGATAAGGTGAATAGCCTGTAGTACTTCTCCATGTGGTTCTGTAGGCCCACAGTGCCTCAAGTAGTCGAGTGGCCCAATCTCGCCTATGCGATGCAATGGTCTTTGTTAAGATTGATTCTATTACCTTATTACTACTTTCTACTTGCCCATTTGCCTGCGGATGGTATGGGGTAGTGATCTTATGTTGGACATGATAATTGTTAAGTGTTGCAGCTAATTTATTTCCAACAAATTGTGGTCCACCATCGGTGATTAGTTCTCTCGGAAGTCCATAACGTACAAACAAATGGAACAAGAATTGTATCACAGAGTCTTCTGTAGCCCTAGGTAATGATTCGGCCTCGACCCATTTAGTAACATAGTCTGTCGCCACCAGAATGTATGTCCTCTGATTTGATGGTGGATTAATGGGCCCAACGAAGTCCAGAGCCCATCATTCAAATGGCTCAATGACCAATTGTGGTCTCAAAGGCATTTCATCGGCTTGGCCAGGTCTTCCTGCTCGCTGGCAGCTGTCACAAGCTTGTGCAAATTTTTTCGCATCCTTGAAAATTGTAGGCCAATAGTATCCCGTCTGCAATACTTTATGTTCTGTTCGTTTTTCAGCGAAATGTCCCTCGCATGGCCCGTCGTGGCAAGCTTTTAGAATGTCGAAGATTTCTTCTTCTCGAATACACCTTCTGATTTGCATGTCTGCCCCTGTATGGAACAAATGGCCTCCAATCCAAGAAAACCGAGTGCTCTTCTGAACAATCTGCTTGCGTTCCTGAGGGGTTAAGTGTTTTGGTAGCTTACCGACTACAAAGTAATTGGCGACATCAGCATACCAGGGTGTTCGAACAGCAATAGCAAACAGGTGCTCGTCAGGAAATTGATCTTCCACTGTCGCTGTTTCAATTGCTTTCGGTATTCGTGAGAGGAAATCAGCTACAGGGTTCTCCTTGCCAGGTCGATCCTTGATTGTGATGTCGAACTCCTGCAATAAGATCAACCATCTCGTTATTCTAGCTTTCGTAACAGGTTTATTTGCCAAATATTTGATAGCAGAATGATCTGTATATAACACAACGAGATAGCCTGTGATATAATGTCTAAATTTGTTAACAGCATGTATTACAGCCAGGAATTCCTTTTCAGTAACAGTATAATTGAGTTCGGCAGAGGATAAGTTTTTGCTGATATAGTAAATAGTGTATGGTCTCTTATCCTCTTCTTGCCCTAGGACTGCACCAATTCCTGTGTCCGAGGCATCAGATGAGATTTGAAATGGCAAATTCTAGTTGGGTCCTTGAAGGACTGGGGCTGTTGATAGAAGCTTCTTCAATTCCTTAAAAGCCTGGTCGCATTTTTCTGTCCACAAGAAATCAACATTACCAGTTAAAGCATATAGAGGTGTAGCAATACGTGAGTAATGTTCTATAAATCGTCTGTAATACCCAGAAAAGCCAAGAAAACTGCGTACCTCCGTTTGAGTAGTGGGGGTAGGAATAAGCAAAAGAATCTGGATTTTAGCCGGGTCTACCTGGATGCCGGCTGCTGAGATATAGTGCCCTAGAATGAGCCCTTATGTCATCATCATGTAACACTTTTCGTGACTCAGACAAAGTCTGGTAGCGATACAACGTTGTAGGACTTTTTCCAGGGTATCTAGAGCTGGGTCAAAATCATCTCCATATGGTGTAAAGTCGTCCATGTACACTTCAAGTCCGTCATTTATCAGATCTGCGAAAATACTAAGGACAGCCCTTTGGAATGTAGCAGGGGCATTACATAGGCCGAAGAGCAAAACTCGATAGGCAAACATTCCCCAAGGGCAAGTAAAGGTAGTTTTATCCTGGTCTTCAGGGGCGATTTGGATTTGGTTATATCCGCTGAAGCCATCCAGGAAAGAAAAGAATTTCTTTCTTGCCAAAGTGTCCAATACTTGATCTATAAACGGGAGAGGGAAGTGGTCCTTCTGCGTGGCCTTATTTAACTCCTTGTAATCTACGTAAATCCTCCATTTTCCATTTTTCTTGGGTACCACCACCAAGGGAGAGACCCATTTACTGTCGGAGATGGGATAGATAAAATTAACATCTAAAAGTTTCTGAATTTCGGCTTTTACTACCTCTTTTAGATGGGGGTTAAGTCTTCTTTGCGGCTGACGAACAGGTCTTGCATCTTTTTCTATATAGATGTGGTGGGTGCATAATTGGGGATCGATCCCTTTCATGTCAGGGTAATCCCACGCAAATGCTCCTTGATATTTTCGTAACAGATTTACAAGCTTTGTTTCTTGGTCTGGTGTAAGGTTGGCGTTGATATTTAGGGCCTTACCAGGTTCAATTTCCACTACTTTGCTATTGGCAACAACAGTCACTGGTATTGTTTGGTCATGTGCGTATTTCAAAGGGTCTTCCTCTAGCTCACTATCAAATGCTGCTTCTATCATAAAACACTGTGTGTGAGATCTAGATTCAGTTTGACTAATGAAGTTATTGATGGCATCATCTTCTATTTGATCTTTAAAATCTAAAGCCTTCTGTACAGTCAATGGGGATCTGATATTGTTAGTAAGGTATGACACAGGATACTGATTGGTTTTGATCATTGGCAGGCTTGGCTGTGCTGGAGGATATAGAACTAGATTTTTAACATCTGGTCCTTTAGTTATAGTCATGTTTCCCTGCCGGCAACCAATGTAGGCATCGGCAGTAGCAAGCCAAGGTCTTCCAAATATTAGCGGATGTCCATCCAGTCGGGTTTTTGGGTTAATTATCAGGAAATCAGTTGGATATTCCCAGGAGTCTACAGAAACCATGACATCGTATAAAGTGCCTTATGGTCGAACTACAGATCGATCTGCCAATTCTAGCAAAGTAGAAGTAGGTTCTACTGATGTGATGCCAAGCTTCTGGCAGGTAGAGGTTGTCAAAATATTGATTGCAGCTCCTAGATCAACTAAAGCGTTAGTCAGGGTTTGGCCATAGATTTGGACAGTCACAATTGGATTTCCGGGATCTTCGTATTTGATAGGTGTCTCTTTTCCCGATAATAAGTCAGATAAGGTGCCGACTACTTGGACTCTTGGGTTAGTGGTTGTATTCCTCCTTGATTTTTTTATGCACAGTTCTTTTATAGTTTTTGCATATATGGGAATATCTTGAATGGCTTGGAGGAATGGAATTTTTATGTACAAGTTTTGTAACTCTCCCAGAATGTCAAAGTCTGGATGTTGTGCTGGTCGTGGTATGACTAATCGTTCCGGGAAAGGAGGAGAGGATGTATCTGTTTGTTGATGGGTCTATTCTTTATTTACACCCTCTTGTTGTGGTGGTTGTTCTATTGGTAACTGATCTTCAATATGAACTGTTTTGTCTCCCTCTGTTTCTATGATACATCCAGATCGTAACTGAAGGTCATTGCACTCCCTTAGGTCAAGTCCAGTTTCTGATGTTTCTATGATTTGGAGGGATTGGACTGGTCTATTATTAGGATTGGGATTGGGTTGGGCTGGGAGTTGTGGCCTTAGATTAGACTGGGGGTTTTGTTGTAAGGCTGGCAGAGTCGGTTGAGGGAGTGGAATAGTTCCTGTTGACTGATATGTCGATCTTGGCCAATTTTTCTGCCAGGGCGAACTTTGTGAAGTAGGGGGAATCCATTGTGGAGGGTATGAATTATTCTGCCAATATGGTGGGGTGTAAGGAAAATTTGGCCATCCGAATTGGCTTGTCTGATTCATCCATGGATTTGGAGAAGGAAACGGCTGTGATGACCAATTCGGGACTGGGGGTGTAGATTGGTTTTGCCACATACCATATTGTTGAGCATTGTACTGCGGAGGCTGAAAAGAAGAGGTCGGGTCAGAAAACATACCAGATTGCCTAGGTTGCCATTGGCGACGTTGCTTAACAAAGTATGCTGGTTCTGATTCTTCTTCTGCTTCCTTGTATACTACCTTCAATCCAGGAAGTGAGGAGCAGCTCTCAGTAAGGTGGTCTTTCGTACAGATAGCACATGTTTGAACTATATCTAGCGGACATTCCTTGTGGTTATGTTTTCTTCTGCATCGGGGGCAGAAAATTGCCAGATTTTGCTCCGCCTCCATTTGCTTTTGTTTAGCCTGCACAATATCAAGCTGAGTAGTTAATGTCCCCAGAATATCAGTTTTAAAATTTTCTAATAAATTCCCTAGTTCTACACGTGTTACCCCTTCTGTTGATATTTTGTTGTCTTTAACAAACCTATCATATTCTGTTGATTTTATCCTTGTGCTGCCTCTTGAACTCCTGATGCATAAATTAATGATATCAGCAAAATTCTCTTGGTAAATATCCCCTTTTCCCATGATATTCAATGTTTCAATCCACTGTTCTTTCATTCCTCTAATCAATGTTGTTTTCAACACATTATCAGGTAGAGGTAGTGATGCATAGGGGGATCTCTGTAAATTATACTGGAACCGTTCTACGTATTCTTCTAAAGTTTCATTTGGTCTGGCCGTCATTTGGAAAATTTCATCTTTTAGCTCTCTCGACCTACAATAATCCTGATATTTTTTAAGAAAGGATTCTTTCATTTGCTCCCAGTTGTTTATGACTCCACCACCTAAACCCATAAACCATCTCAGAGCTGCTCCTTTTAAAGTGGAGGGGAACAGCTTTAATTTCTGGGGATCAGTGGTGTAATCGTACCCTCTACATAGCACATCGAATTCAAATAAAAATGCATCGGGGTCTTCTGATGTAAGTCCATGAAACGTCGGGATGTGTTGAAGAGGTATTGCTTTCATGGGTGCATTTGCAGCAGAATCTACTATAGGATATTGCAATGTAGAAGTTTGAGCATTTGGCTGATTCTGCGCCATTGGATCAAAGATGTGCCAATATCCTTCCGGAATTTCTAGGAGGGTATTCCTAGGTTGAGAAGGGACGGCCTTGGCAGGAACTGTTTTAATGACACTTCCCTTATCTGGGATTTCTGTCTGAGGGAATGGGGTGCCTTCAAGGTTAACTTTGGCCGCGCTCCCCCTGTCTGGGCTGTTTAACAATTGGATTATCCTAGAAGGAGACCTTGGTTCCTCTATTTCCCCTGTTTCCCCTTCTCCTTCACAAAGATTGCTTAAATTCCCTTCTTGCAGCCGTTCTGACACAGAATTTTCAATTTCTTGGAAGTCCTGTTCATCAGTCCGACTATGCACCTCAGCGTAGGCTCCAGATGGTGATGTTGTAGCCTGAAGGGAGCTAGTAGGCTGCTTAGAATGAGTCTTTCTGAGGCCTACTGACGGCTGAGATTCGGTTTTCTTATAAATTTCGTCTATGAAGGTTGTTCGACCAAGGGTCACCGGTCCTTTGGCTTTTTCAGGTTTGACTGGAGGTTTGATATTCTTTTCTAGCTTTTTCTGCTTAGTCATGCACTCTAAAAACTACTAAATCCTATTCAACCAGCAGTTCTGCTAAGAGAGCGGACGGTGGAGCAGGGCTTTTACATGCTCCGTACGCAGGTTCTTACCTTCCGTTTTTAAAATCCAACTCCCCCCTAGTAGCTTTGCGCACTACTCTGTAAAGGGAAAATGGCTATACTCCTTCCCCGGCAACGGCGCCAAAATGTAGAGCTGTAACTAGGGTCTCTCACACCGCTAATTATTCCACATTAATAAGTCAATCCGGGAACGTTTTGTTATTGCAAGAAGTAGCTCACTCCGAGGCTATTTGTCCGAGTAATGCTTAGTAGTACAGGGTTGAGAAGATCAAAGGAAAACAGATGCAAACTTGTAACTAAATTAACCTAAAAGATAGAATCACACAAAACAGTTGATCAGTCAAGGGTACGGAAACAATAACCCATCCCTCTAGAAACTGATTAAAGAAGGGAAATTAGAGCATGGACTTATAGGTCTGGGAGCTAGGCAGCGTCTTGCTGAGGCTCACTACAGCCTTAGGCCTTCTCTCACACCAAAACAACAAAGGCAGGTAAATAAATCAGCGGAAAGTAAAATGGAACAGCAATAATCAAATGGAACAGCAATAATCAGATGGAACAGCAACCCGTAATGATTTATGAAACAACAACCATCACCTGTATGTACATGTTCTACACTAACATAGCAATCTGAGAGTATTGAATGATACAACTATGTTTCTAAACAGAATGACGCTACTCTCAAATCCCACGAATATTGTTTAACATAAATCCAATGACAGTAACATTCATACCAGTACTCTGTTACAGAAATGGCTGAATAAAGATACAATTCAACCCTGTGTAAATCCAATTATACAGTGCAGAGTCTTTACATCTTTACATAGAGAAATCATTCATTCATTAAACATAACAGAGCATAGCGCATCATATAAAGAATTCATCAGACTGCTAAGTAATAAAGATAAACAAACCACACACAAATCACCGTATAATGATACAAAAGCAAGTGTCCTTCGGAGCCGGGCCCTTAGCTGCCAATGGTACACTGCCTTAGATTACTCCAGACGCAGAGACGAAATAAACACCAAGTCTTTTATATTAATCGCATTCACAAAAGTATAACAAAATTAGGTCTCAGTGAGACCCAATGATCAAAGTTTGTTCTAGAACTGTAAAATTACAAAAACAATCCTCCTCTTGCTTAATGATGCTGTGCCATTATATAAAAGAAATGACGGAGATATCTAGATAATCAGAGATAAGTAAAGCAGCGATCCCTCAGGATCGAAGATCCTGAGGGATTCGCTAATCGTTCAACCCTTCTTGCGTTCGCTGAGCCGGTATCCCGCATTCTTTTCCTAGACTATCCAATTCCGATTTTGCTTGATCGTGTCCGCATCCGGTTCCCTACTGGAGGAACAGCAGTTATTTTTCCTCTGCTCCTCGCTTTTGAGCAGGAATTCCTTGCTTGCACGTCTTCCTGCATAGAAAACATCAATTATTAGCACTTGAGCTTCCTTTGTCTATTTTTGCGCATTTTATCAAAATCCTTTATCTTCTTTGAATTCCTAATGCAGAAAAGGTTACAATTATTATTGAAAAACCACTAGATTGCTTGTCAAAAGCATACCTTCCAGGTGCTCCACATAGATGAGCAATTCTCTAATTAAAAATTGAATACATTACTTCTTTCCATCGTAAAACAAAATAAATAATATTCTACATCTGAAGATCATGCTATTATTGGAGCCATGGCTGAAGCTAAGGATCTCTGAGTTGAATTTGATGAGGTGACATCTAAGTCAAAGTTGATAAGGCGATTTTCGAAAAATAGAAATGATTAATTCTCGCGAATTCCTAAAAATTAGGCCCCAAATATTCCTTAGTACTCTCAAACTATGACACCTGTGTAAAAACTGAGAGAGGTTTTGTTAATGGGCCTGTTGTCAAAAAAAATATCTTTGGGTTTTCAAATATTAGTTTCCAAATGTTCGAAAACGACTCTCGAAGTTACTTCCTTTTACAGGAAAAAATAGAGTAAAACAGACCTTTTTTACAACAATGTGTTGCTACTCTAGTTGTCAATGCTTTAACCCTATTTATTACAAATCGAAAATGAAAATCCCGTTGTCAGCGCTTTAAATTTTTTATTATTTACATACCGACGTTGACACTGAAACTATCAGTGCTTTAAAACTATTGACTAAAATTGTGATAACAATTGGCTCCACAGGGATGTTGCCGATCATATATGGAAACAAGAACCCCATAGATCAAAAGCCTGATTCAATGGGTTGATCCAAACTCAACAACTACAACTCGTAACCTGCACTTATTCTACAACTAAAAACCAAATTGTAATCCAAACTAAACTATACATTACATTGTAAACTGAAACTGAAAAAATGTAGGTTGAAAATAAATGCTTGGCCAACAAGCTTATTGAACACTCATCCTACACTAAACTGCTGAAATAAATGCTCAATCAAATAATACAAAAATTCCAATGCAACCAATCCAGTAGCTACTCAAATGTTGTGGCCTTTTTATTGTGCTTCAGCAAAATCAAAACTAGATAGTATAATGTTAAAGGCAACTCATGATGTAATTTGTCTCTACACGAAAAGAATGGCTGAAAATTCAAACTAAAACATCCCTCCATGTAGTCAACTATGGGATCATAAAAATGATGATCTATCTGATGACCCTCAAGGTATTGAATGACTAGATAATCATGGTTGAATTTCTTAGATCTATTCACTATGTCAAACCATGACTTCAACTATGAATTGTCAAACTCATTCTAAAAAATAAAACACTCTTCAACCTTGACAACCGAGGGAAGCACTACCTCCTCTTGACTTGGCTGAAAAAAGTCTTTCAAAAGACTGATTCTGATATTGGGAATTATGGGATAGTATTTGAATCTCTAAGGCTTCGAGATCCTTTTCAAGTTTCTCAGCAAATGCTTCTAAGAAGTAAATTGTATCCTCACAACTACATTTTCATGACTTTAAATAAATATGTAAGAAACTCGAGAAGGCTTCATCAATTTGATCATCACCAAAATTGTCCAAATATTCCTTAAAACCTTCAATAGAAAAAAGATCTTCAACATACCCAGTCTTCTTGATTGATTAGGCAACTAGATCTGCAGTTCAAGCTCTAAATTATTCAGACATTGGAGATGCCATGGATGTTATGAACTCTAGATTGTTTGACAATGGAGTCACCAGGTGAATGGTGCGCAACAACTTTGTGTTTGACCTTTGTTCACCATCAGAAGTAAAATCTGATCATTGTCGTTCTTCCAGGATATTTTCTTGAAGCTTTCACCTCCCCGGTAATGGCACCAAAATGTTCTCTTAAAAAAACCCTAGTTGTAAGGGAAAAAATCTAAGGTAACCTCTAACCAATATTTTGAATTGAAATCTACTACTTTCA
Source organism: Pinus tabuliformis (assembly GCA_031772625.1). NCBI lineage: Eukaryota > Viridiplantae > Streptophyta > Pinopsida > Pinales > Pinaceae > Pinus > Pinus tabuliformis. The sequence goes on along the minus strand of CM062818.1, from coordinate 209,138,201 downwards.
ATTTGAAGGGGGGTCCCTTCTATAACTCTTTTATAACTCAGTCAAAAGGATTGGATATGTACTTAGCATAATGACTAGATTTGATTTAGATCATACAAAATTGGTTTGAAAAGGAAAGGTAAAACCATTGGGCATGGAGTCTTTTTGACAAAAAACTACTCGTTACAGACTATATGAAAAAACTATATAGGCAAGGTAGCAACAAATTTCTTAGACAACTCCTCATTTAGCTATGATAGAAGCATATAGAAATAAATATCGTAAACAGAGCAACCGGGTGAATTTTGTGAATGATATTCAAGTTGAAAACATATAAGCAATTTATCAATTCTAAATTTGAGTTGATAAACAAAAATCACATTTAATCACTCAATTCCTATAACACCCTCCTCCCACATCTAACCAAGCAACCATCCAGCCAAGGTAAACATGCAACGAGAGGCCACTATGATATGATTCGACCTCCTAAGTCACCTCAAGGAAGTGTAACCGATGAAAACACACCATACAGACATTCAGCATCATCAACAGAACCCTTAAAAGACAAGTCGGCCACTCAGATAGCTTGTCCCTAGATCCCACGATTGTTTTAGGTCTCCTGGGCCATAGTCACTCTCATGCTATGGGCAAGGGAGTGACCAGTAACCTAAAGTTGCTCTCACAGGCCTGCCTGCCAGTGACTCCAAGATTTGAGCCACTTTTTCAAGCCCAGAGCCTAGGTCACTACCAAGAACTGAACCATCTCTTCAAATCAGTAAATTAACATGGAAATGACAAGATTAAAGCAAATACTTGTTCAAGACCTTGACTGGATCCCTACTAGCCATGACAGGCATTTCGTCAAACATATTGTCGACATGTAATCTATAGGTGTAAATAACAGAGTTAAGATTAGGGATCTCATACTTATCTGAGAATCACTATGAACCATTGTTTCCTCATGCCATTTGTTTGTTATCATCTATTCGGTCATAGACACATTATCCATTCACATACAATTAAAAACATGATGAGAGCCATACATAAATGTTGTCATAAAATGTGCATATAACCAACATAATAGGAAAAAAAATACAATAAACATGACAACCATCAAATCCATACATACATCAGTACCTTTACACATGGAAAATCAAGGAAAGGATTTCTCATTAATGAATCCAATGAACCAACAGGATATGGGGCTACCACATTCCACCCGACCGTAGAATGGCTGAGAAAAATCTCTCTTTAGTCATTCACCCTCGTGCCATATTCCAAGCATGAATGGGCGATCTCATAGAACACATCAATCAAAACTCATCTAGGGCTTCCATAGGTCATCTACCTCAACCCATCAAACAGTGATTCCACCTCATTGTTAGACATCACCAAAACCATCACCATATTGGTCTCCATCCAAGCCTTCCAGGGCTTCCAGAGTGTTTGTCCAACCATGGCTTCCAGAGCGTTTGTCCAACCAAGGCTTCTAGAACTAGTAACTCAACTCGCAACTTATACAAAGCTTCTAGAGCGTGTGTCCAACCAAGGCTTCCAGGACTAGTAACTCAACCCACCAAGGGCCTCCAAAGTGTTTGTCCAACCAAGGCTACAAGGACTAGTAACTCAACCCAAGCTGTTACAGAGATTCCATAGCATTTTTTCATCCAGGGCTTCCAGGACTAATAACTCAACCCGAGCTAAGGAAACATGAGAACCAACCAAAACAAAACAATGAAAGTAAACCCACAATCACCATGGTTATCCATAAAATGGCAAGGCTAGGCCATCCATTGTCAATCCAAGAAATCCTCCATGTGAATGACAGATCACAACCAAGAAACCACATGCATATGCCATGCATGCCAAAACTAGTGAAGAAATCATACAAGCAACTCGGTACCTACAATCAAATCTGATGTAGTTGTTGATGTCGATGCCTTCTTGCACTTTCCTTCTCTTCCTTTGACTTCTTGCTCCAAAAATCCAAGTATGCCACACCCTCTAAGAGTGCTCCAAGGAATCTCTAAGTATCCAAGAGTATGAGAGACAGTGAGTGAGTGAGAGAGAGAGAGAGAGAAAATGAGAGAGCTCCAACATTGAACTAACAAAAGGTTACCAATTGATCCTCAGAAGCATTTTATGAATGAGGCCTCTATTTTTCTTCATTTTCCATTATTTTCCTTCATTTTCCTCCTCACATGCAACCTGTGACCTTTCACCTCCTTTTTCTCCTATTTTCCATTATTTTCATAAATAAATATGCCAAAATGCCTTTTAATGCCTTAACCATTGACTTTGCCAATTTCTTTACCCATAAACAACCAAATGAACACCCCCTATGATGTCTTTCCCAACATTCAGCTTGTAATAAGTGTCGTAGTCATCTGTGGTTATTGTTTTAACATTTATTACATGGAATTTTCACTAGGGTTGTTATAGAACCCTCCCCCTTGCGAAACACCGTCCTCGGTGTTCAATCACACATATACCTCAACAACCTACTGAAAGAAGCCATACAGCTTATGGAGATTTACAACACAACTAATGCAATATTTACAATGAGAGATCTGCTCAAGACATAACATCATGACAACATGACAACATACCGCATAATGGAGCTTTATAACACAACTCATTGTGATATTTACAATGATCATCTTGTTGAGTGCCAACTCATATAACATCACAACATCATGATAACATAACCACATGATAGCATAATAACATGACACCCATATCACATAGTAGAGATTTATAACATAGCTCGTTACGGTACTTACATCCATACACGGGTGTACTTATAGCAACATCATCAAAATATATATACTAAAACATATGCCAAATCATATATCAAACATATACTAACATCATATCTAAGCATATGTATCAAAACTTCATATAGCGTATATCAACTATCATAAAGCATATATCAATCACCATAAAGCATATACTAAACCAACATAACCAAATACTAAACCACCATGAAGCATATACCAAGTCATCAGAAGAAAATACTAAACCACCATAAAGCATAAACCAAGCCATCATAAGCAAATACTAAACCACCATAAGCAATCACCAAACCACCATAAGCAATCACCAAACCACCATATCAAAGCTGCTTTGCCTAAACTGGTAAACAAGGAAGCATACATGGCCCGCATCTGATCCGCCATCTCCCATGTAGCTTCATCGGGCCCAAAGTTATTCCATTGCACTTTAACTTGCTTTATTGCTCGGTTTCAGAGCATGAGCACATTTTTCTGCAATATATAATGAGGCTTTGGCTGGAATTCTCCATCTGGTTCCACCTACAATACAGACCAGTCAATCACATGATCAACATCTTTAACATACTTCTTAAGCAATGAGACATGGAAAACATCATGGACTTTCACTGTCGGAGGCAATGTAAGTCGATAGGATACTGGCCCAATCCTTTCAATGATACTAAATGGTCCACAAAACGGTGGTGCCAACTTGGCAATTGATCCAATCCGCAAGGAGTTTTTCTTTGATTTGATGTGCAAGTACACATGTTCCCCAACCTGGAACTCCTTAAACAACCTGTTCCTGTCTGCATAACTCTTCATCCTATCCTGTGTTGTCTTGAGATTCTTCTTGATCACCTGCATCTCATGTTTCATGTCTGCCAACATATCTAGTCCAATCACTACTATGTTAACCGGATCACTCCAACTAATGGGAGTCTTACAACTCCGCCCATACAATGCCTCAAGAGGACTCATCCTCAGTGACTCCTGATAACCGTTGTTGTATGAAAACTCGACCAAAGGGAGATACTCTTCCCATTTGTGATGTTGATGCATCACAAACATCCTCAACATGTCCTCTAATATCCTACTGACCCTCTCCATCTATCCATCTGTTTGAGGGTGATAAGTTGTGCTGAAGGCCAACTTTGTGCCCAAACCTGCAAATAACGCCTTCTAAAACTTGGAAGTGAACTTTCCATCCCTGTCTAACACAATCTTCTTCGGGACACCATGTAACCACATATATGATGAATACCTGTGCCACATCACTAGATGAGAATGTAAACTTCACGGGAATGAAGTGTGAAAAAAAATTTAACCTGTCCACAATGACCATGATAGAATCATGTTGTTTCATTATCTTTGGTAACCCTGTGATGGAATCCATGGAAATGACCTCCCATTTCCACTCTAGAATCGTGATTAGTTGTGGCAGTCCACCTGGATGTTTTCACTCTACCTTCACTCGCTAACAATCGAAACATCTTGCCACAAACTCTGCTACACGCCTTTTCAAATTTGGCCAATAGTAATATCTCTTCACCATTGTGAGTGTCTTCTAGTAACCTGGGTGACCTAAATATGGTTTCGCATGAAACTCCCTCAAGATCATCTTCTTGGGATCATTGTCATCCGGCACATATATCGTGTCTCGAAACCTAACCAATCCATCTTCTATAAGACAATAGTCCAAGTCCTATGCACCTGCACTTGTGCTTATACCACTACCTATACTTGTACCTGTGCCATCACCTATACCTATACCACTACCTGTACATGTACATGTCTTATCACCTGTACCTGCCTACTAAGAGCATCTACCACTCTATTCTCCTTTCCTATGATGTACGTTATATCAAAATCAAACTCGTTGATCGTGGCCAACCATCTAGCCTACTTGGAATTAATATTGGGCTGGTCAAACAAATACCTCAATCCAATGTGATCACTCATAAGTACAAACAACCTTCCAAGAAGATAGTGTCTCCACATCTTCAGTGCATGTATAATCGTTGCTAACTTGAGATCATGCGTGGGATAGTTTTTCTCGTGCTCGGTTAGTTTCTGGGACTCAAACTCCACCAAGCCCTCTCTTGCAAGCATCTGTGCATACCACAAATTCCTTATTTGGATCTGTAATTTGTAGTATTGGTGCATGTGTTAGCAACTGCTTAAGTTTCTCAATGCTAGCCTCAGACTCTTCAGTCCATTTGAACTTCTTACATTTCCTCTGCAATGATGTGATGGGGTAAGCAATCTGTGAGAAGTTCCTGATGAACCTCCTATAGTATCCTACCAAAGCCATGAAAGATCTCACCTTATCCACACTCTTAGGAGCTACCCACTCCATGATGGCCCTTATATTCTCTGGATCTACTGCAATGCCCTCCTTGGAGACAACATGTCTCAAGTAGTGTACCTCCATCTGAAGAAACTACATTTGTTGAGCTTAGCATACAACTGATGCTCTCTCAACAACCTCAACATTTTTGTTAAGTGCTCGACATGCTCTTCCTCATTGTTAGAATATATCAGTATATCATCAATGAACACAGTGACAAACTTATCCAAATATGGACGCAACACACTATTCATCAAACACATGAATGTAGTTGGAGCATTCATCAAGCCAAATGGAACAACGACAAACTCATAATGCCCATACCTCGTCCTGAATGTAGTATTTTATATCTCCTCCTCTTTGATGTGTACCTAATGGTATCCGGATCTCAAGTCAATCTTCGAGAAAACTGTTGCTCCCTTCAACTAATCGAACAAGTCATCAATCCTCAGCAAAGGGTATCTGTTCTTGATAGTCACTTTGTTCAACTTCCTGTAATCAATGCATAATCTAAGTGTACCATCCTTCTTCCTCACAAACAAGACCAGTGTACCCCAAGGTGATACACTTGGCCTAATGTATCCTTTGTCCAACATTTCCTTCAGCTGCAACTTTAACTCAACCAACTCAGGTGTGTTCATCCTACAAGGTGCTTTCGATGCTGGAGCTACCCCTTGCGCTAACTCAATAGAAAATTCTACCTCCCTATGATGTGGAAAATATGTAATGTCCTCAGGAAATACATGTTCAACACATCTGCATCCTCAGGCTCCTCACCCTTATCACTATAAATGTGTACGGAAAATAGCTTGCACCCCTTCCTGCGGCTAAGCTTTGCCTGCATAGTTGTCACCATCCTAACTAATGTGGCTTTATTCTTACCTTGCAAGACTCTTGGTTCTCCATTGTCATCAACACACTCAATAGATTTGTCATAGCAGTCAACCTTGGCTCTATGTAGATATAACCAATCCATGCCTAATAACATATTGTATGATCCCAACGATAATACATTCAAATGTGTTGTTGTGGGCATACCATTTAAGTCAAATGCGCAAGCTCTTACCCGATGATGCACTAGCTTATTTGTACCTATAGCAAATTGAACTAACCAAGACTTTGCATGCAACTCCTTATTCAACCCACACTTATCCACCAAGTTAGGACTAACATAGCTATAATGAGATCCAGGGTCAATCAAAATAGAAATAACTTGATCACAAAGGTTACAGTCCATCTCAATGATAGATTCTTGGTGCTCTACTTACCCATTGTCCACTACTGCATAGATACGAGGAATACTCTGGCCAACATCTCCAATAGTCTGTGCCTCCTATGCACTGTATATCTTGGGTCTACCACCTTGGTTCTGTAAACAATCTCTCCTGCGATGATCTTTGCCACAAGTCCAACACTCTATGGGCTTCCAAACTCCATCCTTGTTCTTATGTTCATCTCGATGTGCCTGTCCCTTATCTGATGCATTGAACCTCTTAGGTGGTGTAACGTTCTCCTTGTTATTTGTACCCTGTGGCCTTGCTCCCTTTTTATCCCATTTTCCTTTTTTCTTTACATTACCTCTCAAGTCTGTCTTAGTCTTAGTTTTGCGCTTTGATTGTTCATAGCAATGCTTTAGCTTTCGAATCGCCTCCTCCAATAATTAGGCTCATCAAATTCAATATTGTCTTTGAATGCAACCGGTAATCCACTAATGAATTTTTGAATCTTAGCCTTCTCCTCCTTGAGGTAAGGCACATACCTCAAAAGTTATAAGAACTTACTAGTGTACTCATCATTTGTTATGGATCCCATTTTTATTTCATAGAATTATTTTTCCCTGTCATCGAGGTATCTATCTGACAAATACTTCTTCTTGAATAGGTGCTCAAACTCACTCCAAGTGAGATCTTCCTCATCCATATCTCTAACATTCTTCACATCTTCCCACCAGATGTCTACTTTACCTTGAATACTGAAAGTAGCCACTCTAGATTTCATGTTCTCTGCATAGTCATGCAACCTGAAGAATTTCTTCATACAAAGTAGCCATGCTTCTGCATCTTGTGATCTCTTTATCTCTCCATCAAAAGTAGGTGGATTTTCCTTCTTAAATTCATCTGGCAAGTATCCCCTATCATTCCTCCTATAAGGATGATACCAATGATGATCATAGTGCCTATCTGAATCAGGACAAGAATCATACCTGTGTCTATCCATCCTCCTCTCTAGAGTGTCCAACAATCTGCCATCTCTAAATGTATCATATTTATCAGATTAATGACCACCATGCGATAAATACTGTTGTATGCCCCATTAATTTTATCTTCCTACTCATGACTGATTCGTAGTGGTCCTTGTCACTGCAAATCTGAAAAGCTCTGAAGTATTACTGCATTCATCTCTGCTAACTTTTCCTGTGATTGTATGATTTTGTCATTATCTACCTTACAACTCCTTATCTCCTCCTTTAAACTTCTCAATGTAATTGCCAAGTCATAGGGGTTCGAAACACCATATTGCTCTTCGGATTCGTAGGGAGAGTCTCTATATTCAACCATCTTGCTAGCCATTTGATATTTCTTCCTGCAAGGCATAATATGTCAGATAAACCAAATCAAAACAAACCAACATACCTTAGTATATCTCAGGGAGGATACTTGTCTGCAAGATTACCAAATCAACGTGATACACGTATAACATAATCATAACAACATATATGCATACACGAGTAAATGTATCAACTCATAAACATTACTCTAACTAGGATTGAGTCATGAATGCAAGGCCATATCAACAATGCATGTTATGACCTCATGCATGAAAACAACCATTACTCCATTTTACACATTTCCACATGCAACCAACTGTATGTGTAAACAATGCCAAACTAACTACAAATACACATAACCACGTGTAGTCAAACATAATCAATAAGTTCTTATAATCAAACTATAAGATTGATGCATGTAATCAAAATATTCAAAAATGTAGCCTAACATACAAGGATGTAAGTAGGTACCATGAAATCAACGTGTAAGCAATATATAATCCATACTCAGTTAGTCACATACTCATTTCAAATACATTTCATGAAACCAATAACAAATTCTCCATGATAACCATACTACAACCCTAATCAATCATTAAGAAAATGTAACAACTATATAAGTGTAAGAGACACACATGCAACTGACATGCGTGCATGACCAACACATGGCCCATCTAGTCCGAGGGGTGAACCATGTTTTGATACCAATCTGTAACACCCTCCTCCCACATATACCCAAGCAACCAGCCAACCAAGGTAAACATGCGACTTGAGGTTAGTATAATATAATTCGACCTCCTAAGTCACCTTAAGGACATGGAACCAACCGAAACACGCCATACAAACATCCAACATCATCAACAAAACCCTCAAAAGACAAGTCAGCCAACCAGACAGCCTATCCCTGGGTCCCACTGTTGTTTTAGGTCTCTTGGGCCATAGTCGCTCTCATGCTATGGGCAAGGGAGTGACCAGTAGCCTAAAGTCACTCTCACAAGCCTGCCTGCCAGTGACTGTGGACAAAAATTTTCATTGTTGTGCCATTGACTCCGAGATTTGAGCCACTTTTTCAGGCCCAAAGCCCAGGTCACGTCCCAAAACTAAACCATTTCTTCAAATCGGTAAATTAACATGGAAATAACATCATTAAAGTAAATACTTGTTCAAGGTTTTGACTAGATCCCTACTAGCCATGACATGCATTTCGTCAAACATATCATCGACATGTAATCTACAGGTGTAAATAACAGAATTAAGTGTAAGGATCTCATACTTATCTGAGAATCGTTATGAACCCTTATTTACTCATCCCATTTGCTACATTATCATCCATTAGGTCATAGACACATTATACAGTCACATACAAGTAAAAACATGATGAGATCCATACATAATTGTTGTCATAAAATGTGCATATAACCAGCATATTAGGAACAAAAATACAATAAACATGACAACCATCAAATCCATAAATACATCAATACCTTTACACATGGAAAATCAAGGAAAGGATTTCTCATTAATGAATGCAGTGAACCAACCAGAGATGGGACTACCACGTTCCACCATACCATAGAATGGCTGAGCCAGATCTCTCTTCAGTCATTCAACCCTGTGCCATATTCCAAGCATGAATGCGGGATCTCATAGAACACATCAATCAAAACTTATCCAGGGCTTCCAGAGGCCATCCACCTCAACCCATCAAACAATGATTCCACCTCACGATCGAACATCACCAAAACCATCATCAGATTGGTCTCCAGACAAGCCTTCCAGGGCTTCCAGAGTGTTTGTCCAACCAAGCCTTCCAGAACTAGTAACTCAACCCACATCTTATACAGGACTTCCAGAGCGTTTGTCCAACCAAGGCTTCAAGGACTAGTAACTCAACCCACCAAGGGATTCCAGAGCGTTTTTCCAACCAAGGCTTCCAGAGCGTTAGTTCAACCAAGGCTTCCAGGACTAATAACTCAACCCAATCTAAGGAAACATGAGAACCAACCAAAACAAAACAATTAAAGTAAACCTAAAATCATCGTGGCTATCCAGGAAATGGCAAGGCTAGGAAATCTATTGTCGATCCAAGCAATCCTCCATTCCAATGACAGATCACAACCAAGAAACCACATGCATATGTCATGCATGCCAAAACTAGTGAAGAAATCATACATGCAACTCGGTACCTACAAGAAAATATGATGTAGTTGCTGATGTCGATGCCTTCTTGTGATTTCCTGCTCTTCCTTTGCCTTCTTGCTCCAAAATCCAAGTATTCCACACCCTCCAAGAGTGCTCCAAGAAATCTCTAAGTATCCAAGAGTATGAGAGAGAGAGAGAGAAAATGAGAGAAATCCAACACTAAATTGACAAAAGGTTACCAATTGATCCTCATAAGCGTTTTTATGAATGAGGAATCTATTTTCTTCATTTTCCATTATTTTCCTTCATTTTCCTCCTCACATGAAACCTGTGACCTTTCACCTCCTTTTTCTCCTAATTTCCATTATTTTCATAAATAAATGTGCCAAAATTCCTTTTAATGCCTTAGCCATTGCCTTTGTCAATTTCCTTAGCCATAAACAACCAAATGAACACCCCCTAGGATGTCTTGCCCAACATTCAGCTTGGAATAAGTGTCCCAGTCATCTGTGGTTATTGTTTTTAACATTTATTACATGGAATTTTCACCAGGGTTGTTACAATTCCAAACATAGAAGAGTTATAAATAAGATTATGAAATAGAAGAAATAATAGGCACTAGAAAAACAATTAGGAAACCTATCATGTAGGAATCTCTCTAAATCTAGACAAGTAACATTGATCACAACAATTTATATTAATGTCAAAAGTCTACACGCTATACCAGGTTTTGTAAGAAATTTCCAAATCCTTTTCAATTACAAATTCTTTGTCTTTATAGATCACTTACAAACTGTAAGCAAGTTTCTAGCAAAGATTTAATTACATAGTCTAAAACTAGATGAGCAATTCTCTAATTGAAAACTGAATACATTACATCTTTCCATCGTAAACAAAAAGAAATAATATTTGTATTTGAAGATCATGTTGTTTTTGTAGTCATTACTGAAGCTAAGGATCCCCAAGTCGAATTTTATGAGGTGGCATCCAAGTCAAAGTTGATAAGGCATTTTTCTAAAAATAGAAAGTATTAATTCTAGCGAATTCCTGAAAAATAGGCTCCAAATATTCCTTCGTATCTCTTTAACCATGAAACCTGTGTAAAAACTGAGAGAGGTTTTTGTTAGTGGGCCCATTGTAAAAAAAAAACTCTTAGGGTTTTCAAAAAATTGTTTCCAAGTGTTTAGAAACTACGCCTAAAGTTACTTCATTTTACAGGAAAAACCAGAGTAAAATTGACCATTTTTACAAAAATGTGTTGCTACTCTGTTTGTTAGCACTTTAACCTTGTTTATTACAAATCATTGCTGACACTCCCATTGTCAACGCTTTAAAATTTTATTGTTTACAGATCGACACTGACACTAAAATTGTCAGTGCTTTAAAACTATAGAATAAAATTGTGATAACAATTTTCTTCCACTATGAATAGTCATCGGAAATCAACCTACATAATAACTTCCTCTGAGAGCTAGATTCACTAGAGATGGACCTTCCACATCTAGGCTACCATGATTAATAAGAGATTTAAATGTGACTCAATTGGCCAAATGAAATCCATTGATATTTTTTTTTCCACTTTGCCATTAAAAATTCCTTAGTTCTTGAGCAATAGCATTCCCAATGCCCACTAGAGCAAGCATGACTAAAAATTGAAATATAGGAAGTGTAAATAAACCATGTTTGATAAGAACCAACCTCCTTGTCAGATTTAGCCATTGGGTTCTCCATGTAGTGGAGTATGTTTTTAGTTTATCTAAAACATGTTGCCAAGAGAGAAATTTGAGAATGTTGGGTATGCCAAAATACTTGGAGAACATTCATCTTGAATAGGAATTCGAAGAATAATTTTAATAGATGCTTACCAATAGGAGCTTGCATTCCAAGTGAGAAGTAGAATTTCCTTCTATTTAACAAACCACAAAAAACCTTCACAAATTGATCAAGAATTGTGTTGAACCTAGTTGTTATAATTGTTAATGCACCTCCCAACAAGAGTGTGTGATCTATGAATTGAGTATGATTAACCTCCTTGACACCTTGTACAATTTTTATTCATGGATGGTTGCTAATACTTCTTTCATATTCAATCTTCTTGCTTAGGGACTCAACTAGTAGAATATATATCAAAGGGGACAGAGGACGCCCTTGATGGAGACTATGAGGGACTTTGAAGAAGCATAATTATCTACCACTGAACAAAGGTGAAATCTATGCATAGATTATACAAGTTGAGATCCATGTAGTAAAATGAGGAATAATACATAGTTTTAGAGGACATCAAGTAGGAAGTTATTCCTAACCTAGTAAAAGGCATTTGCCATGTTCATCTTTCTAATCATCCCATGTTCTCCTCTTTGTTTCTTGAGTGCCTTTCCTCCTAAACCAAGATAATATTATCTATAATTTACCTTTTCAAAATGAATCCTCCTCAATTTTCTAAAATTAGTTGTGGGAGAGGGGTTTAATTTTCATTGAGATTTATTATTATTATTATCTTGTATGCAACATTATAGAGAGAAATGGGGAGAAATCTATCGAAGTAGGATGGATTAACTTTAGTTGGAACTAGGGCTAGGAAAGTTGAATTAATTCCATTTTCAATATTGAAGAAATTATGAACATAAGAAACCATTCTTACCAAACCCTTCTTGATTATTGGTCATCAGTGCTCGTAGAAGTAAATAGAAAAACCAGTTAGTCTTGGAACTTTATTAGAGTCTAATGAGTCAAGAGCATCCCATACTTCTTTCATTGTAATTGGCATCAGCAGTGTATTACCTTATTAATTATCGATTATTATAATATGATTATCCTTATTATTCTATTTGTTTATTTACCCGTATCATCTTATTAACCTCATTTAGATTATAACTTTTTATTTTTTCCTTAATTTCCTAGAGTCTCTCCCCTATGTTCTTTCCTAAATTTTTTAAGGTTCTCCTTTATGTCTTTTATGCTCTATTTTTTCCTTAGCCTACTAATCTTTTGGGTATTTCCATTTTGTTCCACTTGCATATATTGGTCGTCCTATGTAGTTCTTCACTCATCAATTGAACGTGATAATAAATCTTGTTTTAGATTTGAAAAATCAACCACAAAAACGATGGAAATTCTGGGTTAGTATGTGGTTTTAAATTCTAACAACAACACCACCAACTACACAATATGCAAACAATAATTAATTCCATGTATGAAAGGGAGACCAAGATAGAGATCTATTTACTTTAAAAACTACAAATTAAAATAGAGAGAAGAGTAATGAATCTTGATTTAGATTTGAAAAATCAACCACAAAAATGATGAAAACTATGGATTATTATTCGGTTATAAATTATAACAACAACACCACCAACTACACAATCTACAAACAATAATTAATTCCATGTATGAAAGGGAGACCGAGATAGAGATTTGTTCACTTTAAAAGCTACAAATTAAGATAGAGAAAAGAGTGTTCGTGGGTAAATTCCTTTTGCGGGCAAAATCAATCTCCCTTGACCTAGTGGCTTAATTTAGAAAGAACCAAGACAAAACTGCAATGCTTTCCTTATAGATGCTTTAAATATGGGAAGAAAACCTACTTGGAATCCAATGCAAGCATCATAAGGGCATAATTCAAACTCTCCAAAAGCCAACCCAGACTCTACGGTAAATGTTGAATTTATAGGGTAAACGAGGTGGTTTTGGATTTACCATTATAGGGATTAGATCCACATTAGAGGGATGTAATTTCTAGGAGATAAGAGATAGGACCTCAATAGTAGGAGTTTGAGATTTTCTCCAATTTAAATAGTTAAAACCACTTATGAAGCTTCTAGAGAGAGAAAATTCAAAATTAATCTTTACTTTTCCTCATTTACCAGTGTTCATCATACTTTTTGGGAAAGTAACCTGCGCTGACCAATGTAGGTTGTCTTAAAGATAAGTGTGTTGATCCATAAAATTAGGGTTTTTATCCAATGTGATCCATGATTCTTGTAAGTTATGGAAAGAGAATGCTTTTGGATTTATAGGGGATGATTGAAAAGTGTCAATGGATGATGGTAGATCTAAGTTCAGGGCAATTTGTTTGGATGCGACAAAATGACCAATAGTAGGTTCCCCCTAAAGTACAAAGTCAGAAGTTGTGGCTAAGGAATGAAGTGCTTTACCATGTGAAAAGTCTAGATCAAGAATCGGCTGGTTGAGATCACCAATTGACTATTACAATACATTATCATCATGATCTCACTATTGAGGTAGGCATACCCATACTCAGCATATACACTAGTTTACATGTACAATGATCAAAGTGATGTCGACTGATGAAATATTGTCAATGCATGTTTGGATGACCCTTTGTATGACCATAACCATCATACTTTTTAGATCTTGTATGAATCCTGAAATCACGGCTCGGATGGATGAAACTAGATCTGAGGTCTTCTGCCTCGTCACTCGATAGTAAGAGTCTAACCATGTGAATAGATGTGTTGGAGTTGAACATGGTAGACACCATCTAATTTCCAGCCAATGATGAAAATTGTTAACAAATGCAAGGGGAACCATTGATAATGATAATGGCCCTCAAGGTACTAAAGCATAATCTATGAGGTGTGAATAAATGAGCTAAAGTCGAACACCACACAGAATATTTTGTTCAAAGGCCAATGATGAGAACCTCTTGCTGAAAGTTAGAAGACTTTCCAATGAGGTATGCAAGTACCAAGGCACTAAAGGGAGTTTCTAAGTCAATTTCCTAGATAATGAGAAAATGCCAATAGGAAGCGACCCATCATAGGAAGGCCTTAATGTATCCCCCATCAATGACACGAAAACAGGTATCAAGGTTTGAAACAAAATGTGATGACTTAGAGCTAGTTCAGGGCGACAAACATGAAAGAAGGCTAAATATATTGTAGTAGAAGTTAACTAAGGGTGGGCTTCTCTTGAACATATTAGCAACACTTTATGGAATTGGAAAAATTGACTCAAATACCCATCAAGATGACTTTCAATGAGGTGTGATAAACAGAGGCAAGCAGATTCCCCAACCTAAAACAATCAAAGGGGGGGAAGAGTGTCATGTTCAAGAGCGACTCGCTGCCATAAACAAGTTTTCATGTATTATTTACCCAATTCCCCACCATTTCTGACAAGTACCTCTTTATTTGTTTATAAGCTTGAGGAGGAAAATGTGTGCTTGACCTATAATTTCATCCTACAGATTAATCATTTTGAGTATTTTTAACGAACCCTGAGAAGGAGTGGTTCGATCTCATCATGTTTGATGAGTCCTTCGTTGTTTATGTTCTTACGAGTCCAACGAAGGTATAACTCGACTTCTTTTTCACATTTAGAGAGTTTGAAAAAGAGGAAAAAAAGAAAACTTTGAGAGGTTCATTTTCATAGATTTAGTCCCTTGGGCCCAAAAAGGCATAAAACAATACCCAGGAGAACCTTTTAGTCATGCTTGACTAAAGTATTCATTTTTTGTAAATAGTTCATCCAGTCTGGAAAAGGGTTAAACTTATAATGGGCAGACATCCTTTCATTTACTCTAATAAGTGTGAAAGAGACAAGTGCTCGAAAATCTTTTCATGTTTTTGGAGTCTAAAAAGAGCTTAAAGGAGAACTCCTCTTGGAGGAACGAGTGGTATAAAGGGTAGCAACTAGTTACCATCATGATGGAACTGCTCAAAACATGTAGAGGTCAAGAGGAAAGCTAATAAGGCCACTCATCATAGTGGTTCTTCCAACAAAGGGTAAAACACCAAGTGAAAGCGAATGATTGGCCAAGCCAGTGGTGACGATGGAATGAGAAAACCAAGGTTCATCTTGTAGAGATAGGCTAATAAAAAGTGGCAATCATGAGGGATAAAGTGTGGAATCCTTCCAGGGTAAAGCTAGAAATATGACAAAGAAGAAGACACAGGGCTCAGGTTTTAGGCCATGGCAGGTCAAAAGGAGGGATTCTGAAAAGATAATAAAAATGATTGCATGGATACCAAGACTAAGCTCAAAATAGTTTTCATTTTTTACACAAGCTTGAAACAGAGAAAAACTATGCTTGAGATAGGTTTTATTTTTACACAATATTGAAACAGAGAAAAATTATGCTTGAGATAAGTACATTTCACCCAACATAACGGTAGAGGCATGCCCCCCAAACCGTGCTTCGTCGCCAAACTCTTCTCATGGACTCATATAGACTACTTGTTACTGATATAAATTTTATGTTCACCATAAAGGAAGGAAGAGGATCATGTGATATGGGCGGATGAAATGAAGGTGACATAGAAAAAAAACCATGAGCATAGGTTTGCTTCATTTTTATGTGAGCTTGAAACATAGAAGCAACTATGCTCGTGGTGTTCTATTTCATTTTTTAATGAGCTTGACACAGTAAGATTACTCTTCTCATGGCACTATTTTACTTAATCATGGCTCCCAATATGCCAAGGCTCTAGAAGGAATACATATCAACTATTTGATCATAGTTCCAACATATTTTCATTAGATGGAAGAAGAATGCCCTGGAAGGAAGGAATATCAAGGGACTCAATAGGGATAGGAAGATCAGGCTCCAATTCCCCAAGTAAATGATTCACCATTTCACCTACCAAATCTAGGTCAAAAGAAGTTGAGTATACAGTGAGAGTCTCTTCTTCATTGGTGGGTGCAGGCATGGGACAGGTTGCCACATAATTAACCTGTGGCGAGGGGGATACCACTTGCATATTAGGAATGTTTAAGGAAGTTGGATGGTTGGCAATCAAATCAGGACCAACGAATGAAAGTTGGTCAATAGTCACAATTTTTCCATCATGTGGGAAAGACATCACTCGAAAGAGTGTGGAAATGACAATGTTCATGGCATAAACATAGTCTCGCCCAAGGAGAAAATTTAAATCCAAGGGGCCTTGGACTACCATAACATCAATACAAATATTTTTTCCTTCTAAGGTAATAGGAAGCTGAGGAAGGATCCCTAAAGTTTCACTGGTTATTCTGTTAAAAGCAAATAAATTATGAGTAACATACACAATCTATGGGGAACCTAAGGTTTTCCAAGCAGTCGAGGATAGAATTCTAACAAAAGCACCCCCGTCGATAATAGTGTGATATATATTCTTATCACAAGACTTCACCATGACTTGGAAAGGCATGTAAGAAGGGAGACGAGGCTTTGTCAATTGATTCCAATCAAAGGCAAATACTTGATTACTTATAAGGGGTTTCATGAGAACGGGAGAATTTCCCCCTTGTTTGGTAGGATTTGAAGTAACAAGAAGATCCTGAGTAGTATGAACTTCACTCTAAAAGGGGAGAGGACAATTGATGGAATATGGAATTGAGTTAACCACTTTCTCAACCAATTGTTGGTTGGAAAAGGGCTCATGGGATTCACGCGTAGATAGAGTGGGAATGAATGAATATAGAGTCGAATCAATTACTTCATCAACTAATGGAGGATTGGGGTAAATCTTATGGTGACCAGTTGGAAGTTGCCGCTGAGAAACAACAAGTTTTTCCAACAATTTGGAGTCATCATCCAAATGCGGGAAGACGTGAGTTTGAAGAATCCCTTCGCATAACCTACATGGAAATCTAACTTTACCCTTTTCTCCGGGAACCTTATTATCACTAGTTGATGGTTTGTCACTAGTATGATCTCTAGAGGTTGACGACAAAGGTTGATGTGAGCTTGTGGATCACACTTCTAATAACTGGGGAATGCTAGGACAATTTCTAAGATGGTGATCACCCTTACAAAATTTGCAAGGGACTTTGATATTATGGGACCTGTTGAAAGGTTTTTCAAAATTAGTTGCATTCATAGCAATGGTTGTTTGGTTGCCCCATTACTTATTTTTCTTCTTCTTCTTCTTAGCCTCCTAGTTACTAGCATTAAGACTTTCACCAGGCGAAGAAGAAGAAACAATGGGCGAAGAAGGAAAAGGGTCAATTTGGCGTTGGTGTTGTTCAAGTAGAGAATTTTGTTGTGGAGTAGTTTGGACATTCATAACCAAGGAGGATGAAAACAACCATACAGGCAAACCTATGGTAAATTCGGGAAAGGACAACATAGCCATATAAGGAGCACCAATATTTCCAAAATAAGGAAAAGGACCAGGATTCCCCTCAAAGGGGTTTCCTTGGCTAGCAAACTCTGGAACTGTTACCATCAGATTCAACCTAAGGTCTACTAAGTGTTGAATTTTCTAAGTCTATCCGTTAGAAAATTAATTTGTATTTTGTTGGTTTATTTCTTCTACTTGTAAATTATGAACAAGTTATTTAAAACATGTAAATACCAAAATAAACACAATACAGTCACAACATCTACAGATCAATAGCTGAAAGAAAAAATACACACAAGTGACACCATTATTTTCGGACAAATGTCCCCGGAAAAACCCAATGTGGGAAAATCGGTGTAGCTATTCTAAGGGTCTATTATTAAGTTGTATTTCCTTGAGTAAAAATGGGTGCCTAATCGGATCACCCGATAGAGAAGAAATACACGGCAACAATACCTCTCTATTCAGAAACAAGTGTTCAGAAAACCTGTCCCAAAACCCTCTCCAACGACTTTGAAGCTCAGCACTGGCCCTTCTAGCCTCTGCATCAACCCTAGGACCCTCTGCATCAACCCTCTGAGGCACTATGTAGCCTTTGGGACCCTATGTGTCACTCTTGCAGCCCTCTGCGTGGATGACGCAGTCCCTCTGGCCTCTACGATGTCTCTGCTGGGCTCTACATGGCCTTCTATGGTTGTTGCTGTCGCCCTATGCTTCAGCGCTAGTCTCTTGGCACTGTCTCTGCCTCTATGCCTCGTACTCACTGCCCCCCACTACTGATCATTGATTCAACTTTTCTTAACAACCCCGCTCTAGCGAAATGAATGACTGATCACTTTGGTGTGTTCTCCAACTAACCCACAAGCCTCTTCTTATACTTTTCTCATTGGTCCTTCAACAGACGAGATTAAATATCTAATCAATGGCTAAGATTAGATTTGGTTTGATACTTATCCTTTGGAACATTCTAACCCAGTTTTAGATTAATACCCATTAATATTTTATTTTTCCTAAGTTTAGACTTAGGAACTCCATTAAAAATATTAATTATTTTAATATCTCCCAAAGCAGTTAGAATCTGCCCAAACCCTTTCTAGGTCTTGGAGATCTCATGTGATTTAGCCTCTCCACCAATTTTCATGGCTACAGAACATCTGATGGTACCCAAAATCAACACTCCCTCTTAGCGAGCACTGTGCTCTAGTAATACTCCACACTAAGCATCACTCTGATTATCTGGCACCAGTACCTATGCTGATGCTACACCTCCTCGCCCACATCCTTTGCACTGTTACATCCTGTATTGCTACCCATGGCCCTACCACTGCCACTGTTGCATCTGTATGGCATCTCCCTCTACATTCGTGATGCTTCTGGTCCATACTCCCAACACTGCATCTGCATTGCATCCCCCTTTCATCATGTTGCATCGTGCTACTGCAACTGCTATTTCACTTCAACTCAATTACTAAGAAGTAAGTAATTGATCTACCCAACTTCTAACATCATTGTCAGGCTAGAAACACTCCCGACGCTAAATCTCCCTCTGTCGCTAACAAGTGCTCCCTCTACTGACCTCTGCACTGCTGCAACAAATTCCTGCATCTTGCATTGTTGCACACCTCTTTGTGCCATCCTGTACTGGTGCAACACTCTCTCTGCCTCTCGCACTGTTGCAGCCTACTGGCCTCATGCTACCCGGGGACTCTTGCACTGTAGCACTCTCTGCTGCTTGATCCGCATTTGTCTCTACCCACATCCGCCAATCCTGCTACTCTCTCTTCAAGGCTCCCATAGCAAGGTATAATCCAAGAGGTTAGGTACCCCAAGGATTCTTCCCCTCATCGCCTGTAGTCCTCTTGACTACATTTTGATGTCTCCCCACTTCTTATCTAGTGGCACATGAGCACTCATGCCACAATCGTCATCCTCCTCGACTCCTTTCTCTACCTTAGTTGGTGTTGCCTTAGAGTTAGACACCTCTCCCTTGTTCTTCTTCCTTGGACACTAGTTTGCATAATGACCCAGTTCCCCGCAGTGGAAGCACTTGACCTTGGAGAGGTCCTTCTCCTTCCTCTTCTCCTCCTTTCGCGTAGATGCCAAAGCTACATCATCTTCCTCTTCCTTCTTGATCCAGACTCCTTTACTACTACCTCTCTTCTTAGTTAGCCGTTTGATCTCCTCTTGGTGAGAGGTGCCCACAGTTCTTCCCAATTTGGAAGACTCAACCTACCCAGTATGCTTTGGAAAAATATCTCCCACTCCTCGGAGACTGCGTTAAGTGTGGTCCTTACCATCAACTCTTGATCCGGTGTGGCCCCTATGGCAGTCATTTGGTCCCAAATCTCCTGCAACCTGCTGAGGAACTGATCTATCTGCTCTCCCTTTTGCATCTGGTATGACCTTAGCTAATTCTCATGGAGAATCTTCCTCTACATGGAAGTATGCTGGTACAATGTCTTCAAGGCATCCCACATCTCCTTTGTTGTTTCCTTCTTGGTAATATGTTGGACCACATGATCCTTGACCCCATGAAGGATGATGCATTTTTCCTTGGCCATTGCCTCCTTGTACCTCTCATTATATACTGGGTCAACTGGGATAGCCTTTACTCTCAAGGTAAAGCCCTTGATGCGATGTCTGTCTAGAATGGGCAGGATCCTAGCCTTCCAGACCACAAAGTTGGATGATCCGTCCAACCTATCTTGATCCCTCATCCAATTCAAAGCCATCTCTCTGCTCTTCTCTGTCGACTCCTCCGAGTCTCTCTACTTCCACCTGGAAGTTCTCAGTTCGACTCTTGCTGAGTCTCTCTACTTCCCATCTGGAAGTTCTCGGTTTGACTCCTTCAATTCTCTCTACTTCCCGTTTGGAAGTTCTCTTCTGGACTCCCTCTGAGTCCGGATTTCCCTCCTGGAAATCCTTCTTCCAACCTTTAAGTTGCCCCTCTCCGATCGTCTGTGCAACTGCAACACTAATCCAGATTCCTTGGCTAGAAATCGGCCTTGGCAGCAACTCCCTCTACCTTGGTTTTTCCTTGTTATGTATTATTCTGACCACGGTGCCCCACCAGCTTTGCTCCTGCAAACTTCCCACAACTTCCTTCACCCCAACAATTGAAGGACTGAGCCTCTAAGATTTGCGCAATCCCAGCACCGGGAAAACACCGCCCTCATCCAATTGCATCAGCCCTCCTGGCCTTTGTGTGGCTTTGCATGAGCCTGTTTCTTCCCTCCTCAGCCTCTGCACTAGTCTCTCTCTGGCCCGAATTGATGATGCAGTCCCTCTACGTCAATCCTTCCTCTGTCGCTTTCTACAAGGATCAGCTCTGTCACTCGGGACAACTGAATCTTCTGCAAACGCTCTGCTCAGCTGATGCCTTCAACTTTCCTATGATCTGCAACCATGCTCTGATACCATGTTGAATTTTCTAAGTCTATTTGTTAGAAATTAATCTATATTCTACTGGTTTATTTATTCTACTTGTAAATTATGAGCAAGTTATTTAAAACATTTAAATACCAAAATAAACACAATATAGTTACAACATTTACATATTAACAGCTGAAAGAAAACAACACACAAGTGACACCGTTATTTTTGGACAAATGTCCACGAAAAAACCCAATGCGGGAAAACTAGTGCAGCTATTATGAGGGTCTATTATTATGTAGTATTTCCTTGAGTACAACTAGGTGCCTAACTGGATCACCCAACAGAGAAAAAAAATACACGACAGCAATACCTCTATATTCGGAAACAGGTATTCAGAAAACATGTCCCAAGAAACCCTCTCCAGCAACTCTGAAGCTCAGCGCTAGCCCTTCTGACCTCTGCATCAGCCTCCTACTACACTACATCAGCCCCAGGACCCTCTGCATCAGCCCTCTTAGGCATTGCGCAACCTCTGGGACCCTCCATGTCACTCCTGCAGCCCTCTGCATGGATGACGTAGTCCCTCTGGCCTCTGCGCTATCTCTATTGGGCTCTGTGTAGCCTGCTCTGGCTACTGCTCTTACTCTCTGCTTCTACATTGGTCTCTTAGCACTATCTCTACCTCTCTGCCTCGTACTCACTGCGTCTCACTGCCGATCACTTATTCAACTTTTCTTAGCAACCCCGCTCTAGAAAAATGAATGACTGATCATTCTGGTGTGTTCTCCAACTAACCCTCAAGCCTCTTCTTATACTTTTCTCGTTGGTCCTTCAACAGCCGAGATTAAATCTCTAATCAATGACTAAGATTAGATTTGGCTTGATTCTTATCCTTTGGAACATTCTAACTCAGCTTTATAGTAATACCCATTAATATTTTATTTTTCCTAAGTTTAGACTTAGGAAATCCATTAAAAATATTAATTATTTTAATATCTCCCAAATCAGTTAGAATCTGCTCAAACCCTTTTTGGGTCTTGGATATCTCATGTGCTTTAGCGTCTCCACCAATTTTCATGGCTAGAGAACATCCGATGCTACCCCAAATCAACACTAAGAAGTAAAAAGTGAGAAGTCAATCAAAGAAACAGTAACAATAAAAAGGGTCACTAGGTATGAAGGGATTACCAATTCACTATGAACTACAATATACCACTAATACGTGTAGGCAATCTTCCTGATTGTTGTGTTCGGTGTATCACAGTTAACAAGGTGGCCGACTCGGTTACCTAGGATTGGTTTGTAACCTAATGGGGAATTTCAAAATATACTTGGAGGTATGTGGAAGTGCACTCCATAATAGTGTAGTCTAATGTCCTGATATACTTTGATGTACGTGGAAAACCAACCATCCCCAAGATGTAACACTTACAAGTAATGATGACTTCCGTGTTTAAAGAGACCAACACGCTCTTCTAGCCTAAACCACTAAATGTGTCTTTAATGTTTCAAATGCTCCTTAGGTTCATTAATAAATTTTAATGTTGATCTTCATTAAAATTCCAGCTTCAAGGATCAAAACGAATTCACCTAAACTCCTAAAATGCAACTATCATGAAAAATGAACTCTTTTCATTTGATGAAGATCTAACTAAAGAAGGGAAGAAGTTTCAAATAATGATGCAGAAAAAAATAGCTTCCAAATAAGATCTCCAAATCTACTATTCTAATTCAAAAATTCAAAGCCCTAATGCATGAGAAAATGATTTTTTCTTTTTCTTTTCTTTAAATTTTAAAATGTAAAGAAAAATGAAAAGTGACAAGATTATTAAATCAAAGAGAATTCAAACAAATTAGAACTGTGATATGAACAACCCTCTAACAAATCAATAACCAAGTCAAATGATAAAAACCCCAATTGACAAGAAGAAGCAAATTCTTATCAAAAGGCAAATCACACTCAATTTCACACAAGTTGTTGACTTTACAGAGACCTTGCACATACCAGAGAATCAAGAAGATACTGCAAACAAAACATAATTCAAAGTTGTGAAAATTTCACCACTGAAATCCTATTGTAGCAATTCGAATTAGTTCTTCTAACTGTAAATTAATTAAGAGTTTATTTGCTACGGGAAATATCGAATAAATCACACAACAACCTTCACAAATAAAAAATATTGGGGAAGATAAAATGGAAACTAAGAAATTACTGCCACACACACACAAACAAAATATGTCAAAGTTATTTTTGGACAAAAGTCCGCGGAAAAACCTAACTAAGGAAAATCGATGCAATAGTTGAGGGTTTTTATTATTAAGCAATAGTGAGAAATTTTGAGTACAGCCTATGGATTCCCAACTGGAAATCCAATCTGATGCAGGAGCATGAGGCTTGGAGGCAAAAGGCTTTAAACTTATTCCCAAAATACAAAAAAAAAATGTTACAAGCAAAGGAGTGGGATCCTTCAGCTGTCAATTTACCAGCTTTCTAGATAGGATTTTGAGCTAGAATGTAGGGTTGAACGATTTTGTAATTAATTAGAGTAGTTTTGTTTTAAGTTGAGAGCTTTGGGGAGGATATTACTTAGATTTGGTATTGTATGAAAATAGGCAGATTCCATCCTGTGTTTAAGGATCTGATAGTCAGGATGGAGGAGTATATATGTATGTTTTGAATGATTGAACAAGGATTTTGACCGATTGGATTTATATTGTATTGATTAAGGAAAGAGGAGAATATCTCTGTGTATTGGTCAATCCCGGAGGCACTGTGACCTCTGAAACCCTTTCTATGCATCTGAACACCTGTTTATCTGTTAAATCTTGAATTTATACATATCTTTGGGCATTCTTGCATCGCTTAATTTTAAGTCTTTAAAACAGTGGTTCGGCCTAGTTTTCTAGCTAATACTCTGATAAAAGTCGATTTGAGTGTTTTCCTTCATATCGGCGTGCCTTTGTTTTCAATTTATGCATCATTTTAGTCCTGCAAGCCGAGTTTCAATTTACACTAAGAAACAGTGAAAAACATAGAATGGATTCGAAATCCGAATTTGAAATCTTATAAAGGGAGGCTTATATCCATATCGGGTCCATAAGGATATCGGATTGGCGCTTTAGAGCGGACAGAGCCTGGCTTGGAGGATTGGGACTATGCGATATGTGATTTAATCGCAACCGTCGGATCGTGATCAATCGCAACCGTTGGATCGGCGGAGTATAATAACGCATTGTTTTGATCGGTGCATCGCATAACTATTCGCATCGCAAGTTTAATCGGAAGGAGACTGGCGGGGATGCATTGAATCTGCCAACTGCGATCGCCAATAAGTGCCACAGTTATATCACATCGGGGAAACGTCGATAGCGAAGCACCGATAGTGTTGTTCCATTTCTTATGGAATAACCCGCCGATAGTGTATTTTTTCGTATAATTGCATTATTGCCCTTTTAAACAGCGTCGAGAGTGTATTACATAATTCCTATGGAATTACAGTGCTGATAGTTCTTTTATGTGGATTGTTGTATTCCTATGGGATTAACATCATCGATAGTGCTAAAAAGGCCTCTGTTATGAAATTGTACCCGATAACAAAGGTTGGGCCTATTAATGTAAAGGATTAGTAATAGTGGCTAAAAAGGGGAAATGTTAATAAAACAGTGAGTCTTAAATAGATGACTAACACTTCGCCTGGGATTGAAGAAAGGATTCCGCCTAAATTAGAGGAAATAGTATCAGGATTTGAGCGTCTTTCTATAACACTTGCACCCCGACCATCATTTGTGGTATCAGAGCAGTCTACAGAGGTTGAGCAAGATCTCAAGGAGCAGAAGAAGAAATCCACTATGGCTTTCAGAGTTGGAGGAAGAGGTGGTGGTCGAAGAAGAGGACGACCAGTTGCAAATGCTGAAGTGTTGGAAGTTGTGCAACAAATGCAAGCTAGACTGGAAGCAGTGGAAATGGGAAGAGATGCAGATGCTAGAGATGTTAGTGAACCTGAAGCTGAAGCTGCAGAAGAAGAACCTACAGATGTAACTCCTGAGATGAGATTCTTAAGGTCAGTATTGAGATCCACATCCAAGCCTAGACTTGAAGTCTCGAACTACACAGGAAGCTTAAGCCCTGAGGAATTGATTGACTGGATAAATGACATGGAGAAATTCTTTGATTATGAAGAAACAGATGAAGGAAAGAAGGTGAAGTTTGTTGTCACCAAACTAAAAGGACATGCAACACTTTGGTGGGATGGAGTGCAGACAGAGAGAAGAAGACTTGGCAAACAACCAATTAAGAATTGGAACAGGATGGTGGCAAAAATGAAAGGTAAGTTTTTTCCAAGTGACTATCAACAAACATTGTTTAGACAGATGCAGAATCTTAGACAGAGGTCTATGACAGTAAAGGAATACACAGAGGAATTCTACAAAGTAAGTATAAGAGCAGGACAGATTCAAGATACAAATGAGAAGGTTGCCAGATATGTAAATGGACTCAGAATGGAGATCCAAGATGAAATAAGTGTGTTGTCTCCTAAAATAGTAGAAGAGGCTTATCAGATGGTACTGAAGGCTGAGGAAAAACTCATGAGGAAGAATTTTTCCAGAAATAGAGGTACTTTCCGAGGAAGAGGAAGTCAAGGTAGTAGAGGAAGGTCTACATCACCTAAAGATGGAACTAGCAGCAGCTCAAATCAGCATGCACACATAGGAGGTGATGCAAGTGGCAGAGGGAGTTTTTCCAGAGGAAGAGGAGGCAGAGGCATAGGAAGAGAAGTCAGATGTTACAGATGTAACAAGCTAGGACACAGAGCTTATGAATGTCCAGAAAACATAGGAACAAATCAGAGGAATGCAATTGTTTCTAAGACCGAAGAGGAAGTAGCAAAGGTACCAGAGGAAGAAAATGTACCAGAGAAAGGTGAGTCTTTAGTAGTTAACAAAGTTTTACTAAAGCCAGCTAAGGAAATTGTTGAACCAGCCCAGAGGAAGACCTTGTTCAGGACTGTGTGCAAGGTTCAAGGGAAGTGTTGTCAGATGATAATTGATAGTGGTAGTACAGATAATTTGGTCTCCACAGAAGTGGTGGAGAAGTTGAAATTGAAGGTCAAGAAACACCCAACACCATATAAGGTGTCATGGCTTCAAAAGGGACATCAGTTGGTAGTGAGTGAGCAATGTGAAGTGGAGCTGCAGTTGGACAAATACAGTGATAAAATTTTGTGTGATGTGATGCCTATGGATGTGTGTCACATATTGTTGGGAAGACCTTGGCAGTAATAGAGGACTTATGCATAATGGAAAGTAGAACACATACAAGTTCAGTAAAGATGGTATCAATCACACATTATTGCCCATAGAAGAAGAGGATACATTAAAGAAACCTGATCCAAAGACCCTTTTGCTTAGTGGAAAGGAGTACTTGCAGTAGATGGAGGAAGATGAGGTAAGTTATGCATTGGGTTGCAAACCCAAGATGATAATTACTTCCACAAAAGTTTCTGATCTTCCAATTGAAATTCAAGAGATGCTGGAAAAATATAGTGATATCATTGTAGATTATTTGCCTGATGAGTTACCACCCATTAGAAAAATCAGCCATCACATAGATTTGATTCCAGGAGCAAATCTACCTAATAAAGCAGCTTACAGGATGACTCCCACAGAGAATGAAGAGATCAAGAAACAGGTACAGGAATTGTTAGACAAGGGATTGGTTAGAGAGAGTTTGAGTCCTTGTGCAGTGCCAACAGTGTTGAGCCCAAAGAAATATGGAGGCTGGAGAATGTGCACTGATTTGAGAGCTATCAATAAGATAACAATCAGGTACAGATTTCCTTTACCTAGAATTGAATATTTGATGGATTGTTTGAGTGGAGCTAGATATTTTACAAAGTTAGATTTAAAAAGTGGTTATCATCAAATCAGAATTAGAGAGGGAGATGAGTGGAAAACTGCTTTCAAAACCAATGAAGGATTATTTGAGTGGATGGTAATGCCTTTTGGATTGTCAAATGCACCTAGTACATTTATGAGACTTATGAATGAAGTTTTGAGGGAATTTATTGGTAAGTTTGTAATAGTATATCTGGATGATATATTAGTTTACAACAGATCTAAGGAGGAACATGTGAGACATCTGCATTATGTCTTACAAAGGTTACAACAAGAAAAATTACTGTTAAACTTAAAGAAATGTTCATTCATGAAGGAGGAGTTGGTGTATTTGGGCTTTGTTGTTTCTGCTGATGGATTGAAGATGGATCCTGAGAAGATCAAGGCTATTATGGAGTGGCCTTCGCCAAAAAGTGTCTTTGAGGTAAGGAGCTTTCACGGTCTTGCTAGTTTTTACAGGAAATTCATAAGGAATTTTAGTAAGATTAATGCTTCAATTATTGACACAATAAAGAAAGAAAGACAACCATTTAGATGGACTGCTGAAGCAGAAAAGAACTTCCAGTTGTTGAAGAGAAAGATTACTGAGAAACCAATTTTAATTTTTCCTGATTTTAATAAACCCTTTCAAGTGAAGTGTGATGCCAGTGGAGAAGCCATTGGAGTTGTTTTAAGTCAGGAGGACAAACCTGTTGCTTATTTTAGTGAAAAGCTGAATGAGACAAAGAAGAAATATTCTTCTTATGACAAGGAATTTTATGCAGTGGTACAATCCTTGAAGAAGTGGAGACATTACTTGATGTCCAAGGAGTTCATATTGTATTCAGATAACCATGCCTTGCAGTACATTATGCAACAGCCAAAGCTTAACCAGAAGCATGCAAAATGGGTAGAATATCTGCAAAGTTTTAATTTTGTATTAAAACATATAACTGGTCAGTCAAACAAAGTAGCAGATGCCTTAAGTAGGAAAAGCATGTTAACTCAAGAAAGTCAATTTCAAGTGTTGGGTTTTGATTTTCTTAAAGAGTTATATGAGAAAGATTCAGATTTTAAAGAGGCATTTGAAGCTTGTAAGAATCCTGTTTTGTTAGACAGAAGCAAGTGGCTAGATTATTTCCTGCAAGAGGGACTGTTGTTCAAAAGAAATCAACTGTGCATACCAAGTTGTTCCATGAGGGAGAATTTTCTCAAGGAGAAACATAGTGGAGGACTTGGAGGGCATTTTGGTGCAGACAAGACTTATGAACAGTTGAACAGGTTTTATTATTGGCCGAAGATGAGAGCTGAAGTGGAAAAGTATGTGAAAAATTGCAAAGTCTGTCAGTATGCAAAAGGAAGGAGCCAAAACACAAGTTTGTATGTTCCATTACCTATTCCAGATAGGCCTTGGGATATGGTAAGTATGGATTCTGTGTTAGGATTACCAAAAACTCAAATAGGACAAGAGGTAAAGCAAAAACTACAAGACAGCAACATCAAATACAAGGGCAAAGCAGATTTGAAGAGAAGAGAAGTTAATTTTTAAGTTGGGGACTTGGTTTTAGCACACCTAAGGAAGGAAAGATTTCCAAAAAGGGAGTATAATAAATTGAAGTTTAAAAAAATTGGGCCATGCAGAATTTTCATAAAAAATTTTGCAAATGCATATGAAACTGAATTACCCCCTAATATTGGAATATCTACAATTTTTAATGTTGTTGACTTATATAGGTATGAAAAAGAACAGGCAAAAGACACAACAGAGGATCAAGAGGAACAAGAGGTTGATTGGGTGAAACAATTACCTATAGCAAAGGAATTGAAGCCAAAGAGGATTTTGGACAAGAAACTATTGAAGAGGACAAGAGGACAGGAGTACTTTCAGTATTTGGTCAAATGGAGGGATCAACCAATTGCTGAAGCTACTTGGATGACAGATGCCATGCTACAGAAGTTGGGTAGTTCTGTAGAAGAGCTCATGGACAGGAGCCCATGAAGAATTTTGTCCTCAAGAGTCTGATGCAGGAGCATGAGGCTTGGAGGCAAAAGGCTTCAAACTTATTCCAAAAATACAAAAAAATGTTACAAGCAAAGGAGTGGGATCCTTTAGCTGTCAATTTACCAGCTTTCTAGATAGGATTTTGAGCTAGAATGTAGGGTTGAATGATTTTGTAATTAATTAGAGTAGTTTTGTTTTAAGTTGAGAGCTTTGAGGAGGATATTACTCAGATTTGGTATTGTATGAAAATAGGCAGATTTGATCCTGTGTTTAAGGATCTGATAGTTAGGATGGAGGAGTATATATGTATGTTTTGAATGATTGAACAAGGATTTTGACCGATTGGATTTATATTGTATTGATTAAGGAAAGAGGAGAATATCTCTATGTATTGGTCGATCCCGGAGGCATTGTGACCTCCGAAACCCTTTCTATACATCTGAACACCTGTTTATCTATTAAATCTTGAATTTATGCATATCTTTGGCATTCTCGCATTGCTTACTTTTAAGTCTTTATAACAGTGATTCGACCCTGGTTTTCCAGTTAATACTCTGATAAAAGTTGATTTGAGTGTTTTCCTTCATATTGGCATGCCTCTGTTTTCAATTTATGCATCGTTTTAGTCCCGCAAGCCAAATTCCAGTTTACACTAAGAAACAACGAAAAACATAGAACGGATTCGAAATCCGGACTTGAAATCTTATAAAGGGTGGCTTATATCCATATCGGGTCCGTAAGGATATCGGATCGATGCTTTAGAGCGGACAGAGCCTGGCTTGGAGGATTGTGACTATGCGATATGCAATTTAATTGCGATCAATCGCAACCATTGGATCGGTGGAGTATAATATCACATCACTTTGATCAGCGCATTGCATAACTATTCGCATCGCAAATAGTTATCGCATCGCAAGTTTTAAGCGGAAGGAGCCTGGCGGGGAGGCGTTGAACCTACCAATTGCAATCGCTGATAAGTGCCATAGTTATATCGCATCGAGGAAACTTCGATAGCGAAGTGCCGACAGTGTTGTTCCATTTCTTATGGAATAACCCGCTGATAGTGTATTTTTTCTTATAATTACATTATTGCCCTTATAAACAGCACCGACATTGTATTACGTAATTCCTATGGAATTACAGTGCCGATAGTGCTTTTATGTGGATTGTTGTATTCCTATGGGATTAACAACGTTGATAGTGCTAAAAAGGCTTCTATTATGAAATTGCACCCGATAACAAAGTTTGGGCCTATTAATGTAAAGGATTGGTAATAGTGGCTAAAAAGGGGAAATGTTAATAAAACAGTCAGTCTTATATAGATGACTGACACTCCGGCTGGGATTGAAGAAAGGATTTCGCCTGAATTAGAGGAAATAGTATCAGGATTTAAGTGTCTGTCTATAACACCTGCACCCCAGCCATCACAATCAACCAAATAAACCGACTAAAATATCTGGGAGGCAAATACCTCAATACCATCCCTGATGTTGCTTCAACAACTGAAAAAATTGGCCAGTCGTACAACCTCTGCTTGGTGTTTACACAGACCCCAACTCGCTAACCCCAGAAATACAAGGAAAATTGACGTCCTGGATGACTCTGCCTCCAGGATAAATTCGCCTAGCCTCCTGGAGAATTTTTGGACCAATAAAAATTGAATTTCTCTTCCCTTCAACAAAATCAATCTCCCTCTAAAGCCTTTTGCGCAATTCTACTAGGAAATACGAACCTTTTGTTGTTGACTCTCCAGATCTAAAAAAAAAAAAAAACCCTTGGGACTCACTATCCCTGCTCCTCTTTGTCTCTTTTTCTTTCTCTAACTTGAGTTCTTCCAACAATTGTTGCTTCTCTCTAGAAATCAAATTGCCACAGGAAATCAATCTCTGTGTGTATATGTTCCCCATCTACACATCGACTTATTCTTATAATATTTTGTTGGGACTCCAATGATCAAAATTAAATCTTAATCGATGCCTATGATTATTTCCCAGTCGATCCGTGTGAGTTTCTAGATGATTCACACCTTATCTCAATTAATTTTGATTCATTAACACCTTTTCCTAAGTTTAGACTTAGGAAATATTTAAAAATAGGTTAATAATCTAATTGAGACACTTCTAGGTGGAATTTCCAAAAACTATTTTTGGGTTCTAGAGAACTCATCTGTTTTAGCCTCTCCATAAAGTTGCGAGACTAGAACACCTCTAATTCTACAAAAACTATCACTCCCTCTTAGAGAGGAAGGTGTTCTAGTGTTGCACCATTGCTACAACACCCTGTCTCTATATCACCCTCTATCACATTATTGATGTCTTTCTACTACCCACAAAATACTATGTAACTATGATATTGCATTTGTGTTGCTTCTGACATTGTTGTACTGCTTTCAACTCTGCATATGCACTACATTTCCCACTCATATGTTGTTGTTGCAACTGCAACTACTACAAATGAGAAGCATCCAAAATATTGAATCAATTATGTCTCTTTGTTGCATCTGTCTCCTCAGTCTTGACTGCTACTAGCATCTACACTATCCACTGAAGAATTTGCGTTGCTTCTAACTCTGGACTAATCCACCTACTCTTTTGTTAACATTTCACTGCGTTCCTCGGCACTTGACTGCAACTAGTCACTCAGGAATCTAGTTGCATCACTGATACTGATCCATCCTGCTACCAAATATTGTGGGCCCTTGTAGCAAGGTATTGATCCATGATGAGGACACCTCAAGGATCCTACCCAAGCTCTGAAACTCTGGGACTATAACTCCATATCATCCCACCTCATCCGTGGAGGTATAACTGCAAAAATGGAAAAATCTTCCTCCAACCTAGAGGACAACTTGTCTATCTCTGCAGACACTACTCCCTGGTCTTTCTTGTCCTTCTTTTTGAGAGGACACAGGGTACTATAGTGGCCAAACTCACCACACCTAAAGCACTTGACCTTAGGTAGGTCCTTCTTCTTCTTTTCCCCTTGACCCTTTGAATCTAGGGCCATATTCTCATCCTCCTTCTCACCTTTCATGCCCTTGCTTCTTCTTCCATTGATGTTTCTCTTCAACAGAGCTCACCTCAACTCCTCCTTTTATAGGTTTGACCACATCCTGTCCCATCTAGGCAATGTGTCTCTGCCCAAGATACTTTGGAAAAATACCTGTCACTCTTTTAAGACATTGTTTAGTGCCAAACGTACAAGCTCTGTTGGTTGAGGTGCCTTTGTGATGGTTGCAAGCTTATAACAAACCTTCTGAATCCTGGTGAGGAAGGCATTTATGCTTTCACCCTTCTGCATCCTAATGCTCCTTATCTTCTCCTAAAGGAACATCTTCCGCTACTCGGAAGTACTCTGATATAGCTAAGAGAGAACATCACACATCTCCTTGGTCATTCCTTTGCCTGCCACATGTGAGACTATATGATCTCGGACTCCATCCAAGATAAATTGGTTCACCTTCATCGTCTCTTTCCTGTACTCCTTCAATTGATTTGGGTCCTGTAGTGCAACCACCACATTCTTTTTGTAGGTCTTCAGGCCATATTCATCTAGAAGGAAGGACATCCTAACCTTCTAGATGACATAGTTGGAGGCTCCGTCCAACCTGCTACACAAAAATATCGTCACCATGATTATTTGCAGTCAGTATGGGTCTGTCATCACTTGTACTGTCCTCCTAAGCAAGTCTAAGACCTCAGCTCTTCAAATCAAGCTTTGGAAGTGGGAGAAAGACATTAAAAATCAATGTAACTCTGGTTTCGCACTTTCTCTCATGGTCACCTGCGGTCCCGCACCTTCTGTGTATAAAAGCTGCGTACCTACCCGCTCTGTTCCTAACGGTGCAGGTGCGGACCCCTGTGAAAGTCAAAAGGCGCAATTTTTATCTTAAAAAACTTACTTTGGGTTAATTCTAGAGTTTTCTAGAAGGAATTTTGACGTGGATTGTTCGCTCTGAGGTGGTTCATGCATCCCAAAAGAGAAGGAGCTAATCCCTTGACTAAAGGAGCTATCCCTTTGAAGGAGGGCTTTATCCCTTTGAAGGAGGACCTAGTAACTTCCCTCCATTGCACTATAAATACATGCATTGGGGTGAGGACTAGGGAGGTTAGAAGCTGAACATTTTGAGGGTAAATGCTGGTGAAATTAAGACTCTTTGGTTGAGCTTGAGAGGAGAGATCACATACCTCTTGGTTCCATTGGAGAGTGAGTGAAACTTGTCAAAGTAGAGGAGACATCTTGTTGGACCCTGGGAGCAGCTTGTACAGCGTCAAGGCAAAGGTTGTAAAGTTCTTCTTCTTTTGAATTAATACAATCAAACTCATTTTTCTCAACAAGTATCTTATGTTATTTGTTTCATGGACTCCTTGACTTTCATGTTAAATATGTTTTATGCAATTGGTTTTTCAGGTGCTATTTAATTTGTTTCCCTTGTTTGTGTTTGCAGATTCGCGAAGAGGAGCTCATTTGGGTCAAAAGAGCGAGGGCATCCACAAGCTTGCGTTGGACCAAAGGTAGGCCCTAAAAACACTTGTTTGCTATTGTCTATTGAAGCATATTTAGAGAAAGATAGTGTCTGGTTGGTTTGCTTGTCGTTAGGTCTTCTTTAGATTCTAGGAAGGTCTATCTTGTCCGCAAGATCGACACATTCCACGCAACAAAATGGCGACTCCACTGAGGACTTGATTGTTTTCTTTGTCTATACTTTGACCTGAGAAACTGTATTTTTTGTTTCTGTCTTTGACTTGATGATTGTGGGATTGGGTGAATTTACTTAATTTTGAGTTAGTTTTCATTTTTTATAGTTTTGGGAGAGGTACGCACCCTCTGATTTAAGCACAGTGCGTACTTGTACGCACTTTTGCTTTGTGCATAGAGCGTAGACGCACCTGTGTAAACAGGTTGCCTGCGTACCCTGTCAAAAATTTGGAAAATTTTAAATTTTCCTCTTTTTTATCAGTTTAGAATTTGTTTATAGGTTTTAGCCATTGTCCAGACCTGCTTGTTCCCTGTCAAAAACTTTCCTTGGTTTAATTTCATTAGCATTAGGGTTTTAGGTGGAATTCCTAGGAATTTTGCTTGTTGGGTTTGTTTTTCGTTTTTGGTTGTGTAGTGGCTCTGAGCTTAGAAGCCGTAGGGACCTTAGATTACCTTGGTGTCTACCAGTCTTCTTATGAGTCTGACCATTTATGAAATCTCCCCTTGTTGAGGAATTCGCTTTGAGTTTTCTCATTTCAAAATTTCGAAAAGCTTGTAGTTGAAAGTTTGGAATTTTCATTTTTTAAAAAGAAAACGAAAGATTGGTTGTTTTTTGACTAATTGTGATTCTGCATAAATTAGTCCTTAGCTCACATTTAGCTAAGTAAAACATCCTCAAAAATACTTTTAGTAGGCTTTGACTTCAAGTAGCTTTTTATAGTTTGTAGCTCTCAAAGTTAGTCATTTTCATTAGTTTTGAGTGTCTTATTTACAAAATATAAAAAACAAAATCTCTTTTGGAAAAGTTTGTCTTTTGTAGTGATTGAGCGCTTTGAAAAGAAAAGGGAAAATTGTGTGAAATAGCTATTTGTCTCGTTTTGAGTGCTTTGGAAAGGAAAAGCTCTTCTTTTAATTTGTTTAATTGAGAAAGATTTGTGTTTACAAAGTATTTGCATTCTCAAACTCTTTCTTAGTTTAGAAGTTCATCGAAGAGAAAAGATTGTTTAAATCATCCTAGGTGCATCTTTTTAGTGATTTCGAGTCGAGTCTTTACACCACAAGTTTCATCTCCGCCACCTCTTGACTTAAACAACAACCACTAAAATTAACGCTTAAAGTAAAATTCACTTAGTAACATTTTATTTCTAGGGCTCTGATACACCAACTTAGCTTAGGCTAGTGTCTTGGAGTAGGAGAGTAATTAACTCTCCAAGACAGTAAAAACAAACAAGTAGTTGTATCTTGTGGTAGGAAGAAATCCAATTGTTGCATTTATGCTCTGGGAAAGCTCCTCTTAAAGGAGAAGCACGAGATCGTGTCTGAACCAGTGTGGGAATCAATCCTTCCTCATTGGGAACGACGCCAGATATTCATGTATTAAAAACGGTAAACCTCGAATTAACCATTGTCGAGGAGCCTGGGGTCACTTGTTGGTAAACCTTGGATTATGTCAAGGAGCCTTCAAGGGGATTGAGCTTGCTACTCTGCCCTTGCGTACGTATCGGATCGTAGACTGTTCCCCCAGGTGTATTTGTCTCAGTTGGTAACCTTAGTGGCCATATTCTTTAGGTTTCTTCCTAAGGTGACAGTGGTGGGAAGATCCCACTGTACCTGGAGCAGACGTCGGCTAGACTCACTTGGATTTTCTGGGGGGTTCACTTCACTCGAGACGGTTAAGTGGAGGAACTTGGTCCAGTCTATTCATTAAGTAGGTTGTCGGGGTAACTGTTCCAACCGCCATTTCTGTATTGAATTCTGCGACGTTGGATTTCATCACCAACTAGTGTTTTCGGTCCAGAAAGTTACTGTTTGTGTGTGTTTGATCTCTAGATTCTTTAGGTGTGTGATTCAAATTTGTTTGGTTCTTTAGAGGCTTTAGGTGTTTTTCATTGAGATTTTACTTTGTTTGCATGTGAAGTAGTTAAAAGTTTTTAACTGTGGCTGAATTACCAAGACAGTCTCGTAGACTTCGGGGCCAGTCTCCTGAGTTTGTAACCGTGGTTGATTTATTGAGGAAGTCCCGTAGACTTCGGGGCCAACCTCCTGAAGAAGTCCCCAGCCATCTTGAAGGCTTGAAATTCCTCGTAACTCCTAGTGGCAGTAAAGTTGGGTCACCTGAAGAAGGAGAGTCTTCGTTGGTTGTACATCCTGATTACCAAACTCTAGAAACAGGTTATAATCCTGAATCTATTTCGGTTTCCGAACTTGCTGGTAGCTTTTCATCTACTAGTGATATAGGTGAAGAACCTGAGATATCTGAACCTGTTACTCCAACATCGGGGTTTGTCTCTCCAACTTCTAGTGGCCCTAATTCACCTAGGGTAGAAAGAGTAATCACCGAAAATCTTCCTTCTGGTTTGATAGCTATTGAAGAACTTGCTTCGGAAGAAGAAGTAGGCATCCCTATCCCTGAAAATCAACCTGTTATTGATCTAAGGGAGTGTGAATCATTTTTTTACAGTCCACCTAGAAGTACTACTTGGTATCTTTCTTTGACTAATTATTTGGAAAACCCAGTGTTAAGTTTTTCACCACCTCGTGCTCCTTATCATCCTAGAGGTTTTTATACTCTCGTAAATATGTCAGGTCAGTCGTCCATGTTTACTCAATCGCCTGAATCTTTTTTGTACGGCGGTCCTTCTGTTCCCTTTGGGTATCAATCACTTTCTGGTACTTTTTCGGGAGCATCTCCTCAACCCATTGAACAAGGGTTATTCATTGGAAGCAATGGTGCAAAGTCGTTGAGCGTAGAAGACATTCTTATGATGTCAGGTTCTATTCCCAATTCTCAACATCAAGGTGGCCAGTTACCGCCTGGGGGCAGCCTCAATTAACGCCTGGGGGGCAACCTCAAGGTACACAATTTGCATCTGGGGGGCAACCTCAAGGACAGTACGTGCCTACAGTACAATACGTTCCTCAAGGTCAACCCCAGACTCAATATGTACCCCAAGGTCAACCTCAGCATCAATTTATACCTCAAGGTCAACCCCAGTATCAGTACATGCCTCTGGGGTATCTACCCCAAGGTCAGTACTCGAACCAAGGTTTCCAACCACCCCAAGGTCAATCTTATGTTCAAGGAACGGGAATTGTACCTTTCAATTATCAATCCTACCCTCAACCCAGTTATGGTCCTCAATATTCTCAACCTATTATGGGTCAGTACCCCGGAATGAACATAGTGTGGGATCCATCGCAAACTCAATAGGTGTTGCAGCCAAATGTACAGTTGTCATCTCAAACTGGACAACCCTTAGTTTCTGGTTCACCCCAGCAACCAGTCCAGTCTAATATTCAAACTTCTGTACCTTCGGTAGTTTCTCAGTCTGGGCCTACTGCACCTCGTACTCCATCTCAAACGACTGCTGCAACTGCCGCAATATCTGTTCAATCTATCCCACCTACTTCTGGAGTATCGACAGCTCCAATTTCTACTGTTCCTGTATCTACTCCTCAAACATCTTTACCACCGTCTGGATCCACGATTCAAACTACGGTTGAGATACCTGTAGGACAACCTGGTTTAAGTACGGTTGTCACAAGTCAACCTCAATTCACCTATCAACCGTACCAGGGATAGTACCAATTCGGTCATGCTGTCCAGCAGCCAGTTTATTAGTATCAACCGTATCCTGGGTACACTTATCAACAACCCCAGTACGGTCCGGTTAATCCTGGTTTTCCGGGAGGATACAATATCCCGAACGCGATTCCTATTCCTAGTTATCCTAGATATCCTCCTCCTAGGGCTGGTCTCATGACCCAGAGTTTTAGGGTTCCTAATCGGCAGTTACCATTTATCGCAACTTTGGACTTACCAGACTTGTCGCGCCTAACGAACGATCCGATTAATTATCTTCCATTTTGGCCGCCAATGCCAAATAAGTTGCCCAGTGACATTCCCAAGTTCGAAGGTAAATCTGGAGAGGACCCGTCGAACCATGTGATGACTTACCACCTCTGTTGTGCGTCTAATTCCATCACAGATGATTCGATCCGTCTTAGACTTTTCTAGCGCACTCTAATTGGTCTCGCGGCCAAGTGATACATTGAGTTACCGCGAGGCACTTTTTATAATTTTAGTCAGTTAGCTACCTCGTTTTTAACTCATTTCTAGTTGCGAGTCCGATATGACAATGGCACGGAATTGTTAACTTCGCTAAAACAATCGACATCCACGTATATTTCAGATCATATTCATGAGTGGAGACGTCGACGACGTTTAGTGAAGGTATTTATTCCGGATCAAATCTTGGCTGAGTGGTTCGTAAAATTTTTGTTGCCAAGGATCACTGAAGATGTTGCTAAAGCCGGAGTTGTTACTGAGGAGCAAGTGATTGCTCAAGCACAATACCTTGACTTGGTCTATACTCAGTCAGGTACGTTACACGAAAAGATCCCCGATCTTCCCAAGTCAAATCAAATCACTGCAGCTCCTTCGGGATCTCATGCCGCTAACGGTATGATTGGTACGGTTAACACTAAAAGTAAGAAGAAGTCTTCCAAGAATTCTTCTCCTATCATAACCTTGCCCGATTCCTCGACAGGAGATTCTTCTGCAGAGGTTTCCGCTGATATTCACGTTGTAGAATCATCTACGGTTAAATCAAAATCCGGTGGGAAGAAGAAAGGAAAGAAGAAGAATAAAACGGACAAAAGTTCAAAGGAGAAACCTGAAAAGGCGGAATCCAATGATGAAAAACGCAAACCTCGTTATCCATGTCTCATTTGTGACGAAGAACATTTTACAAGAGACTGCCCTCATCGAGCAGAGGTTGCGAAGATCGTCAAAGGTTCCCAAACTCCTGCTGTTTTGAAGGATCCATTTCCAAATCAAGATAGCAAGATGATAGGTTCTTCCTCGAGTGCCAATGAAGAACCCATATTGATGATGTCCCATGTAAGGATTGCGACTCGATCACAAGATTATGGCAGTAAAAGTCCTATTGATGGTAAAGAAGCAGAATCTTCTCATTCTAATCCATCAACCTCAGCTCCCGGTTCCGATCCACTACAGATCGAGAAACCTAATCCAGACTTAGTAATCAAACCTCCCACCAAGGGTGTACTTCGAAGGTCAACTTTCAATCCACATGCGAGAGCGGCTCAGAATTATAACATTGTTGAGGATTTAGCTGTTTCACCCTCAGCAATGTCGGCTTTGGAAGTGCTGCAATCATGCCCAGCACAACGTAAATTACTTTTATCGGCTATAGGAGCTATTGATGTTCAGGACCCAAACCTAATAATCTTTGATCTAGAAAATAGTACACCGCATTTGCCTCATCAAATGGCTTTCCAGATCCCAGTGATAGTCAAAAACAGGCCTATTCATCGGACTATAATTGATGAGGGAGCCTCAACGTGTATTATGTCGATACAGTGTTGGCGATCGCTTGGTTCTCCTTCACTAAATCAATCCCCGACAATTCTTAAGGCCTTTGATGGCCGTGGGTTTCATCCTTTTGGCATTCTACAGGATTTGCCTATAGGGGTTGAAGGAAAAACTGTTAGTCTAGATGTGGAGGTGGTTGATGCCCCTCTAGACTACAACCTTCTCTTGGGTCGAAGTTGGTCTTACGCTATGACAGCGGTCGTTTCATCGGTCTTTAGAGTCATAAAGTTTCCACGTAATGGAAAGATCGTAACAATAGACCAGCTGGCTTACTTTTCATCTGACCCAGCCTCTTCGGAGAGTATTCAGCACGTCGATAAAATGACTATCCCATATAAGGATGTTGGAGTAGGATTAGTTAAAGATGCCGGTTTACTGGGAACTTTTCCTTTTCCTCCGATCAACGCATCATCTTCATTTGCAACTATTCATATGATTACATCAGACACTCTTTTTTATGACGATCCTTGGATCGTTCCTTCTGAATCTGAAATAGACTCATTTGGTAATTCCATGCCTTTGAGTCCATATGAAATTGCCTATGAAGCTGTGCAGTCTTTTGCCGACCCGTGTTCAACCGAAAATGACTTAATGAATGTGGTCCGTGAGGAATCACTTTTCACATCAACCTCGGATTTAACTACGTTTTCTGAACTTGTTCACTCTGATGAGAAAATTCGTGAAATCCTATGTGTAGATGATTTACCATGGGAAGATCTCCATCACAGATCTTCGTTTTTACCTGAGGATGATCGTTTTGAAAATGATTTCTCATCAATCTTTACGACTGAATATGTCAAGGAACCTCAGAATCCAATGAAACATCCCGATTCAGAGTTAAATTTGGGAAACATCTCTCGAACTATTCCCATTGACATTTCGGTTAAGCCCAGAATTGTTGAGAACATTCATATAGGTGCCTCGTGTACAGATGACGAAATTCAATTATATAAGGCCCTATTTCAAGAGTTTCGCGACGTGTTTGCCTGGTCCTATGAGGAAATGCCAGGAATTGATCCCGCAATTGTTGTTCATGAGATCAATACCTACCCGAACGCTAAACCCGTCCGGCAACGTTTGCGTCATATTCACCCACGAAAAGCTGCTGCAATTAAAGAAGAAGTTGAGAAACTGTTGAAAGCAGGTTTCATTTATCCGATCCCGTTAACGGATTGGGTATCGAATATTGTTCCGGTTAACAAAAAACAGGGGACAATAAGAATATGCATCGATTATAGGGACATTAATCGAGCCTGTCCAAAGGAAAATTACCCAACTCCCTATATCGATCAAATCATTGATGATTGTGCTGGCAGCGAAATATTTTCCTTTATGGACGATTTTTCCGGATACAATCAAATCAATATTCTACCTGCCGATCAACCAAAAACGGCTTTCATTTGTCCATGGGGGACATTTGCTTATTGCAAATTACCTTTTGGGCTTAAGAATTCCGGAGCAACTTTTCAGAGGGCGATGTCTTATGCGTTTCATGACATCAAGCACATTGTGCAACCCTACCTCGATGACTTGCCTGCTCATTCACTACATCGAGCTGATCACCTCGTCCATTTACGAGCAATCTTTATGAGGTGTAGGCATTATCGTATT
This sequence comes from Pinus tabuliformis, assembly GCA_031772625.1. Taxonomy (NCBI): domain Eukaryota; kingdom Viridiplantae; phylum Streptophyta; class Pinopsida; order Pinales; family Pinaceae; genus Pinus; species Pinus tabuliformis. The sequence goes on along the minus strand of CM062818.1, from coordinate 209,097,387 downwards.
CGGTTGAACCCACACAAATGTGTCTTCTGTATAGAAACGGGCCGATTGCTGGGATTTGTAGTTTCGAAAGCCAGCATTCGCGTTGATCCCTCGAAGGTCGAAGCTATTATCAATTTGCCTCCTCCTTCGAGTCTTCGCCAACTCCAAAGTTTGCAGGGGAAAGCAAACTTTTTACGACGATTCATTCCTAACTACGCCGAGGTTACAAAGGGTTTTACACGGTTGTTGAAACAAAATACTCAATTTTCTTGGGATGAGATAGCTCAGAAATCTTTTGATGCACTCAAACACGCGTTGACCCATGCACCGTTGTTGCATCCTTCCAACTACAACCAGGATTACTTCTTGTATCTCGCTGCCTCCCATTCCACTATTGGAATGGTCTTAGTTTAGGAAGATGAATTCGGAACGGAACATGTGATATATTACCTTAGTCGAACGTTAAATCCAACTGAGCTAAAATACTCACATGTGGAGAAATTGGCATTGGCAGCCGTTCAAGCTGTCCAACGTTTTCGTCACTACATTTTACTACGTAAAACTACGGTAATTTTGGATTGCAACCCTATGATCTACATTTTGGCCAAACAATTGCTAGGTGGCAAGTACTCTAAATGGATCGTTATCCTGCAAGAGTTCGACTTAGAGTTTGAGAAATCTAAGTCTAAGAAATATTTAGTTTTTGCAGAGTTAATGTGTGACTTCCCGCATGCTGACACAGAAACTGTGGCAGAGGAGCCCATTGCGGACGAATATTTGTTTCTAATCAGCACTTTAGATCCGTGGTATGGCGATATCATCGTCTATCTCCAGACCCAATCCTTTCGGCCAGAAATTTTAAGGTCGGAATGTCGGAAAATTCGCTTCCAGTCCCAACAATTCAAAATTATTAGAGATACTCTTTATCGTTGTGGGGCGGACTCTATTTTTCGACGTTGCTTAACTCACGAAGAGGCTGAAAGGGTTCTAAATGACTGTCACTCTGGAGCGTGTGGCGGTCATATGTCTGGGTATGCCACAGCCCAAAAGATATTGCGCGCTGGTTATTTATGGCCGTCTTTGTTTAAAGATTGTATTACGATGGTCCGGAAATGCCACAACTGCCATATTTTTTATCGTAAGATGCACGCTCCACCTGCTCCTCTCCACCCTATAATTGTCGTTGGTCCTTTTGCCAAATGGGGTATCGATTTTATTACATGTAACCCTCACGCGGCCGGGGGCATGCGTATATCATCCTTGCGGTAGATTATTTTACTAAGTGGGCCGAGGCGATGCCTACATTCGAGGCAGACGGCAAGACAGCTGCAATTTTCGTGTTCAATCATATAATTGCTAGGTTTGGTGTCCCACAAGCGATAATCACTGATCATGGGCGTCATTTTCGAAACGTTATGATGACCGAACTTACAGGCCAGCTTGGTTTACGTCACGATAGTTCAACCCCTTATTATCCACAAGCAAATGGTCTGGTTGAATCCATCAACAAAGTTTTAGTTATCATGATCTGACGAATCATTGGGATTCATCAGTCGAATTGGCACAACATGCTATTTTCAGCGCTTTGGGCGTACCGAACTTCAGTAAAAACATCAACAGGGTTCACTCCTTTCCAACTAGTCTATGGTTTGGAAGCTGTGTTACCCATTGAGTGCGAAATCCCGTCACTGCAAATGGCCATCGAGTTACTTCCAGCTACTTCCGAAGAGGAAAAGCGTTTGTTATACTTAGCTCAATTAGATGAGAATCGACGTGATGCTGCATTGGCGATCGAGACTCACGCAAAACGTATGAAAGCTCAGTATGATCGGAATGTGACCCCTCGAAATTTTTCGGAAGGAGACCTAGTGTTATTGTATGATCAAGCTAATGATAAATTAGGCACTGGGAAATTCGTTCCTATGTGGCATGGTCCCTATATTGTTAAGCGAAAGCTAGCAAAAGGGGCCTATGAGTTGGTGGACTTTGATGGGGACTCTTTGGGTAAACCCAGAAATGGCCTTTACTTGAAGAGGTACTATGCTTAAAAGAATGGGGTATGGAGATTTTTTAGTTAGGGTAGTTTTTCTTTCTAGCTGGTGTGTTTTAGTTTAAAAACAAAAGTGTGCTTAGCTTAGAGAGTTTTTTTTCGTCATTATTCCTGCTTATCTTGGTTTTACTCTTGATATTGCAGATGTCGATGCCTCTCCAAACATACATTGGATTTGTTGATGGTGCTTGTCGTAATACACGGAACATCTCTTCCGCAGCTTGGGTTATCTATTCGCCCTCTGACGAGTTAGTTTCTATGCATGTGGTAAGCCTCGGTCAAACAACAAACAACATTGCAGAGTATAGTGCAGTGATTGAGTTATTATCTAAATCTATTTCATTTGGGATTCAGAGTTTGATAGTGAGGTTGGATTCTGAACTCGTTGTATTACAACTTAATAGAGTGTATGCCATTAGAAATCCAGTGTTATTAAGATTATTTTTGAGAGTGCGTCTCTTGGAACGTGAGTTTGATTACATTGAATATCAACATATTCCAAGGTCTTTAAATACATTAGCAGATGCAATTGCTTCTCGAATGTTAAATAGACATTTGCAATAATCATACATGTAAATTTAAAACCATTCCATAACATGATTTACAAGATAAGCCGGTAATAGTGATATATATATATATATATATATATATATATATATATATATATATATAGATATATATAGCAGTGTGTCAAAAAATACATCGTCTTCGATCATAGGTTGAAAAACACCTTATGATCGGCAAAAATGATAAGTACAAAAAACAAAAATGTCACATATGCCCACAAAAGGCAATCATCCTATCACTGGTGATGATCTCTATAAGAAACCACTCCCCGAGCCACCTTGCAAAGGAACCTCCTAAAAGATCCCGGGACTCCAATCACATAGCGCTGAAGTCGACGAGGAATGTCGTCGATAGTGGTCTCAGGAATATCTCCTGTCAAGCGCTCAAGATGACTCTCCAACTCGGCCAAAACCTCTGCTGATTCGTCCTGTGGGGCTGGCACGGGTGCAACTGGTTGCCTCCTCTCGAAAGGCCGGAGAGCGGCTGGTCGCTGTGGACCCACATCTGCATTTGAAATTTTTACTATCAGTTTTGAGACGATGAAAAAAATAAAAAAAAAAAAAATTAAATAGGAAAAGTTGAAAAGGATTTTACCTGACTCGTCCCACTGCTCTCCTGGTGGAAGAGCCATGTCTGGGTCACCATGGAAATCTATCCCAGCGTAAGGGAAATCCTGAATGGAAAAGACCTGGTTTTCCAACCATTGGAAATACTCAGGTTTGAATCGAGCAACCTCTGTCCTCTTGTCCGGGTGACGGGCCATGACCGCGACCCATCGCACCAGTTTGGGCTCTCAAGGAAGCCCAGCTACAACAGTAAGGTGCTGTGGGATCATCATAGGAACCCTCTCCAGGCCAAAACTCACGACCAAAGCCCCATAACCAAAGGTCTTTAGTCGTCCGCTCTTGGCCCTGGTCAGTTGGCCTTTCACATTGGCCAGCACAGCATTGCACCAGTTGAAGATGGTGCCTTGAAAGCAATCAACTGCCATACGCATCTGGGATCCGGTGGCAACATGTAATGTGGCAGCTCCGCAAAGTCTCGTGACAGTAAACGCAATCACCATGAGCTCAGGACGGGATATGGTCTTTATGTCTATCCCTTTGTCTTTAGCCTAGCTGTTGCAGTACTCTAGCCAGAGGCTATCGAAGGACTGGCCACCTGGCCTAGTCCCGAATAGAGTCAAGTCCTCGCCTCTCTTAGGCAAACCAGTCGAGAAATAAATGTCCTCCGGCTCGATTTCGAGCCGGTGCCCGCCAATGAAAAAGCACTGGTCCTGTATGCTCCATCTGTCAACCAGCCACTGCAAGAAATCTACCTGAGCCCTCATGCCAGGAATGGTCCAGAATTTGTACAGTCCGCATGCCATCAAAGCATCAAGTGAAGGTTGATGATTCCATGCGGCAGTATCCACGTCCTCATGCTCTCGTTCACGCAAATCTAGCATGATATATTCTCTGCATCAAGTATAAAGATTAATTAGATTGCTAGAAAACATTTTGATTGGTCCATTTTTTAGAAATTTTGGGTTCAAAACCCTTGCTGCGGGGTACGCACCCTCCGCGTTAGACACAGTGCGTGGGTCCGCACTTTGTCTACACGGAAGGTGCGGACCCCGAGCTTTTTCCCAATGGAGAAAAAGTCGGGGTCCGCGGGTCTGCAATGGTAAACCTGCAGACCCCTGCGCGCGGGTTTTGCGCCTAAAAACCCTCCCAAAAAATGAAATGAGGGACTAAATCAAAAAACTAAATGGTTGAAAATGAAGAGTAGGATGATGTGGATTACCTGCAGAAGACGGCGCTCGATTTCGACGGTTGGATATTCCACAATCTTCACGGGAAGTTTTCTAAGCAAAAGCAATATTTTCTTACCCAAACTCGAATGGTAAAAACGAATTGACAAAGGCCCTTTTTATAAGTTTTTTGAGTAAATAAATTGCAAATTTGTTTATGTTTCACTTTCAAAAGGTATTTTGCAATGCTTTTATCCATTTCAAACAGGTATGAATAATGTTTGTGTCTTTGTGCAGAATAAAGGATTATTCAGGTGAAATCTATCATTTTCAACGAAAAAACAAATAGAGTCATCTTTAAACCATTTTCTGACTCCTAAAACATGAAAAGATTGCCGAGTGTTTCTTTTACACTCGTTAAAACGGAATTAAAAGACGGTCTACTTACAGCTCTTTTCCGACCGTAAAAATACGAAAAGGTTGCCGGATTTTTGTCGTTTCGAATTCGATATTGGTTATAAAACGACGTGTCGTTGATCGCTTTTTTACTTTTTAGGATCAGTGACACTAATAACGAAAAGTACTCCTTGGTCGTAAAAGATCAAGCGGTTCTCTCAAGTATTATTTTATACTTTTTCGGGCTTGGGAGACACAAATTTACGAAAAAGGTCAACCCTGGAGTCTTCTTAAGTTTTTCAAACTCTCTAAAATTGAAAAACGCTGAGTTTCTCCTATACTGGACTCGTTAAAATTTCACAGTAAAGCACCTGTTCAATTACAAACAGGAACGAACCACTCCTTCTTAGGGTTCGAATTTAAACTAAGTTGGGCTCATCCGAAGGATGAGCTTATAATCAAGCAAATGTTATCCTCCTCAAGATTGTCAAAAATAAAGAGGTACTTGCCAGAAATGGTGGGGAAAAAGAGAGGAAAATGAGCCTGTTTGTCATACTTTGTAACCACTCTTGAACACGACACTTTTATTCACCTGGGTTGGGAAATACTTGCCTAACAGTTGATCAAACCACATTGAAAGTCTTCAGCCGGTTTCTGGGTATTAACTTTGGGTCAATTGTCACCAAGCCATCTGTCGTGTCGTTATGTGTTCAAGAGGTCACTGCCAATAAGCCATTCATCTGCAAAATATCTGTCATCGATTTTGACCATCCCTGAGTCAGTCCTTGCAACTAAATTTCTTCAACTTGATCTATGATTTCGTGTTGTGGGCTTGCCTACGACGGATCGCTTTCTATCGACATCAGCTCATTATCTAGAAAGATGATCTAGAAATCGTCAGTACCTTGAGATCTGCATGCCTCAATGGCAGGTTTCTCGCCTTTGACGATAGTTTACATCATTGTCTTTCGATCGAAGGACTCCGTGATATGTTCGACATCAACACATTTACTCACATCTCATGGACTGTACTGGGTACTTTGAGAGCCATTGACATCACTGGTGGTTTCTCTCACACTTGTTAACAGTTTACATCATTGACTGGTAATCAAGTGGTTTCTACCATGTTCGACATCAACACGTTTATTCGCATGGATAGAATCGTACTATTTCGGGAAGTAGAAATGAAGACCCTGGATCTAGTTTCCACCATCCAGGTTGCGAGGAATTTTGTATTCATTATGTTGTGGACTATTCATAAACAGATGGTTGCGTCCATACTATGTTCACACGAGTCTATACTTATGATGTTTTACAAGATCATTCCTATATCATAGCAGTAGATAGGTTTCTAGTTAGTTTTGATCTGAGTATGGGAATGCCTACCTCAGCGATGATATGATCTCATATATATATCTTGCATTGAATGTTTTTACAGGTTCCGACCAGTCTCTCCACAAGATAATCCTCGAAATGATAAAGTACTTCACTCTTCCTATATGATAAATGAAATCCTCATCTACTACAGACTTCGCACTTTAGGGGGAAATCTATTACACAAAAATATCGTCACCATGATTATTTGCAGTCAGTATGGGTCTATCATCACTTGTACTGTCCTCCTAAGCAAGTCTAAGACCTCAGCTCTTCAAATCAAGCTTTGGAAGTGGGAGAAAGACATTAAAAATCAATGTAACTCTGGTTCCGCACTTTCTCTCATGGTCACTTGCGGTCCCGCACCTTCTGTGTACAAAAGCTGCGTACCTACCCGCTCTGTTCCTAACGGTGCAGGTGCGGACCCCTGTGAAAGTCAAAAGGCGCAATTTTTATCTTAAAAAACTCACTTTGGGTTAATTCTAGAGTTTTCTAGAAGGAATTTTGACGTGGATTGTTCGCTCTGAGGTGGTTCATGCATCCCAAAAGAGGAGCTAATCCCTCGACTAAAGGAGCTATCCCTTTGAAGGAGGGCTTTATCCCTTTGAAGGAGGACCTAGTAACTTCCCTCCATTGCACTATAAATATAGGCATTGGGGTGAGGATTAGGGAGGTTAGAAGCTGAACATTTTGAGGGTAAATGCTGGTGAAATTAAGACTCTTTGGTTGAGCTTGAGAGGAGAGATCACATACCTCTTGGTTCCATTGGAGAGTGAGTGAAACTTGTCAAAGTAGAGGAGACATCTTGTTGGACCCTGGAAGGAGCTTGTACAGCGTCAAGGCAAAGGTTGTAAAGTTCTTCTTCTTTTGAATTAATACAATCAAACTCATTTGTCTCAATAAGTATCTTATGTTATTTGTTTCATGGACTCCTTGACTTTCATGTTAAATATGTTTTATGCAATTGGTTTTTCAGGTGCTATTTAATTTTTTTGCCTTGTTTGTGTTTGCAGATTTGCGAAGAGGAGCTCATTTGGATCAAAAGAGCGAGGGCATCCACCAGCTTGCGTTGGACCAAAGGTAGGCCCTAAAAACACTTGTTTGCTATTGTCTATTGAAGCATATTTAGAGAAAGATAGTGTCTGGTTGGTTTGCTTGTCGTTAGGTCTTCTTTAGATTCTAGGAAGGTCTATCTTGTCCGCAAGATCGACACATTCCGCGCGACACAACCTATCCTGTTATATGAGCCCAGTTATGGCTATCTCTGAATCTAGTCAAAAATTCCCCTCTTCCTCTACATGATTTACAAGATAAGCCGGTAATAGTGATATATATATATATATATATATATATATATATATATATATATATATATATATATATATATATATATATAGGAGTGTGTCAAAAAATACATCGTCTTCGATCATAGGTTGAAAAACACCTTATGATCGGCAAAAATGATAAGTACAAAAAACAAAAATGTCACATATGCCCACAAAAGGCAATCATCCTATCACTGGTGATGATCTCTATAAGAAACCACTGCCCGAGCCACCTTGCAAAGGAACCTCCTAAAAGGTCCCGGGACTCCAATCACATAGCGCTGAAGTCGACGAGGAATGTCGTCGATAGTGGTCTCAGGAATATCTCCTGTCAAGCGCTCAAGATGACTCTCCAACTCGGCCAAAACCTCTGCTGATTCATCCTGTGGGGCTGGCACGGGTGCAACTGGTTGCCTCCTCTCGAAAGGCCGGAGAGCGGCTGGTCGCTGTGGACCCACATCTGCATTTGAAATTTTTACTATCAGTTTTGAGACGATGAAAAATATATAAAAAAAAAAATTTAAATAGGAAAAGTTGAAAAGGATTTTACCTGACTCGTCCCACTGCTCTCCTGGTGGAAGAGCCATGTCTGGGTCACCACGGAAATCTATCCCAGTGTAAGGGAAATCCTGAATGGAAAAGACCTGGTTTTCCAACCATTGGAAATACTCAGGTTTGAACCGAGCAACCTCTCTGCTCTCGTCCGGGTGACGGGCCATGACTGCGACCCATCGCATCAGTTTGGGCTCTCGAGGAAGCCCAGCTCCAACAGTAAGGTGTTGTGGGATCAGCATTGGAACCCTCTCCAGGCCAAAACTCACGACCAAAGCCCCATAACCAAAGGTCTTTAGTCGTCCGCTCTTGGCCCTGGTCAGTTGGCCTTTCACATTGGCCAGCACAGCATTGCACCAGTTGAAGATGGTGCCTTGAAAGCAATCAACTGCCATACGCTTCTAGGATCCGGTGGCAACATGTAATGTGGTAGCTCCGTAAAGTCTCGTGACAGTAAACGCAATCACCATGAGCTCAGGACGGGATATGGTCTTTATGTCTATCCCTTTGTCTTTAACCTGGCTGTTGCAGTACTCTAGCCGGAGGCTATCGAAGGACTGGCCACCTGGCCTAGTCCCGAATAGTGTCAAGTCCTCACCTCTCTTAGGCAAACCAGTCAAGAAATAAATGTCCTCCGGCTCGATTTCGAGCCGGTGCCCGCCAATGAAAAAGCACTGGTCCTGTAGGCTCCATCTGTCAACCAGCCACTGCAAGAAATCTACCTGAGCCCTCATGCCAGGAATGGTCCAGAATTTGTACAGTCCGCATGCCCTCAAAGCATCAAGTGAAGTCTGATGATTCCATGCGGCAGTATCCACGTCCTCATGCTCTCGTTCGCGCAAATCTAGCATGATATATTCTCTGCATCAAGTATAAAGATTAATTAGATTGCTAGAAAACATTTTGATTGGTCCATTTTTGAGAAATTTTGGGTTCAAAACACTTGCTGCGGGGTACGCACCCTCCGCGTTAGACACAGTGCGTGGGTCCGCACTTTGTCTACACGGAAGGTGCGGACCCCGAGCTTTTTCCCAATGGAGAAAAAGTCGGGGTCCGCAGGTCCGCAATGGTAAACTGCGGACCCCCGCGCGCGGGTTTTGCGCCTAAAAGCCCTCCCAAAAAATGAAATGAGGGACTAAATAAAAAAACTAAACGGTTGAAAATGAAGAGTAGGATGGTGTGGATTACCTGCAGAAGACGGCGCTCGATTTCGAAGGTTGGATTTTCCACAATCTTCACGGGAAGTTTTCTAAGCAAAAGCACTATTTTCTCACCCAAACTCAAAGGGTAAAATTGAATTGACAAAGACCCTTTTTATAAGTTTTTTGAGTAAATAAATTGCAAATTTGTTTATGTTTCACTTTGAAAAGGTATTTTGCAACGCTTTTATCCATTTCAAACAGGTATGAATAATGTTTGTGTCTTTGTGCAGAATAAAGGATTATTCAGGTGAAATCTATCATTTTCAACGAAAAAACAAGTAGAGTCATCTTTAAGCCCTTTTCTGACTCCTAAAACATGAAAAGATAGCCGAGTGTTTCTTTTACACTCGTTAAAACGAAATTAAAAGACGGTCTACTTACAGCTCTTTTCCGACCGTAAAAATACGAAAAGATTGCCGGATTTTTGTCATTTCGAATTCGATATTGGTTATAAAACGACGTGTCGTTGATCGCTTTTTTACTTTTTCGGATCAGTGACACTAATAACGAAAAGTACTCCTTGGTCATAAAAGATCAAGCGGTTCTCTCAAGTATTATTTTATACTTTTTCGGGCTTGGGAGACACAAATTTACGAAGAAGGTCAACCCTAGAGTCTTCTTAAGTTTTTCAGACTCTCTAAAATTGAAAAACGTCGAGTTTCTCCTATACTGGACTCGTTAAAATTTCACAGTAAAGGACCTGTTCAATTACAAACAGGAACGAACCACTCCTTCTTAGGGTTCGAATTTAAACTAAGTTAGACTCATCCGAAGGATGAGCTTATAATCAAGCAAATGTTATCCTCCTCAAGCTTGTCAAAAATAAAGAGGTACTTGGCAGAAATGGTGGGGAAAAAGAGAGGAAAATGAGCCTGTTTGTCATACTTTGTAACCACTCTTGAACACGACACTTTTATTCACCTGGGTTGGGAAATCCTTTGCCTAACAGTTGATCAAACCACATTGAAAGTCTTCAGCCGGTTTCTGGGTATTAACTTTGGGTCAATTGTCACCAAGCCATCTGTCGTGTCGTTATGTGTTCAAGAGGTCACTGCCAATAAGCCATTCATCTGCAAAATATCTGTCATCGATTTTGACCATCCCTGAGTCAGTCCTTGCAACTAAATTTCTTCAACTTGATCTATGATTTCGTGTTGTGGGCTTGCCTACGACGGATCGCTTTCTATCGACATCAGCTCATTATCTAGAAAGATGATCTAGAAATCGTCAGTACCTTGAGATCTGCATGCCTCAATGGCAGGTTTCTCGCCTTTGACGACAGTTTACATCATTGTCTTTCGATCGAAGGACTCCGTGATATGTTCGACATCAACACATTTACTCACATCTCATGGACTGTACTGGGTACTTTGAGAGCCATTGACATCACTGGTGGTTTCTCTCACACTTATTAACAGTTTACATCATTGACTGGTAATCAAGTGGTTTCTACCATGTTCGACATCAACACGTTTATTCGCATGGATAGAATCGTATTATTTCGGGAAGTAGAAATGAAGACCCTGGATCTAGTTTCCACCATCCAGGTTGCGAGGAATTTTGTATTCATTATGTTGTGGACTATTCATAAACAGATGGCTGCGTCCATACTATGTTCACACGAGTCTATACTTATGATGTTTTACAAGATCGTTCCTATATCAGAGCAGTAGATGGGTTTCTAGTTAGTTTTGATCTGAGTATGGGAATGCCTACCTCAGCGATGATATGATCTCATATATATATCTTGCATTGAATGTTTTTACAGGTTCCGACCGGGCTCTCCACAAGATAATCCTCGAAATGATAAAGTACTTCACTCTTCCTATATGATAAATGAAATCCTCATCTACTACAGACTTCGCACTTTAGGGGGAAATCTGTTACACAAAAATATCGTCACCATGATTATTTGCAGTCAGTATGGGTCTATCATCACTTGTACTGTCCTCCTAAGCAAGTCTAAGACCTCAGCTCTTCAAATCAAGCTTTGGAAGTGGGAGAAAGACATTAAAAATCAATGTAACTCTGGTTCTGCACTTTCTCTCATGGTCACCTGCGGTCCCGCACCTTCTGTGTACAAAAGCTGCGTACCTACCCGCTCTGTTCCTAACGGTGCAGGTGCGGACCCCTGTGAAAGTCAAAAGGCGCAATTTTTATCTTAAAAAACTCGCTTTGGGTTAATTCTAGAGTTTTCTAGAAGGAATTTTGACGTGGATTGTTCGCTCTGAGGTGGTTCATGCATCCCAAAAGAGAAGGAGCTAATCCCTTGACTAAAGGAGTTATCCATTTGAAGGAGGGCTTTATCCCTTTGAAGGAGGACCTAGTAACTTCCCTCCATTGCACTATAAATACAGGCATTGGGGTGAGGATTAGGGAGGTTAGAAGCTGAACATTTTGAGGGTAAATGCTGGTGAAACTAAGACTCTTTGGTTGAGCTTGAGAGGAGAGATCACATACCTCTTGGTTCCATTGGAGAGTGAGTGAAACTTGTCAAAGTAGAGGAGACATCTTGTTGGACCCTGGGAGAAGCTTGTACAGCGTCAAGGCAAAGGTTGTAAAGTTCTTCTTCTTTTGAATTAATACAATCAAACTCATTTTTCTCAATAAGTATCTTATGTTATCTGTTTCATGGACTCCTTGACTTTCATGTTAAATATGTTTTATGCAATTGGTTTTTCAGGTGCTATTTAATTTGTTTGCCTTGTTTGTGTTTGCAGATTCGCGAAGAGGAGCTCATTTGGATCAAAAGAGTGAGGGCATCCACAAGCTTGCGTTGGACCAAAGGTAGGCCCTAAAAACACTTGTTTGCTATTGTCTATTGAAGCATATTTAGAGAAAGATAGTGTCTGGTTGGTTTGCTTGTCGGTAGGTCTTCTTTAGATTCTAGGAAGGTCTATCTTGTCCCCAAGATCGACACATTCCGCGCGACACAACCTATCCGGTTATTTGAGCCCAGTTATGGCCATCTCTGAATCTAGTCAAAAATTCCCCTCTTCCTCTACATGATTTACAAGATAAGCCGGTAATAGTGATATATATATATATATAGGAGTGTGTCAAAAAATACATCGTCTTCGATCATAGGTTGAAAAACACCTTATGATCGGCAAAAATGATAAGTACAAAAAACAAAAATGTCACATGTGCCCACAAAAGGCAATCATCCTATCACTGGTGATGATCTCTATAAGAGACCACTGCCCGAGCCACCTTGCAAAGGAACCTCCTAAAAGGTCCCGGGACTCCAATCACATAGCGCTGAAGTCGACGAGGAATGTTGTCGATAGTGGTCTCAGGAATATCTCATGTAAAGCGCTCAAGATGACTCTCCAACTCGGCCAAAACCTCTCCTGATTCGTCCTGTGGGGCTGGCACGGGTGCAACTGGTTGCCTCCTCTCGAAAGGCCGAAGAGCGGCTGGTCGTTGTGGACCCACATCTGCATTTGAAATTTTTACTATTAGTTTTGAGACGATGAAAAATATATAAAAAAAAAATTTAAATAGGAAAAGTTGAAAAGGATTTTACCTGACTCGTCCCACTGCTCTCCTGGTGGAAGAGCCATGTCTGGGTCACCACGGAAATCTATCCCAGCGTAAGGGAAATCCTGAATGGAAAAGACCTGGTTTTCCAACCATTGGAAATACTCAGGTTTGAACCGAGCAACCTCTGTCCTCTCGTCCGGGTGACGGGCCATGACTGCGACCCATCGCATCAGTTTGGGCTCTCGAGGAAGCCCAGCTCCAACAGTAAGGTGCTGTGGGATCAGCATAGGAACCCTCTCCAGGCCAAAACTCACGACCAAAGCCCCATAACCAAAGGTCTTTAGTCGTCCGCTCTTGGCCCTGGTCAGTTGGCCTTTCACATTGGCCAGCATAGCATTGCACCAGTTGAAGATGGTGCCTTGAAAGCAATCAACTGCCATACGCATCTGGGATCCGGTTGCAACATGTAATGTTGCAGCTCCGCAAAGTCTCGTGACAGTAAACGCAATCACCATGAGCTCAGGACGGGATATGGTCTTTATGTCTATCCCTTTGTCTTTAGCCTGGCTGTTGCAGTACTCTAGTCGGAGGCTATCGAAGGACTGGCCACCTGGCCTAGTCCCGAATAGAGTCAAGTCCTCGCCTCTCTTAGGCAAACCAGTCAAGAAATAAATGTCCTCCGGCTTGATTTCGAGCCGGTGCCCGCCAATGAAAAAGCACTGGTCATGTATGCTCCATCTGTCAACCAGCCACTGCAAGAAATCTACCTGAGCCCTCATGCCAGGAATGGTCCAGAATTTGTACAGTCTGCATGCCCTCAAAGCATCAAGTGAAGGTTGATGATTCCATGCAGTAGTATCCACGTCCTCATGCTCTCGTTCGCGCCAATCTAGCATGATATATTCTCTGCATCAAGTATAAAGATTAATTAGATTGCTAGAAAACATTTTGATTGGTCCATTTTTGAGAAATTTTGGGTTCAAAACCCTTGCTGCGGGGTATGCACCCTCCGCGTTAGACACAGTGCGTGGGTCCGCACTTTGTCTACACGGAAGGTGCGGACCCCGAGCTTTTTCCCAATGGAGAAAAAGTCGGTGTCCGTGGGTCCGCAATGGTAAACCTACGGACCCCGCGCGTGGGTTTTGTGCCTAAAAACCCTCCCAAAAAATGAAATGAGGGACTAAATCAAAAAACTAAACGGTTGAAAATGAAGAGTAGGATGATGTGGATTACCTGCAGAAGACGACGCTCGATTTCGAAGGTTGGATTTTCCACAATCTTCACGGGAAGTTTTCTAAGCAAAAGCACTATTTTCTCACCCAAACTTGAATGGTAAAAATGAATTGACAAAGGCCCTTTTTATAAGTTTTTTGAGTAAATAAATTGCAAATTTGTTTATGTTTCACTTTGAAAAGGTATTTTACAACGCTTTTATCCATTTCAAACAGGTATGAATAATGTTTGTGTCTTTGTGCAGAATAAAGGATTATTCAGGTGAAATCTATCATTTTCAACGAAAAAACAAGTAGAGTCATCTTTAAGCCCTTTTCTGACTCCTAAAACATGAAAAGATTGCCGAGTGTTTCTTTTACACTCGTTAAAACAGAATTAAAAGACGGTCTACTTACAGCTCTTTTCCGACCGTAAAAATACGAAAAGATTGCCGGATTTTTGTCGTTTCGAATTCGATATTGGTTATAAAACGACGTGTCATTGATCGCTTTTTTACTTTTTCGGATCAGTGACACTAATAACGAAAAGTACTCCTTGGTCGTAAAAGATCAAGCGGTTCTCTCAAGTATTATTTTATACTTTTTCGGGCTTGGGAGACACAAATTTACGAAGAAGGTCAACCCTGGAGTCTTCTTAAGTTTTTCAGACTCTCCAAAATTGAAAAACGTCGAGTTTCTCCTATACTGGACTCGTTAAAATTTCACAGTAAAGGACCTGTTCAATTACAAACAGGAACGAACCACTCCTTCTTAGGGTTCGAATTTAAACTAAGTTGGACTCATCCGAAGGATGAGCTTATAATCAAGCAAATGTTATCCTCCTCAAGCTTGTCAAAAATAAAGAGGTACTTGCCAGAAATGGTGGGGAAAAAGAGAGGAAAATGAGCCTGTTTGTCATACTTTGTAACCACTCTTGAACATGACACTTTTATTCACCTGGGTTGGGAAATCCTTTGCCTAACAGTTGATCAAACCACATTGAAAGTCTTCAGCCTGTTTCTGGGTATTAACTTTGGGTCAATTGTCACCAAGCCATCTGTCGTGTCGTTATGTGTTCAAGAGGTCACTGCCAATAAGCCATTCATCTGCAAAATATCTGTCATCGATTTTGACCATCCCTGAGTCAGTCCTTGCAACTAAATTTCTTCAACTTGATCTATGATTTTGTGTTGTGGGCTTGCCTACGACGGATCGCTTTCTATCGACATCAGCTCATTATCTAGAAAGATGATCTAGAAATCGTCAGTACCTTGAGATCTGCATGCCTCAATGGCAGGTTTCTCGCCTTTGACGACAGTTTACATCATTGTCTTTCGATCGAAGGATTCCGTGATATGTTCGACATCAACACATTTACTCACATCTCATGGACTGTACTGGGTACTTTGAGAGCCATTGACATCACTGGTGGTTTCTCTCACACTTGTTAACAGTTTACATCATTGACTGGTAATCAAGTGGTTTCTACCATGTTCGACATCAACACGTTTATTCGCATGGATAGAATCGTACTATTTCGGGAAGTAGAAATGAAGACCCTGGATCTAGTTTCCACCATCCAGGTTGCGAGGAATTTTGTATTCATTATGTTGTGGACTATTCATAAACAGATGGTTGCGTCCATACTATGTTCACACGATTCTATACTTATGATGTTTTACAAGATCATTCCTATATCAGAGCAGTAGATAGGTTTCTAGTTAGTTTTGATCTGAGTATGGGAATGCCTACCTCAGCGATGATATGATCTCACATATATATCTTGCATTGAATGTTTTTACAGGTTCCGACCGGGCTCTCCACAAGATAATCCTCGAAATGATAAAGTACTTCACTCTTCCTATATGATAAATGAAATCCTCATCTACTACAGACTTCGCACTTTAGGGGGAAATCTGTTACACAAAAATATCGTCACCATGATTATTTGCAGTCAGTATGGGTCTATCATCACTTGTACTGTCCTCCTAAGCAAGTCTAAGATCTCAGCTCTTCAAATCAAGCTTTGGAAGTGGGAGAAAGACATTAAAAATCAATGTAACTCTGGTTCCGCACTTTCTCTCATGGTCACCTGCGGTCCCGCACCTTCTGTGTACAAACGCTGCGTACCTACTCGCTCTGTTCCTAACGGTGCAGGTGCGGACCCCTGTGAAAGTCAAAAGGCGCAATTTTTATCTTAAAAAACTCACTTTGGGTTAATTCTAGAGTTTTCTAGAAGGAATTTTGACGTGGATTGTTCGCTCTGAGGTGGTTCATGCATCCCAAAAGAGAAGGAGCTAATCCCTTGACTAAAGGAGCTATCCCTTTGAAGGAGGACCTAGTAACTTCCCTCCATTGCACTATAAATACAGGCATTGGGGTGAGGATTAGGGAGGTTAGAAGCTGAACATTTTGAGGGTAAATGCTGGTGAAATTAAGACTCTTTGGTTGAGCTTGAGAGGAGAGATCACATACCTCTTGGTTCCATTGGAGAGTGAGTGAAACTTGTCAAAGTAGAGGAGACATCTTGTTGGACCCTGGGAGGAGCTTGTACAGCCTCAAGGCAAAGGTTGTAAAGTTCTTCTTCTTTTGAATTAATACAATCAAACTCATTTTTCTCAATAAGTATCTTATGTTATTTGTTTCATGGACTCCTTGACTTTCATGTTAAATATGTTTTATGCAATTGGTTTTTCGAGTGCTATTTGATTTGTTTGCCTTGTTTGTGTTTGCAGATTCGCGAAGAGGAGCTCATTTGGCCAAAAGAGCGAGGGCATCCACAAGCTTGCTTTGGACCAAAGGTAGGCCCTAAAAACACTTGTTTGCTATTGTCTATTGAAGCATATTTAGAGAAAGATAGTGTCTGGTTGGTTTGCTTGTCGTTAGGTCTTCTTTAGATTCTAGGAAGGTCTATCTTGTCCGCAAGATCGACACATTCCGCGCGACACAACCTATCCGGTTATTTGAGCCCAGTTATGGCCATCTCTGAATCTAGTCAAAAATTCCCCTCTTCCTCTACTTGGCTACTAAATATGTTATTCACACTTCCCTCTACAGTGAGAAACCCTTTGAGAAAATTTCTCTCAGTGTGTGCCTTTCCCTTCCTCTTCCACTCGAATTTGCTAGATGATTCTAATGCCCTGTTCTCCAGAAATACTTTCTGACTCTACCTCTACCTACTAGAGTTCTACTCTGAACAATTCAAACATTTCCTACCACTCTGCAACTAGAAATCGAACTTCTACTCAGCCACTCGCACTCCCTGGCTAGGCCTTATGCAGACTTTGGATAAATTGTGGTGTTGCTCCATCTGAACAAGGGATTTCTCCCTTTTCGTCTCTGCGCTACTGATCCGATCAACCTCGCTCTAATAACATGTGAAAAATTCACCGCTAAAATCCTATTGCAACAACTAGAATTAATTCTTCTAACTATCAATTAATTAACAATATATTTGCTACGACAAATATCGAATAAATCACACTACAACCTTCACAAATAAAAAATGTTGCGGAAGATAAAATAGAAACTGAGAAAATAATGGCATACACATACAAAAAATATGACACAGTTATTTTTGGACAAAATCCTCGGAAAAACCCAACTTGGGAAAATCTGTGCAACAGTTGAGGGTTTTTATTATTAAGCCGCAGTGAGAAATTATGAGTAAATTCTATGGATGCCCAACTAGCAATCCAATAAACAAAATAAACTGGATGGAATATCTATGAGGCAAATACCTCAGTACCACGCCTGATCCTTCTCTGACAACTGACAAAACTGGCCAGTTGTACAGCCTCTACTCAGTGCTTGTGTAAACCCCAACTCGCTAAGCCCAGAACTGTAAGGAAAAATGACATCCCAATTGTCTCTGCCTCTGGAAGAAATTTCCTTGGCCTCCTGGATAATTTCCGAACCAACAGAACCTGAATTTATCTTCCCTTCAGCAAAATCAATCTCCCTCTTAAGCATTATGGGCTGCCTATGTGTAGCTCTACTAGGAAATACGACCCTTCTGTTGTTGACTCTCTAGATCTGGAATTTTTTTTCCTCTGGACTCACTATCCCTGCCCCTCTTTGTCTTTGCTTCCTTCTCTAGCTCAAGGTATTTCAACAATTGTTGTTTCTCTCTGGAAATCAAACTGCCCAAGGAAATTAATCTGTGTGTGTAGATGTTCTCCACCTACCCATCAACTTCTTCTTATATTCTTTTGTTGGGACTCCAATGACCAAGATTAAATCTTAATCGATGGCTAAGATTATTTTTCATTCAATCCGTGTGAGTTTCTAGATTATTCACACCTTATCTCAATTAATTCTTATTAATTAACACATTTTCCTAAGTTTAGACTTAAGAAATATTTAAAAATAAGCTAATAATCTAATTGAGACACTTCTAGGTTGAATTTCCATAAACAATTTTTGGGTTATGGAGAACTCTTGTTTTTTAGCCTCTCTACAAAGTTTTGAGACTAGAAAAGCTCCAATGCAACAAAAGCTAACAAAAGCAAGGCAAGGAAAATGCACATTTTTTGCACTTACAAGATCATTGTAGATAGTATATGGAAAACACTATGAGTAATCTCACTTACAAAATGGGACATACACGTTGGGTCGCTTTATCTCAAAAGAAATAATGCGATGAGGCTAATTCGCTTAAAATACAAAATAAAAACCCTAACTAAGCTCAAAAATATGCTTTCCTAAGTGTAATGATAGTCTGAACAAGATAAATAGGGTCGATTTCAGAGGTCCTAAAAGACTAAGCAAAGAAAACCACTAAAGAACGTCTTGTTCCCTAGTGGAGTTGCCAATATGTTTTGTGGATAAATTCCTTCTACGGACAAAAGCAATCTCCCTAGACCTAGTGGCTTAGTCTAGAAACAACCAAGACAAAACTACAATTCTTTCCTTAGAGATGTTTGAAATATGGGAAGAAAACCTACTTGGAATCCAATGCAAGCTTCCTCCTTCTCCTTACTTGTTAGCTCCAACTCCAACTCCAATTTCTATAAGTGGAACCTGCAAATCATCCAAAACAAGCAAGAGAACCAAAATATACCAAATAACATATACAAACAACTCTAAACAAGAAGCCAAGGATTCATGTTCTACATATGCATAAATAAGACATAAGTATAAGAGAAACAATGCACTTTTATATTAATAAAAGCAGGAAAAAACTACAACCCTTGTAGGCCTTTACCTTGTGAATCTCCTCCAACTATCTTGTCCTTCCTTTTCCACAATTGTAAGCCTTAAATCACACCTCAAGCACATGGATGGATTATGAAGCTCTAGACACAAATGAACAGCATAATTCAGAGTCTCCAAAAGCTAACCCAAACTCTATGGTAGATGTTGAATTTATAGAGTAAATGAGGTGGTTTTGGATTTACCATTCTAGGGCTTAGATCCATATTAGAGGAAGGTAAGTTCTAGGATATAAGAGATAACACTTAAATAGTAGGAGTTCGAGATCTAATCCAACAGTAAATAATTAAAACCACTTATGAAGCTTCTAAAGAGAGAAACTTCAAAATTAATTTTAATTTTCCTCATTTACAAGTGTTCATCACACTTTTTGGGAAATAAACCTATGTTGACCAATGCAGGTTGCATGTGTGCAAACTGTGCAATCACAGGTTGTCTTAAAGACAAATGTGTTGATCCAAAAAATTAGGGTTTTTAGCCAATGTAATGCAGGATTCTTGTAACTTCTGGAAAGGGAATGTTTTTATCTTTATAAGGGATGATTGCAAAGTGTGAGTGGATGATAATAGATTTGGGTTTAGGGCCATTTGTTCGGATACAACAAAATGAATTGTAACAAAAGGGTATTGAATTAAATTTTCTAAAAAAATGGTCAATACCACAATCTTATCTGTCCATTTTCCACCATAAACCTAAGACTATGCACAGATAGAAATCATAGGACGCTTGAAATTCTAAGTAGATCCATTATCAAAAGTGAAATAAGACACACTAATGCAACGTTCGACCACCTATCCCATAAGGCATTCTACTTGCATCTTAATATTGTCAATCAAATGAGTATGAATATTCGGTCGATTGTGAATAGAATAACTGCTTTGAAGGTTGAGAGAGAAGTTGTATATGCTATAAACAAACAAACAAAAAAGTTAAATCAGTTACAAGCAAGAAACAAAACTTTAAACCCCAGTGTTCAAGTATACAACGACGATGGCATAACACTCATATTCACACTAACAACAAGTCTATAAACTCCACTGGTTACTAAAATAACAATGATAATATTTGCAACCTAAATCTTTTGGAAAACAGACCAATGCACTCCAATTCCCAAATTATGGATGAAGTCAATAACATCCATTCCTGCAATACAATAGACAGCATAAAGAAAAGGTCTAATTATATTATTACAATTAATAACAATACTTGGTCAATTAATGATGAAGATAACCTATCTCAAGAAACCAATGATGATGTTATCAATGCTCAGATCCACACAAGTTGCAGGTTCATAAATTCCAACATTCATACAAATATTAACGTTTATACTAGCACTCAAATTATTTCAAGAAGTGGGTCAAGATATTCTAGTGTCCAAACAAATGACGATGTGAATAGTGCTCTAATGATTAATACAACACGCAACAACAAGCAAGGAATACACGGCAATAATAAAATGGATATCACTACTTGGCCGATTACTAAGAAAGATAACATGTTTAAAGCAATTGTCGACAATGTCATTAAAGCTCAGATTCCTAAAATCTACAGTCCAATAAACTCCAACATTTAATCAAATATTGGTGAAGATTCAAGGGTTCCAATTCTTTTTGGGAGTAGGTTAATACATTGCATCACCGAAATGAATGGTGAATTCAACAGTTTTCTCTCTAATAATACAATAGACAACATCCATCAAATGATGGACTTCCACAATGAGGTCGATAACACTACTCGATCCATTAAAGCAGCTAAAGCTCAAATGAATAACTCTATGGACAACATAGATAAAATAAGAGTCATCCATGATGTAATAGGTAACCATACTCAGTTGAATGATGAGAAGGATAATGAGGTTCAAACTATTAATGCTTAAATGAATAGATTAGTGGGAATTGGAAAGTAGGTTAAGGGTATCCATAATGTAGTAAATAATGATACTCAAATAATTGGAAATGGTTAATCCGATTCAAAGAAAGTTGTGAATTTCATCACACGAGCTAAGCATGGGAGAAATCGAGGTCTCAAACAAAGGACTCAACTTTGAAACAACACCCAAACACATCCCTATAGAAAACATTATATGTTGTGTGGAGGAAGGGATTATAAACTTGAATGACGATTAGAAGCAACAAATAAGACAAAAGTGTTCCTGCATTCTTAGGAGATCAAAACCACCAAAACGCAACGTGAATAATAATCAACTTCGAGTAATAAAAAATCCAAGAAATAATGATGACACAATTATCTTAAAAGTTGGCAATAAGGAATAATGATGACATAATAATCTTAAAATTTGACAAAGGTAGAGCCACTGTGATAATGAACAAGGAGGAATACACCTAAAAAATGAAAGAATACCTTAAAAATAGTGGAAGTTATAATAAACTAAAAGAAAACCCTTTATCCAAGGTGATCAAAGAGGTTAAGAAAGTCATTAAGAAATCCAACCTTTATGAAGCACCGAAGAAAAGTCTTCTTCCTAACTGTGAGATTACACCCAAATTCTATGGCGTCCCTAAAATACGCAAAGAAGGTGTTCTACTAAGACCAATAGTCAACACCATTGGATCCCCCGCATATGGTCTAACAAAGTATGTAGTTAGCATCCTCGGTCCTCTTGTCAGTAACACATACTCATATAATAAGGACTCCAATCACTTCATCAATCTCATCAAAGAATAAAGAATAGATCCCAAGGACATGATGGTAAGCTTTGTTGTGGTCTCTATTTTCACCAAGATCCCTCTTAGTAAGGCCATTCAAGTTGTCAAATAGGTTATTGACCCTGAGACAATAAGACTAGCAAAATTTTGTTTAAGGTATACATTCTTCAATTTCCAAGGAGAGTATTTCAAACAAACCACTAGTGTCGCCATGAAATCCTCACTTTCACCCATTGGGACCAACCTATTCATGGAAACGTCCGAGAAAAAAGCACTACATACATTTCCCTTAAAACTAAGTTTGTGGAAAATATATGTTGATGACACTAATGTAAAGTGTCCACATGGGGTTATGAGCTAAACATGTTCTTGAATCACCTCAATAGTATCTTTGAAAATGTAAAGTTTAATATGGAAACTGAGGACAATAAAAACATCATTTTCCTAGATGTTCTTCTAAATAGAAATGAAAATAGAACCTTGGGACACCAAGTATACGAAAATATGACACACACTGACAACTATTTGCTTGCTAATTCTCTCCACCGTCTAGAATTGAAGATAGGAGTCCGAAATACCCATGTAACCAATGGCTTAAGAGTTTTCGACAAAGAGCATATGAAGGAAGATTTATATCATTTGACCAAAATATTCCAATGCTTGGGCTACAAGAAGAAGGACATTAATGGAACCATAAAAAAAAGGCCAAAGAGGAAGACCTCCGCCCTCTCCCAGCTCACAACCTTGCGAATGGGAAGAATTCCTACATTACATCTGAAGTGTCACTGATAAAATTACCAAAGTCCTAAAAAGGAAAGACATTGTATCCTCTTTCAAAACTCTTGTTACTGTTTGACAAAATATGAGATCCATCAAAGATAGGATTGGACACCTCTAACTCAAGGGGATTTATAGGCCGGTTTTCCCTTGTGGGAAACGTTACATTGGAGAGACAGGTAGGTCATTCAAAGTTAGACAAGAGGAGTATCGAGCGGATATAAATAATGGAAGGACTAGATCCTCAACCCTTGTTGAACATTCTTCTAAAACTAAGCACCATATATGATTGGAAAACACATAAATCCTTGCAAATGAATGTAAACAATACAAAATAAGATACAAAGAAGCCTTGGAAATAATGAAACACCCAAAATATCTCAATAAGGACGTTGGTCTTGACAGTAGTGGCAATTGGCTCCCCTTACTCATTCAACAACCCTCATAATCTATGATTATCTATCCCCTATGTTATGGTTTGTCCTTCCTTGCCCCCTCATAGGTTCCCTTTTCTCTGTACCCCTCATAATTTTCCTCTTTTCGCATTTCTTCTTTTTTCCTTCTTCCTTTTTTCCCCTCTCTTTATTGTTGTTTCTCTTCTTCCTCCTCCTCTCTTCCCTCTTTTTTCAACTTTTTTTCTTTTCTTTTCTTTTTGTTCTTAATAAATAAACACACATACACACACTATCCCTTTGATATCATCCTGTATTTTCTTGTCTTTGATCAATCTTCACTTTATACTATTTCCTTTCTCTTTCCACCTTCTCATTTTGAGCTATGTTAGGGTCCCCTTGTTCCTTGGGTTTGTTATGCCTTTGTTTTTGGTTTTGGTTCGGTTCTTGTTTTGTTTTATCGACTTTCTATTTTATTCTACATCGTTCCTTAAATTGTCCCCCTCGCCACTCGCCCCCGCCCAAATTGGTTTCTCCTTTATCTTTTTTTTTTTTCCTCCTTCTTCTCCCCTCTCCTTCTAGGTGTTCCTCTTCCTCCTCCTCTTTTTTCCTTATTTTCTTCACCCTTATCTCCATCCTTACTTGCATCTTGTCCACATATATATATATCTATATATCTATATATATATATATTCTCCTTGGGCATGACTGGCCACCTTTGTATGCTTGCTTTGATCCCTCTTTTGCATACTTGTTACTTTGTTTCATATCTCAACTCTTCTCTTCACCTTTCTCATTATGGTATTTACCAAGATCTCGTTGTTCTTTGGAATTTGTTGGCCTTTGGTTTTTTACTTATTCTTGTATTGCATTATAGGTTAACAATCTCAATGCTTATGTAGGTAGGTTCTTAACATCATTTAGGTTTTACATTCCATATTAATAAATGTTGTAATTTATAATTAAAAAAATCATATTATAGATTACATGTGTATGTCATTGTTGACATATACATATAGTAATAACACAAACATCATATATGTCTTAATATAATTATAATAAGGTAAATGAATAAATTGTAAAAACAATAATTATATGTAATTATATTGATTATTATAATATAATTATCACTGGTACTCTATTTATTTATTTACCTTTATCATTTTATTAGCCTTTTTTAAGATTATAACTTTTTATTCTTTCCTTGATTTTTTACGGTTCTCACTTACGTTTTATTTGTTCTCTTTTATATATATATATATAATTTCCTCAACGTTTTTTTTTAAAGGCTATTTTCATTCTGCTCGACTTGTATATATTAGTCCTCTTATGCAACCTTTCACTCGTCCACTCATCCTGATGATGAATCTTGATTTAGATTTGAAGCTTCAATAAAAAAACGATGGAAATTGTGGATTAGCATCTAGTTCTAAATTTTAACACCACTGCCAACCACAATAATCTACAAACAACAATTATTATTATTTACTTGAGAAACTAGATAAGGAATGTGTTCCAACATATTAATTATGGCCTCATCATCGATTGTGTTATCACATTTATTTGAGTTTTAAATTTTTTAAATGCTCAAAATTACAGTGCCAGTGAAATATTTGTAATAAATAGGAAAAAATGATGATAATGGATTATCAACGCTTTTGTGAATTCATAAACTTTTTTGAGGAATACGCTGACAACAGGAGTGTCAGTGTTATCGGGTATTTGCTGATAACTGGAGTATCAACACCAAACTTAAAATTTCAATTTCAATTTTTGAAATGCATTGACACGTTCCACGTCAGCAAGGAAATAATAATTCCCCGGTCATGCTAGAATGAATCCTAAGGTGAAAGGTAAGTGCTAAAAAGAATGTTTTCTGTCGCCGAAGAGGTATGCAATTGTTTTGAAATCTGTAACAGTCCTGGTTAAAAAAATCCATGTAAATATAAAATTATAAGACCGCGGTCATGGGACACGTATTCCAAGCTTAATTGTGGGAAAAACATCTTGGTGTGGATGTTCATTTCGGTTATTATGGCTAAAGGAAATGGCAAAGGCTTTGGAAAGGCAAATGGCATTTTTTGCACATGTATTTATGAAAATAATGGAAATTAGGAGAAAAGGAAGGTGAAAAGTCACAGGTTGCATGTGAGGAGGAAAATGAAGGAAAATAATGGAAATTGAAGAAAATGGAGGCCTCATTGATAAAAATGCTTATGAGGATCAGTGGGCAGGCTTGGTCAGTGTAGACTTTTGTAAGTTCAGTGTTGGAGTTGTCTAATTATTCTCTCTCTCTCTCTCGGACACTTAGAGTTTTCTTGGAGCACTCTAGCTTGGGAGCAAGGAAGGAAAAGCAAACAAAAGGAAAGCAAGGAAAGCAAGGATCAAGCAACTTCAGCAGGAATACTTGCAGGTAACATATTGCATGTGTGATTTCCTAGCTGGTTTTGACATGCATGGCTTTGAATGTTGGTGTATGGTTTTCTTGTTGTCAGTGGCATGTTTTTTCCAGGTTATGACAGTGATTTTCAGCCTAGCCTTGCCTTTTTCAGGATAGCCCTGATGTCATGGGATTGTTTTCTCGGTTTTGAGCATTGGAATTTTCGGATGGTTTCGGAATCTAGGGCAGAGGTGGTCTCAGGAAAATTCTGAAAGGCCTAGGAATCCCTTGACCGGTTTTGGTGGGATACACGATAAAGCCTGAGGGTGGAGTCTCAGTTTAGGGCATAGTGATTCGGTGTGGATTGCGATAAAGCCTAAGATACTAGTGTCTTGGTTTAGGGCCTAGTGATCTGGTGTGGATTGAGGCAAAGACTGAGAGGCAAGGAGATGAGAAATTCATCAAGGATAGTGATGGAGTCTGGAGGCATTCCTAGCTCGGTTTGGTTTTGTGATCTCAGTGCCAATTTTGGTGAGGGTGGAGGTGGTTTAACCTCTGGATTACCTTAGTTGTTTTTGGATTGGTTTATCCATGAGATCCCACATTCATGCTTGGAATATGGCGTGGGGGTGACTGGTTGAAAGAAAGATTTGGTTCAGCCATGTCTACGATCAGGTGGTACGTGGAAGTCCCGAACCTGGTCGTATTTGCTTGTGTTTAATAAAAGCTAAGTTCTCTTACTTTTGTACTTGTTAATATGTGGCTTTAATGGTTGTTATATCATTGTTATTTTTTTGGTTTAATGTTGGTTATAAGCATGGTTATATGACTGGTTATTGCCATGTTTATTTCGTGTATTTACTTGTAACTAAAAGGGTAATGGATGCAAGACTTAATTCATGTCAAAACAATTAAGCGAAGAGGGTGGTGATCCTTCTTGTCAAGTCTCATATAAGTTATTAGTCATTTATGCTTTGTCTTGTATTCATTTCATATAGATTGCAAGTTTGACAAAATGTCAGTCCCGTTTGGGGATGGTCAGACCTAGTCCTAGAGTTAGTTTTTAATTTGTAAGTCTTGTTATTATGTAAATCATGGATTCTAGAAGTGTCATTGAGTTATGGGTAATGACCTAGGATTTGGGCCTGAAAAGTGGCTCAAATCTTGGGGATGCTGGCATAAAGCAGAGCAAAAAAGTCCCTAGACGTTGGCATACCATGTTGTGGGAGTGTCCAAAGCCTTCTGAACACATGCATGCCCATATCATGTGAGCCTCCAGGGGTTAATTGGTCTAAAAACCTCAGTGGGACCTAAGGGATGGTTACCTGAGAGGTTGGGACGGTTCATGGGAGTCCTGTTGCTGATGTGGAAGGTCTATATGATGTGTTTCCATCAGTTCCACTTCCTTAAGGCGACTTAGGAGGTCGAATCATATCATAGTATCTTCTTGTCACATGTTTACACCAGTTGGCCAGTTACTTGGGTAAATGTGGGAGGAGGTAGTTACATAGTGGTATCAGAGTATGGTTCGCCCCTCGGACTAGATGGGCGGTGTGTTGGTCATGCATTCATATTGGTTGCATATGTGTTCCTTATGCTTGTAGTCCATGTGCTTGTTGCATTGCATGGTGTTGATCATGGTTGTAGTGATGTCATCATGTGAAGGTTGATGGTGTTGTTGTGAGATGGGTCGTCATGAGTGTATGGTTGTATATGCATTTGTTATGCATATCGATGTCTATATGTTGTTATGCATGCATAGGAATGGTTATGGTTATGCAGGTATGGTAGTTCAAACATGCATTGTGAGGTCATTGTATGCAATTACATAATCATGATGATATTGGTATTTTATGATGCTAATGTGTTGGCTGAGATAAAGCATGAGATGCAGATCATTAAAGTAAAGTTGAAACAATGGACTTCGAGGTAAGAGCAGATCATCATACAGGTTTGTATGGTGAGCATGCAGGTATGTTGGTTAATGTTTGTTATATGCATTAGTGTTATATGCATGGTTGTAATTTATTGTTGTTATGGTTACATGCATGGTAGATGTAGGTTTTAACCTTGTAAAAAATTACTTGCAAACGAATTCTTAAAAACAGAAAATAAACAATGGCGAGGGCATAAAACATAAAACATATATGCACATAGATTTTCCCCCATATCCCAAAACCGAGACTACCAAATTATTTTTTCACTATATTCCTTTCAATGTTACCACACATATGTATACATGTTGAAGCATTCAGAAACCCCAATCCATTAACCCTAAATTAGAACATAACCACAGTTCCCTTGACTGGATCTACAAGATACCATAGGTAGAAAACCATGATGCCCAAAACCATGTGGAAAACCCATGTGCAAAACCATAAGCAGGTCTGCACACCCAATATAGGGTCCAAAAAAATTGGGGGCTACCACCCCCCTCAAACCCTTCGACAGCAGGGACTGTGTGTGGGGCTAGTCGTGGAAAGAATATAACACACACCCAACATTCTCCCACTTGTTTTCTTTCCACATAGGGGGTCACAGGAGAGCTCAGTCATTGGTTCAACCCTACAATGCCCATTGTTTATCTACATGAAGAAAAATTCTTAGTGCTCATAGACTTCGTCAATCCATCTACAATATTCTTCAAAGTGTCCACCTTTACTAACAACACCTTTTTGTCCTCAACCATATCCCTGACAAAGTGATACTAAACATAAATGTGCTTTGTCTTTGAATGATAAGCAGGGTTCTTTGCCAAGAAAATAGCACTTTGGTTGTCACAGTCTATCCTTATAGCTCGTTGTACTAACCCTATACTTAAACACAATCTCTATAACCAATCTAATTCCTTGCTTGCATGAGTGGATGCCATGTATTCTTCCTCTATAGTTGAAAGTGCCACTACAGACTGTCTCTTACTCATCCAACTGACTACACCTCCAAATAGGTTAAACACATACCCACTTGTAGATATTCTTTGATCTAGATCTCCAGCCCAGTCTGCATCAACAAAGCCACATATGTCCAAAAATCTGTCCAATCCTGGTCTTCCTTGGTAACACAGTCCATAATCACTAGTGCCACGCAAATACCAGAAAAATTCGCTTCACTGTTGTCTAATGTTCCTTCCCTGGCTTTGACATAAACCTGCTCAATACTCCCACTGCATGTGAAATGTCTGGTCTATTATAGACCATTGCATACACCAGGTTACTGATTTCACTTGCGTATGGAACACGGGACATGTCATATTTCTCTTCTTGTGTCTTGGGACATTGTTTAACAAATAACTTTACACCTACAAGAATAGGAACCTTCACCAGTTTACTATCCCGCACATTAAACCTCTGCAGTATTTTCTTGACATATTTCCTTTGGATTAACCAGATATTCCTCTTTTCCCGATCTCATTTAATTTCCATGCCCAAAATGTAGTTTGCAACACTGATATCCTTCATATCGAATTTGGAGGAAAATTGGGTCTTCAAATCGTGGACAATTTCTTTGTCATTTCCAATCAGCAACATATCATCCACATACAAGACTAGATAAATGACATGGTCACCAATTAATTTAAAATACACACAGTGATCCGCTTTGCTTTTGGTGAAGCCAAATCCCCGTATAAATGTATTAGATTTATGATACCACATCCTTGGTGATTGTTTTAACATACAAAGACTTTTTTAACTTTCATACCAGTTCTTTCTTTCCCTTCACCGTAAAGCCTTCAGGTTGCTTCATGTAGATCTCTTCTTCAAGATCCCTGTGAATAAATGTTGTCTTCACATCCATCTGTTCTACCTCAAAATCAAAAGCAATAACAACATATAAAAGTAATCTAATAGAATCTACCTTGGCAACAGGAGAAAAAATATTACCAAAATCGATTCCCAACACCTGGGAATAACATTTTGCTACCAACCAAGCTTTGTATTTCTCCACCTTGCCCTCTGCATTCATCTTCTTTTTAAACACCCATTTGCTTCCAATGGGTTTTCTTCCAGCCAACAACTCCACGAGAACCCAAGCCCCATTTTTGTGCAAAGATGCCATTTCATCAATCATGGCCTATTTCTAGAGTTTTCCATCCTCTGAATCTACTACCACCCTAACAATTCTGGGATCATCATGAGTAATAGATAAGCAAAATTTGAACATAAAGCAGATGGATTGTACCTTTCTGGTTTCCTTCTTTCTCGAACTTATCTTCTCATAGCTGGAGTTTGTGGATATTCATCTTCTGATTCCTCTTCTGTTGTAGTGTTTGATTCTTCCTCCTTTAGCTCAAACTTTATCTTCTCAGGTTCCTTTGGTAGGAATTCATGTTTAATAACATATTTCACCTCCTAAACACCACATATTAATTGTACACAACCCTCCTTGTTTCTGGGTTCCAAAGCTTATATTCTTTTAAACCATCCTTATACCCAATAAAAATGCACCTTTCAGATTTATTATCCAACTTGGTTCTTTTCTCCTTTGGAACATGTACATATGCATCACAACCAAATACCCTCAGATGTGAAAGAGAGGGTTTCTTACCAATCCATACCTCATGTGGAGACTTAACGTCCAACACTGATGAAGGTGATATATTAACTAGGTAACATGCAGCCTCCACCACCTCTGCCCAGAATTTTTGTCCAAACCCGACAACATTGAGCATGCTTCTTGCCTTTTCCATCAATGTCATGTTCATTCTTTCTACAACTCTGTTTTGTTGAGGTGTGTATGGAGTAGTCTTATGTCGTGCTATTCCACACTTCTTACAAGACTATTAAAATTCCTTCTTGCAGAACTCTCCACCATTATTTGTCCTCAACACCTTTATCTTCTTCTCTGTTTGGTTTTCCACCAGAGCCTTCAATTCTTTAAACTTGTCAAAGACTTCAATTTTTTTCTTGAGGAAATATATCCATGTATTCCTTGAGAGGTCATATATGAATGATACATAGTACATAGAATTACCCAGTAATGGAACCAACAAAGGTCCAAACACATCATTGTGCACAAGCTCTAATATCCCTTTCACCCTCTTAGCACTAGAGGGGAAAGTCACTTGATTCTGCTTCCTATATACACAATGTTCATAGAAATCGAAATCCAAAGAGAAATTAGACATACCTTCTATCATACCATTACCACGAAGTATTCGAAGGCCCTTCTCTCCAATATGTCCACGCCTTTGATGCCATAGCATGGTATTTTCTCCAGAAGGTTTTTTGCTCCACTTTCAGGAACCACAAAACTATTGCACCCATCAATAACAGTGCTACCCAAAAGATTGTACAGAGTTCCAATTCGAACTCCCTGCATCAATACCAGTGCTCCTCGAACGATATTTCAAGTATCTTTCTGGAACACTATTTTTACACCTGCCTCATCCATCTTGCTTACACAAATCAAATTTCTGGCCAATGCAGGAATATGCAGAACACCCGGAAGTGTTCTAATCCTTCCAACTTACAACTTTAGCTTGACTTTTCCACGTCCGATGATTCTAGCCTTCCTGTCATCCCCTTAGAAGACATCACCACCATCATATTTCTCATACTCGCAAAACCACTCTCTACGGGGAGTGAAACGAAAGGATGCACCTGATTCAATCAACCATGCCTCATGATCTACATGTGTACTTGAAGAAGAAGCCAAGTACACATCCCCACCTTCATCTGAGGTGGTTTTCGCCTCTATAGAAGGAGCATCATCAGATCCCTTTCCTTTCTCGAGAGCTTTAGATCTACAGTCATTTTTGAAGTGTCCTTCCTTTACGCATTTCCATCACACCTTTACAACTTTTCCTGGAGAATCTTTAGATCTCCCTCTATATTTAGATCTCCCACTCGAGGACTTATTTTTGTTTATGTTCTGGAACGCTCCTCGTACAAACACTGCATCTCCATTATGTCCCTCTATATTTTTCTGCCTCATCTCCTTAGAAAACAAGGATGAGACTATTTCATCAAACTTCAAGGTAGTTGTATTACTACCTAATGCAATAACCAGACTATCCCAAGAATATGGTCGAGAACACAACAAAATGATGCACTTATCTTCATCTGAAATTTTAATATCAACAGATAACAATTGGCTTACCACAATATTGAAGGTGTTCTGATGCTCTATCACCGAGTCTCCATCATTCATCCTCATGTTATACAACATTTTCCGTAGGAACAGTTTATTCACCAGAGATTTAGATTGGTATAAAGTCCCTAGCTTGTCCCACAAAGCCTTTGCCATAGTTTCCCTTTATACATTCAACAATATTAAATCTGAGATACACAACCATATTGTGCTTTTTGCCTTCCGATCCAACTTCGTATAGTATTCATCTGACGTTGTCGTTGGTTTAGTACTCGGATATACTGTGATCCACTGATCTTTATCCACCAACAGATCCTCCATCTTGAGTTTCCACAACTCAAAACTCTAACCATTAAATTTCTCGATCTTTATCTTTCCACTACTTGCCATCTTCTTTCACCATAAGAAGCGATCCCACAGATCTCCCACTGAACAGGGTCTACCACAGGCCCAGGAAAAACCCCTCAGCAGCAAAGGCGTCCCCTTGAAGCCAAAACAACTATGATACCAATTGTAGGTTTTAACCCTGTATAGAAATTACCTGCAAATAAATTTTTAAAAGCATAAAATAAACAATGACGAGAGCATAAAAAATAAAACAAATAGATTTTCCCCTGGATCCAAAAATCGAGACTACCAGATTGATTTTTCATTAGATTCCTTTCAACGTTACAACACATATATATACATGTCAAAACATTCAGAAACCCCATCCATTAACCCCGGATTAGAACATAACCATAGTTCCCTTGACCAGATCTACAAGATACCATGGGCAAAAAACCATCATGCCTAAAACCATGTGCAAAACCCATGCACTACCAGATTGATTTTTCATTAGATTCCTTTCAACATTACATCACATTTATATACATGTCAAAACATTCAGAAACCCCATCCATTAACCCCGGATTAGAACATAACCATAGTTCCCTTGACCAGATCTACAAGATACCATGGGCAAAAAACCATCATGCCTAAAACCATGTGCAAAACCCATGCACAAAACAATAGGAAGGTTTGCCCACCTAATATAGGGTCCAAAATTATTTTTTTCCCATGGTGCTGCCCCGGACCCTATAGAGGAGGGATACCACCCCCCTTGTGACCCCCCCCCGCTGTGCCTCGCACAACGAAGGGCGGCTGGCCACCCCTCCCCCCCTTGCATGGGGCTAGTCGTAGAAAGAATATTACACACACCCAACAATAGATGTTAGTGAATGAGTGTGGTCATATGCACATGTGTCTTATAGTCATGAATGATATTAACTTGTTGTTACATGCATTATTGTTGTTTTTATATGATAGTTAGCTTGATGATTATATTATATGTTAATTGATGAGCATGTTATATCTTAGTTAATGATTACGGTTATTACAATAAGATCTTGATGTTATATGTATCATGCTAATTTGGATTGGTCTATGAAAATGGTTAGGGTTATGGCATTCAGGTATGGGTCAACTTATTTGTGACATTGTGTTGTACTAATCTAGACTAATCATACATATGTGATTGTTATGCGTGAATGACAATTGTTTAAGAGTTTATGATGTGAACGTGATTAGCTAGTTACTATTATGGATATCATGACCTTATTTATGGTTGAGTTGATACGTTGTGAAGTTATATCGTGCTAAACTAGATTGATTGTGCAAAAAATATAGCCTCCCCTAAGATACATTAAGGTACATGCTTGCTTATGTCATCTACCTTGTGCTTGAATGTTTGATTATGTCATCTATTTGGTGTTTGAGTGTTGGTGTCTATTATGTCGCATATCTGTTGTTGAATGTTTGATTAATCGCATGATATGAGTATGTGTTTATAATATTGCATCAAGAAATGATCTCGTTTTAAGATGGTTTTACTCACACATGTGTTGAGATAGTTGACATGTACTTGAGTGTAATAGGTGACAGTTGTAGCATTATGTCTAATGACTATGAGTTGACTATGGATTATGACATGATTGTTAGTCTTGGTAAAGGATGATTTCAAATTGATATATATGATTGTCTTGATATTTGGAACATGTAGTTGACATGTGTGAGTAGTTGTAGGGTAACATGGTTGGCATTAGTATGACAAGGTAAGATAAATAGTATGTTGTTATGTTTACTTATGCACTGACGATTATGTGTTTATGGCAGTATGATGCAAGGGATTGCATGGGAAAGAGACTGCTATGCAATTCTGAAGAAGGCTCAGGTTGAGCTTTCCTTTGGAAGCACTAGGAACCATGGGGATTGAATCATGGTGTATGTGGAGAGTCTTGTGATTTCGATTCTTTGTGCTTTGTTTGCACTTGATTTGCAGCTTTGTTTATGTCTAGTATACGACCATACCACTTTGTTCGAGGTGTCATATTGTAATTGGTTTTCATGGTTTTCTTCTTATTTGAATTTTTTTCTTTCCTTTTATGTTTTGAGGGTCTTGGGAATTGGTTGGGAAAGAAGAAAGTTGATGGAACGTTGGGAGAGTTGTGTGGAACCTAACAGGTGATATAAGACTCAAATGAAGTCGCTGCATGTATAAAGGCAGTTGAAGGCAAAAGTAGGACAACTAGTTGGATTGGTTTGGGCCATTGGGATAATGGACGGTGGCAGGACAACCATGAGGAAGGTAACTGAAAGGGTAAAGTAAATGGATTTGAGGGTTCAAATGCCTTGGCTATGTTGGGAATACTTGTTCTCAATGTTGTGCATGATGTGAACAAATAAAGGGAGTTCTCTTAACCTTGACCTTATGATATCTGGTAATTATGTTGTGATTGTGATTATGCTGATGTATATATATGTATACATGTATGTATGTATGTCATATCTGACAAGGTCATCATGGATCATGATTGTGTTTATGCTAATGTTTATATGTATATATATAGGTATGTATGTATGTCATTTCCTGACATGATCATGATTGTTTAATGTTGATATTTATATGTATATACATTGTTGTTTGATAGGGTCGTTACGAATCATTCTTGTGAAGGAATGAATGCTTACGCAGGTGAATGACATGAATAAGTTCCTAGTTAATAAGGAATTAAGTGGGAAGAGTAGCCCTGACAAATCTATGAGGTCAGTATCATGTGGATATGAATTGATATTATGTTATTATACTATGTTTATGTTATGGACATGCTAGACTAAGGGATACATCAACGATGAAACACAGTGGATGGTTCAAAATGCATCGAAAAATTTTCTACAATGTGATTTTTACCGAAAGATGTCTCATAAATGAAAGTAGTGTGGTCCGCAACATGTTGGGATGAGCCTGGATGGCAGAGAGACACTAGAAACAAGGTTGCTTAATATAGGTAGTATGGTTTTGGATGTGTGGTACTATTGTTGTGCACATGTTGTATATGTTGTACATGTTACATATGTGATGTTGTGCACATATAGTGTGTGTACATGTTTATGCAACATTATGTACAAGGTGGTATAGATGGTGTTGTGTGAATATTGCATATGCAGTGTTGGGTATAGATGGTGCTATGTACATGTTGGATATGCAGTGTTGTGTAAATATTGTACTATGCGCATGATGGATATGTGGTGTTGTGTACATAGGGTGCTATGTACATGTTGTATATGCAGTGTTATGTACATATGGTGTTGTGTGCATGTTGTACATGTGTTGTTATGTACATATGGTGTTGTGTGCATGTTGTACATGTGTTGTTATGTACATATGGTGTTGTGTGCATGATTGTACAAGTGGTGATGTGAGCATGTGGTGTCGTGTACATGTGGTGTTGTGTACATGTCGTGCATGTGGCGTCGTGTACATGTGGTGTCATGTACATGTCGTGCACGTGGTGTTGTGTACATGTTGTGCAAGTGGTATTGTGTACATGTTGTACATGTGGTATTGGTGTACATGTTGCGTTGCGAACATGCAGTACTATGTATGTGCATTGTGTAGTCGTGATATCGTGACATGTGTATTCATTGTGTTGTACTTTGTGTATGTATATGTATTGTGTTGTACATCGGGTGTAGGTGTATGTATTGTGTTGTGATGTACACCGAATATAGGCGTATGTATTGTATTGTGTTGTACACTAGGTGTAGGTGTATGTGTGGTATGACAGGTGTAGGTGCATGTATTCCATGGTGTTGTATGTCGTGTGTGGTTGTATATGTGTGATGCACGCTACGTGTATGTGGACATGCTTGAGGAGAAGGCACTAGGTGTTTATCAGGTGCAACAACTGATCCAGAGCACGTACTGAATAAGGACAAAGGTAGAAGCTAAGGATTGATTAAAGGGTAAGTATTTGTATTTTATTTCAATTGTGTTATGCATGTGATTTATGATTCTGGTCTATGGCGATTACATGTGATCTATGATTCTGGTTTATGATGGTTACATGTGATTTATGATTTTGATATATGATGGTTGTGTTTTGAGCTAACTTAATGTGATATGTTTAAACATGATGATTTGGTCAAAGATGCTAGTTTGACTTGTTGTGACAGGAAACAAACAGAATTACAAGTGTACTTTGTTGACGGGCCACAAATGAGGTATGATTTGAAGTTATTTCAATTTATTTGAATGTAATGGAAATTTTGTGCTTAGTATAGGAAAGCATGAAATGCCTGGTTGGCTGGTTGGAACTAATGGCAAGCATTAGCAACAACAACAAAGGAATTAGAGTAGGCATTGTATGCTGGTAAAGTACTTCAGGAGCAGGGCCAATGTGGGACACTGGTACCCAATAGTGTCCATTGATGGCAATGAGCATGCTATGATCGATATGATGGTTTTGAGGCAGGTATATGCCTTGGTTGTCTGACCTTCCAATGCGAGGAAGCCTTGCCAAGGGATGGATCGCCTGAGATTGGGGATGTCGGGGAACTTGGAAGGTGAGTCACTACACGGAAGGGGGTGACCAGATTTCCTGAGGGATTATGTAGCAGAGAAGGGAAGGTCAGGGATGGATTTGTTTTGGTCATTAGCATTGCTAGATGGAACCAGATGCACATTGGGAGTGCGCCCTGGAACAATGAGTCAATAACTGTTCACTAAGAGGACAAGTGATTATAACGTTGGACATTGAGTGCAACTTGGAATTTGCAGTGGATTATGGACTTCTTCGGAAGGAGGTGAATCCTGATATTACTTTTAGGGTGGAAGTGTAAGCCTTTGGATTCCCTTATTGCGGATGTATGCATTGTATCCTTTTATTTGTTGGTTGAGAAAATGTGCATATGTGTATATGTGTATTTTATTGTAATTACTATATCGAGCTGGATTTATAAAGCTCCATAGATTGTATGATTATTTGTTGGGTGAAGAAAATGTGTATGTGTGTATGTGGTTATTATTGTAAATATCGTAATGAGTTGTGTTATAAAGCTCCAGCAAACGATATGTTTGTCGTGTTTTAGCAAATCATCATTGTAAATACTACAACAAGCTATGTTATAAAGCTCCATGGGTAGTACGTTTTGTTTTCAGTTGTCTTGCGGGTTATAGGTGTCATTAAACACCGAGGATGGTGTTCCCCCAAGGAGGAGGGTTCTGTAACAACCCTGGTTAAAAAAATCCAGGTAAATATAAAAATATAAGCCACAATCATGGGACACGTATTCCAATATGAATGGTGGGCAAAACATCCTAGTGCATGTGTTCATTTTGGTTATTATGGCTAAAGGAAATTGGCAAAGGCTTTGGAAAGGAAATTGGCATTTTTGGCACATTTATTTATGAAAATAATGGAAATTAGGAGAAAATGAAGGCGAAAGGTCACAGGTTGCATGTGAGGAGGAAAATGAAGGAAAATAATGGAAATTGAAGAAAACAAAGGCCTCATTGATAAAAAGGCTTATGAGGATCAGTGGGTAGGCTTAGTCAGTGTATACTTGTGTCAGCTTAGTGTTGGAGCTCTCTCATTATTCTCCCTCTCTGTCTCTCTCTCTCACTCTTGGGCACTTAGAGTTTCCTTGGAGTACTCTAGTGTGAGAACAAGGAAGGAAAAGCAAACAAAAGGAAAGGAAGGAAAGCAAGGATCAAGCAAGGAAGAGCAAGATCAAGCAGCTTCAACAGGAATACTTGCGGGTAACATATTTCATGTGTGATTTCCTAGCTGGTTTTGACATGCATGACTTTACATGTTTGTGTATGGTTCTCTTGTTTTCGATGGCATGGTTTTTTCGGGTTACAATAGTGGTTTTCAGCCAAGCCTTGCCTTTTTTCGGATAGCCATGATGTGATGGGATTGTTTTCTTAGTTTTGAGCTTTGGAATTGTTGGATGGTTTCAGAATCTGGGGAAGAGGTGGTCTTAGGAAAATTCCCAAAGGCCTAGGAATCCCTTAACTGGTTTTGGCGGGATACATGGTAAATCCTGAGGGTGGAGTCTCATTTTAGGGCCTAGTGATCTGGTGTGGATATCGATAAAGTCTGAGAGACTGGTGTCTTAGTTTAGGGCTTAGTGATCCAGTGTGAATTGCGGTAAATTTTGAAAGAGAAGGAGACGATAAATTCCTCAAGGATAGCGATGGAATCCGGAGGTATTCCTAGCTCGGTTTGGTTTTGTGATCTTGGTTCCGGTTTTGGTGAGATCATGGTTTGGTGAGGGTGGATGTGGTTTAACCT
Source organism: Pinus tabuliformis (assembly GCA_031772625.1). Classification (NCBI taxonomy): domain Eukaryota; kingdom Viridiplantae; phylum Streptophyta; class Pinopsida; order Pinales; family Pinaceae; genus Pinus; species Pinus tabuliformis. The sequence goes on along the minus strand of CM062818.1, from coordinate 209,059,377 downwards.
CTGGATTCCATTGGTTGTTTTTGGATTGGTTTATCCATGAGATCCCACATTCATGCTTGGAATATGACACGGGGGCAACTGGATGAAAGAAATATTTCATTTAGCCATGTCTACAGTTGGGTGGTAGGTGGAAGTCCTTAACCTGATCAGATTTGCCTATGTTTAATAAAAGCTAAGTTCTCTTGCTTTTGTACTTGTTAATATGCGGCTTTAATGGTTGTTATCTCATTTTTATTTTTATGGTTTAACGTTAGTTATAAGCATGGTTAAATGACTGGTTATTGTCATGGTTATTTCATGTATTTACTTGTAACTAAAAGGGTAATGGATGTAAGACCTAATTCATGTCAAAATAGTTAAGGGAAGAGGTTGGTGATCCTTCTTGTCAAGTCTCATATGAGTTCTCAATCATTTATGCTTTGTCTTATATTCATTTCCTGTAGATTGCATTGATACCAAGTGTTTGACGAAATGTTAGTCCCGATTGGGGATGGTCAAGCTTAGTCTTGGAGTTAGTTTTTGATTTGTAAGTCTTGTTATTATGTAAATCATGGATTTTGAAAGTGTCATTGAGTTATAGGTAGTGACCTCGGATCTGGTCCTGAAAAGTGGCTCAAATCTCAGGGACGTTGGCACAATATTGAGTAGAAAGTCCTTGGATGCTGGCATACCATGTTGTGGGAGTGTCCAAGGGTTAATTAGTCTAAAAAACTTAGTGGGACCCAGGGGATGGTTCCCTGAGAGTTTGGGATGGTTCTTGGGAGTCCTGCTGCTAATGTGGAAGGTCTGTATGGTGTGTTTTTGTCGGTTCCACTTCCTTAAGGTGACTTAGGAGGTCGAATCATATCATAGTAACTTCTCGTCACATGTTTACCCTGGTTGGCTGGTTACTTGGGTAGATGTGGGAGGAGGTAGTTACAAAATCATTGAAGGGTTAAGTCATAGTTTTACCTGTCAATCAATTAACACACATGCCTCAAACATCATTGTTTTCCTCGCATAGTAATTTCCCCGTTTCAATTGTAAGCTTTTTGTTATCTTTTATCATTGGAAAGCGTTCAATTCAAGCTATTCGATGGAGATACAAGATTGAATCTTGGTCTCTCTTCTGCGAAATTGCCAGACTATAAAGATAATGGGGAAAAGAGGGAGGTTAAACAGAAATGAACCAAAAGGTCTCGACCTTCTGGAGATTTACCCAGATATTCAACAACATTTTCAATAGACTGGGTCGGAGGAATTTTTCATACGATGCAATGATTTCCATGACGAGGTTGCTTGAGCATTTTCCCAGAGTTTCGATGTTCAACGTGTGGAAGTTTGGAGGGATTCGTTCCAGGTGACAGAGGAGCTGGTCGCAGAGGTCACAACTCTAGCTACAGATGGAGAAAGGGTCTTTAGGAGCCATTTTTTAGCTAGGATTGATGTCCCGTTCTTCCTGGAGGTCAAGTTCAAAGAAAGAAATTGGAAGATAGGGGTGTAGAGGTCTTGGTTGGAAGAAAAATGGCACAGGCTGTTGCAAATTACCTAGTTGTATTTCACATGTGAACCACGTTTTAACTGGGTAAACTTATATCATTTCCATTTCTTAACTTATCTAGCAGGACACGTGAGAATGAATGCATGTTATTTTTTGTTAGAAAGTCTCAAACACATGGCTACTCGGTTTCGGGCCAGAACAAACCCATCTCCACACTTCATTTATCACAAATATTTAATTAAGTTATTAATTGAAAATCAGTTGGAAAATGTTGGAAGAACAGGGAACCATTTTCTGTTATGGGGAGGGTTTCAACCCCAACCCCCTAAGTCTATACGAGGGAGGAAAAAGGGTACCAAACAAGTAAAAAACCCTCAGGAAATAACCTCTTCTTAGGGCACCCCCATTGTGCAAACCAAAAGTCGAAATAAGGAAAACAAACCCTCACCTTCTATTCCTAAAATACTAAAGGTCTATTCTAGAAGAAGTGATAAGCTTCAGAAAATACAACCTACTGAAGATCCTCCTACTGTGAGTCTCCCTCATGCTAAAAATCCACCTATTGAAGGTTCCCCTGCAGAAAGCCAACCACCAGAGCAAACCAAAGGAAAGAGGGCTGAGCCTGAACCCCATGATGAAGAAGTCCCAGTTGAAAAGGAACCCGCCTTGTTTGAAATGTTCAAAGTGGGTAAAGGACCTCACACCAGGTCCTTAAACAAATTGAGGTTGAATATAAAGTTGAAGCAAAACCCTGACCTTGCCAAAGAGGTCATAGACGCGGACAATGTTCCACTAAAGGACCTAATTATAAACAAAGGGAAAGCTACAAATTCAAAGGGGTCGAAGAAAACAAAAACAACCAAGAAGAAAATCCCCATGGAAACCAAACAAAGTAAGAGACAGAGGGTGGATAAGGTGGATGTCTTATTGGAAGCAACCAATACGCTCAACTGAGAGACTGGTATCCACCTTTTTGAGTTTTTATATTTCACTATGACAGTGAAATTTTGATCAAGCATCTGTTAGCGTACAAGCACAGAAAGGCATAGAGGAGCGTTGATATTTTCATTATCAACGCATTTTGCAGAGAAGCGCTGCCATTGTCATTATCAGCGCATTTCGGAAGAACAATCTTAAAGAAACGCTGACAGTTGCCAGTCAACGAAAACATCAGTTCCTACTGCTAAAAGGTTGATAGCGATGTTATCACCGAATTACGACAGGGATGACTGAGAAGGCAAGAGCCAAAACCGAAGTTCGTTTTTGAAGGATGATAATGCCTAATCTACAATGAGGGAAGCATAACCATGATACATTTTCTCAGCACCATTTTCACCATAGATTTCAACGAGTTGTTTTGATTTGAAAAAACTTGATAATGTTTAAAGATATTTTCCTTTGCATGTACCTAAGAGATTTATACTGCTATTGTTGGATTATTGTAATTATTTATGAGCTACAAACCTATTTCAATTATTGTATTATCTATATAAGCAAAGACTATAGAAAAAGAAAGGGTTGGAGTTATTTGAGATATATCATCCCTTGTGTATTATTGAGCAGATCTTAATGAAAATAGTCTTCATGAGCAGTTTACATAAATTCTTGTGTTATGATTCCCTGTCTCGCTTTTCTTCGTTTTATATTTCCTCATGTCTGAAATACTGAGTGTTTGAAATTGGGATTTTTGTGTTTATGTTCCCTTTTCTTTATTATCAGTCATTTAATAAATGTTGTTCACTTAACCATTGCACTAATTTCATTCATTTTCTTCCAAATGCCTTAAAGTGTCAAAGGAATTATCACTACCCTGTTTTTGTGTTTTGTTCATTGAAACTATAATTATATAAAGCCTGATTGAGTGAGACTCCATGCCTAATGGTAGTATTTTCACATAGTTGAACCAAACTCAATCATTCTTCGATAAATCTGGCCATAGGACTCAATTGCAAACCTTCTACTACAATGAACTTGAGTAGTTGAGTTTAGGGAGAGATCCCTCTCCAAATTGAAGGGCCAACTTTTAACCTCAAAGAGGTTCGAGGTTACCTTAGAGTTTTTCCTGCAGCCAAGGTTTTCTCTAATAGATAACAAATTGTATATTACTCTTTATACAAATTAGAAAAATGATCAAAGGAAACTTCTTTAACTTGATTGTAAGAGGTCAAAGAAATACCCTCCACCAAGGACATTTTGTTGACATTGTTCCTCCACACACATTGTTTGGCATGTTTGTGGAAGAACTTTATATTTTTGTTCCACACCTTCAGCCATATACTTCTAGACTTAAAAGCCTCCAGAGTTCCTCCTCATTCTCAATTCAGTTTGTAGTTTTTGAAAGTTTGTCTTCTCTTCCATAAGAAGATGCTAGGCAATGGATTGTTGCTCCAAATTTTCCCACGTGTCTTTGAGTTGGAGTTTTAAGGTGAGGATGAATTCCTTCTCTTTTTCTTGATTATTTTTAGCCCAACTTCTAATACCTTGTATAAATCTTTTTAATTCTTTCTCCCAAACATATAGTGACAAACCATCCACCTACTGCCCCCATACGCTTATGACAATATCTACAAAGTTAGGCTTCCTAAACTAAATAGGATTGTATTAGAATGGGAGTGGGTCATAGTTTTTTTACGAGGACAAAGAAAGGGGAATATGCCTATGGTTAGAACTTACCCAAGGGAGAATTTGAGACAGGGGTGTAGCATTTTCATCAAGAAGAGAACTCTGAACAAGGAATCTGTCAAGTCTTGCTAAAATGTGGGTAGGACCAAGACACTTGTTTAACCAGGTGAACATTCCCTAAATTGGCTTAAGATCATCTAGGTCAAAGGTGAGATAAGGTCTTCCATGTTTTCTCTAAACGAACCCCTTATTGATGACCCCCCTTTCTTTTCCCAACCATGAATAGTAGTATTAAAGCCTCCTACAAAAATATTGTTATGCTCCGAGATCATGTCCTTTAAGCATAGGAGAGAATTCTAACAAATGATCTTATCTAGATAAGAATTTGACATGTATATACTAAAAAATTGATGGTCTCACCTAAAAGAATACTTTCCAAAAAATGAGCTTATTTGGATAAGAATTTGGCATGTATATATTAACAAAATTGATGGTCTCACATGAAAGAATACAAACTAATCTTAATGCAATCCAGTGAGCTAAAGGCAATTCCTAGATGAATTGAAAGTGTGATGTTGACCACATTGTACGTAAACCTCTCGCTGCTCCTCTTGAACCATTTGCTTTTTCCATACTATTTTTCTAGATTGTGTCTTTTTTTTAGGGAAACTTTTTCCTCCATTTTAGTCTCCTATATTAGAAGAATATGGAGGTTCTCATCTTTGATTAGATTATATATTATTTTCCATTTTTCATCACTCCCCAAGCCCTTGCAATTCTAGGAGCTCCTACCACATGAATTTTACCTAATTGTTATCAATAAATATCTTATTTTTTTGGGGATACAAAGCCGGGTAGAGAGGGAGTTAACGACCCATCTTAACCACTTAGTTTACCCTTTGTTAGGTCCCTATACTACTAGTGTAACTGCTTATTGTTATTAGTGCAACCCCCTTATTTTATTATTGTGCCCATATAGTCCCCATGTTGTTATTATTATTCCCCATAGAAGCCCACTATTGTTACTGTTGTGCCCCTACAATATTATTGTTATGTAGGCTCTGATTGTATTGGGACCCCTTAGACTCCTATATATAGAAAGGAGGCCTTGTCATTTGTATCATCCAAGAATTGTTCATTTATGTAAAGTAAAGGAGGTTTCCCCCTCGAAGAGGCTGATTTTGAAGTCGTTAATCTATCTTTTCTATATTTTTGTGAGTTGGTTTCATAACATTTGGTATCAAAGCCTTTGGATTCTAGGGTTTCACTGCTCCAAACAGGTCATCATGGCATTTTCGTTATAAATTTTTGTCTACGAAGTTTCAGAAGCTAAAAAAAAACCATTTGAACCGAAACCAGTCTGAACCTTGGGTCTGAATTTCAAATTTTGTTTCGCTATATTTTCAGAGATATGCTCTGAGGAAGTTAGGGTTTTTGTAAGCTCTAGAATTCCATCTCAAATGGGTCACTGTGTACTTTTCGCTATAATTTTTTTCTACGAAGGTTCAGACACTGAAATTAAAACCCATTTGAGGCAAGATCTTAATGAAACTTGGGCCCGAATTTCAGATCTTGTGTCACTATATTTTCGAAGATATGGTCCAAGACATTTAGGGTTTTTGTAGGCTCCCGAATTACATCCCAAATAGGTGACCTTGGGAAAATCATCATAACTTTCTCTTTGAGCATCAGATTGAAATTTCATAAAAAGTTATAGAAATAGGATGGCCTGTAGTTTTCTGTGTATCCGTTTAAGGTCCTAAGTCCGAAACAATGACACATGGCACTTCATACAAGTTCGCGCTACTGAACTAGTCTATAATTAGGTCATCGTGGGAGATTTGGCATAAATCTTCCTTGGAGAATCCAATCTTGATCAGACTTGTGGAGTTGGAAAGAGGACTCAGAGGGCTACCGCAAAACACAATTTCAAACTTTGGAGATCTGAAATTACATAGATACAACAAATTCAATATCAAGCTCCTACAAAGTGGAAAAAGTTGTGTAGTTTTTTTTTTTTTTTTTTTTTTTTTTTTTTTTTTTTTTTTTGTATAAGTTTGGTTTGAAAAATTAGTTTGAAGGAATTCAAAGGGCATAATGAAGCATAATTATCATTAATTGATGCCCCGAAGAAAGAAAATGGAAACACCTAGTAAGAAACCTGAAATCTCTAGCATGACTCATGACGAAGAGGAAGAAATGCAACATGATTTATCAAAATTACGAGACTAAGTGCAACAAAATTCACTCTCACAAAAAGTAACAAAAGCTAATATGGATGGTTTAAAGAAATGTGTGGAAGCTATGATGGATGGCGTGGAAGCTAATATGGATGGTTTAAAGAAAGGTGTGGAAGCTAAGATGAATGACATGGAAGCTAAGATGGATGGTGTAGAAGAAAAACTTAAAGGCAACATGGAAGATTTGAAGACAAATTTGACAAAGTTGATACAAGAAATGCTTACTAATGGCGAAAGGGTAGTAAAGGAAACTCATGACGAGAACAAAATAAATGTTAATCATGATTTTATAGACTCTAACGTTAGATTGAAGACCCACCATGTTCCAAAGATTGATATGAGGAAGTTTGATGGCAAGGATCCCGTAACATGGGTACTACAGATGGAGCTATATTTCGATCTGCACAATGTGCAAAACACACAAAAGGTATGCATTTCAACTTTATATTTGGAACCAAATCAATTTGTATGGTATCGATGACTTTGCTCTCGTAAAAAAATTATCACTTGGAAAGTATTTACGGAATAAATGATAGCCCATTGTGAGGATACAAAAAGCAACACCTTTTTTAGCCAATTGATAAATCTCAAACAAAAGGGTTCAATGATGGAGCACATTGAGGACTTCCAAAAATTGAATATAAGGGTAAAAGATATTCCAGAGGAGCATAAGATTAATGTGTTCATAGGGACTTTAAAGGATAACATCCAACATGAGGTTCACCTTTGGGAACCTGATTCATTGGACAAGGCATTCAGGTTGGCAAGAAAAATGGAAAGCAAAATTATGGCAACAAGGAAGCCTACCACTCACAACTATAAAGATGGAAGTGTTGTTGCCCCTAGCCTTCCACAACCTACAAGGTTGACACCACAACAATTGGAAGAAAAAATAGCAAAAGGGCTTTGTTACAGTTGTGATAACAAATACACTAAAGGTCATAAGTGTGATGAGAAGATATTATTTTACATAGATTGTGAAGAGGAGGAAGAAAAGGAACAAGAAACGTCAAGAAGAGGATATACACCAAGAACAAACCCTAGAGAAAGAAGAAATGAATCCGACCATATCTTGTAATGCATTGGCCGAAATGACCACTCCTCAAACTATCGAGATAGAAGGACATATCAAGAAGAAAAAAGTAGTAGTGTTGATTGATTCGGGCAATACCCATAATTTTGTTAATTATAAGATAGCCAAGGAATTGAATTGCTTCCTATATCCAGCACCAGAGTGTCAAGTGATGGTTGCAATTGGAGGAACCATAAATTGCTCTGGAAAGTGCCATAATATCAAGCTATCAATGGGATAATATGTATTGAATAGCCCAATGATTTCCATTCCAATGGGTGATGTTGATGTTGTACTAGGAGTCCAATGGCTACAATCCTTGGGTACAATAACTTTTAATTTTCAAGAACTTTTTCATGATTTTGTTTTTGGAAGGAAAGGAAGTTGAATTAAGGGGTATCACAGGGAAACAAGGAAGATAATAAGCTATAACGGAATGACAAAGCTTCTAAAGAAAGAACAGTGAGGTGTAATTGCACAATTATGTTCGCTAGAGGTTCCCACATCAAAATCATCTATTTTTCCAAATCTCTAAAAAGCCCTGGACAATCATTCCAAGGTATTTGAGACTCCCAAAGGCATCCCACCTATTCGTGATCATGATCATGTTATTCATTTGATTCCAGGAATTGTTCCTCCAAACATCAGGCCTTACAGATATCCCTATGCCCAAAAGAGTGAAATTGAACGTATAGTTGCATAAATGTTAGAGGTTGGTATAATTCAACCTAGTCAAAGTTCTTTCTTTGCTCCAGCAGTGTTGGTGCACAAGAAAGATGGATCATGGCGCATGTGTCCGGATTATAAGGAGCTCAATAAGCTCACTATTAAAGATAAATTTACCATTCATGTCATTGATGAATTATTGGATGAATTGCATGGATCAATTTACTTCACCAAGTTGGATCTCCGTTCAGGATATCATAAAATCAGAATGAAGACTAAAGACATTCTGAAAACAACATTTAGAACTCATGAGGGTCATTATGAATTTTTGGTCATGCCTTTTGGCCTTACCAATGCACCTTCTACATTTCAAGGTTTAATGAATTCCATTTTCAAACCCTTTCTTAGAAAATTTGTGTTAGTATTTTTTGATGATATACTAATTTACATAAAGCCTTGGAAGGATCATGTTCAACATGTTGACAGGGTGCTCAAACTATTGAAGGAGAAACAATTATATGCAAAAAGCTTCAAATATTTCTTTGGAGTAAAAGAGGTGGAATATTTTGGTACTTAGTTAGCTCATAGCTCATCTTATCATCCTCAATCTGATGGGAAAATAGAGATAGTGAACAGATGTTTGGAAGGATATCTCCGTTGCTTTTTATCTAATAAACAAACACAATGGGTCAAGTGGTTGCCTCTGGCTGAATGGTGGTATAACACTTCCTTTCATACTGCAACAAAAATGACCCCATTTATGGCACTTTATGGATATCATCCACCGTCCATCACATCATCTTTAATTTTTTTTTTATAAGGTTCAAGCAGTGGAAGATCACATCGAGCATCAACAAGAAGTTCTCAAACTCTTAAAGGATAACCTCACTTTAGTGCATAATAGAATGAAACAATAGGCAGATCAACATCGCAGTGAAAGAAGCTTTGATGTAGGTGACTGGGTATTTCTACGACTACAACCACACAAACAAATGTCCCTCACGCAAGTTAAGAAGGATAGTAAATCATCACCAAAGTATTATGGTCCGTACAAGGTGTTACAAAAGATTGGTACTATGGCATACAAATTGGAGCTTCCTGCATCTTCCCGAGTGCACCCAGTTTTCCATGTTTCATGCTTAAAGAAGGCTATAGGTGAGAAGATCCCAATTCAAACAATATTGCCAGAACTTGAAGAGGAAGGAAAAATCATATTGGAACCAGAAGCAGTCACAAAAAAAAATCGACAGCTACGAAATCGATCAATTTTAGAGTATCTCATCAAGTGGAAGAACTTACCCGCTGAATATTCCACATGGGAGGATGAGAATTTTATACAGAAGCATCAAAAACTACTCAAGCGTTGAGGACAACACTTTGAAGGAGAGGGGCATGTTAGGTCCCTATACTACTAATGTAACCCCTTATTGTTATTAGTGCAACCCCCTTATTTTATTATTGTGCTGATATAGTCCCCATGTTGTTATTATTATGCCCCATAGAAGCCCACTATTGTTATTGTTGTGCCCCTACAATATTATTGTTATGTAGGCTCTGATTGTATTGTGACCCCTTAAACTCCTGTATATAGAAAGGAGGTCTTGTCATTTGTATCATCTAAGAATTGTTCATTTGTGTAATGTAAAGGAGGTTGCCCCCTCAAAGACGCTGATTTTGAAGTCGTTAATCTATCTTTTCTATCTTTTTGTGAGCTGGTTTCATAACACCCTTACACCAATAACTCATCATAGTAAGGCTGGAAGGATAGGCGTCTTGTTGGAGTTTGGGATCCTGTCTCCAATTTCTGATGGTCTCCGAATGTCTCGATCCTAGGTTGAACTATGAGTTTCCAATATATGTGGCTTTCAGGATGTTGCATATATCTAGGGAGGTTGCTAATTCCCCATCAAAAAAATTTCATTTAAAAAAACAAATACCTTATTTTTTAACTTAACCCTAAAGAAATCATAAACATATTTAATCATTTATTTCCAACTTTTTAAGTATTCTTTACACCGCTAATGTGACAAAATGATATATACTCAATTATTTACAGCTTGAAACGGCCTAATGGTTAAGAGCATGTGTTTCCTCTTAAGAGGTCACAGGTTCAAAACTAGAGAGGGTAGAATATGTATGTATTCGTAAACTTAGCAATCAAATTGCTACAAAGAAGTGGGTCCCTTGTCCTACTCATACACAAATTTAGTGTCTAACTTAACCATTACCTTAAATTCAATAATAATAATATAATTTATCCCTTTAATGCTTTCGCTCCATCTATATGTCTTCATCCCGGTTGGAATTAAGGCCCTCCCTTCGACATACATATATAATGCTTTCACTCCATCTATATGTCTTCATCCCGGTTGGAATTAAGGCCCTCCCTTCGACATACATATACATTCTTTGATGCCCTCATTATGCTTTTACACATCCTTCCTTGACAAGGAGATTCGCTACAATCAGATTTGAGTTCAAGAGTTAGACACATAGCCCAAAGCCCTCGAGAAATTCATTCGGGAATTAGATTAACCTTTAGCTGCGGAGTGGAGGAGCCCACGTTTTCACGGCTAATTTCCAATAAAATGGAGGGAAAGGCTACTTCACTCGGAAGTTTTGGAGGCGTTTAAAATGTGGAGAGGTCAAAAGAGTTGCAAGACACCAAAACCACTGGTTTGGATTCAACAATGGAGGGGAGAAAGAGGAGAAGCCATTCCTACTCTTCAGATTCAGATTCAGACCCAGATTTTGATTACAAGGAAGAAGATTTCTCATATTCACCAACACTTCCCAGCAAAAAATCACAACGAAAAAAGGAAAATCTCAATCCCACCCGACAGAGGAAGAAGCTCACCCTGCCCAAGGTCCCCAAGGTGTGTTACTAAATTTCAAATTTGTCCAATTCAACCGATACAGTTTCATGTAGTTTCAGCTAAACTTGATTTGTGCAGGGACAAAGGTCAACTGGAAAAAATAGAAATGAAGAGAAAAGGCATGCCAGTAAGACCGAGATTGATGTTTTTGATTCGGAGGACGAAGTAGTTCATAGCGACAAAAGCAAAGATTTTGAGATGCTGGTAAAAGCAGCATTTCACAATGACGAAGGGCAGTTAACTCCACTGGACGGTTGCCCAACTAAGGGACTTAGCATCACAGAAGAGGTAATATGTTGATCACCAGAATCGTTAAATATATTCGAATAAGTTCAAGCTCAGTGTGGTTGTTTGAATTTTTTTTTGGCTTCTTGGTCCAACGCATTCAACACACTAAACTAGTATACCAGCTAGAACAGACCAATCTAAACCCCGGTCTGATATGATACGAACTCAAGATATGCATCCTTGAGCTTTACAACACTGAGGGGTATATAAAACCTAGTTTTAGATGAGTCTGTACTAGTATCTATATTCAATGCACCTAATCTACTGTCTACATTCGATGCACCATTACACACACAAACATACAAGTGCTGACTGATCACCCACCCCCACCTGGGCTCTAGAGCACCTTCCTTCTTTTGGTGTAACCAAGTAGAGCACAGAAGAAAATAAAATCGGTGAAGATAATCAGTCAGCTTGGTTTCATGTGGTTGGCATTTTAGTTCTTGTAAGTATGGGTCCATTTTGGGTTCCTTGGAAGGAGTAGAGTGATGCACAATATCGGCTTGAATAACAGCAATAGTGTAATGCGTGTACCAATATTCTATGCTCATGACTTTTTCACATATGGTCACTAATCTAATTGGGTAAACTTTCTTCTATCAAGATAGGGCTAAAACTAGTTGATGATTGGACAGACAGTAGCAAAATCGCTTAAACTTTTAATGCAAATGAATGAATAGTTGCTCGATTCTATTGGCTTAATTTGGACAATTTTGTTTCAGGAGCAACCTGGATCCATGTCCGTGAAAAGACAAATTATGGGATCTATTGCCACATCCGAAGAGAAGGAAAAACAAGGAAATCCCTCTTCTACAAGACCTCTCGTCGTGGATAAGGATGAGGTAGACTCTTTCATTTTAGTGCAGAGTTACATAGGCGGACACAACCATGACTTTCAAATACTTATAGGCATTGTGTTCGATAAGGATGAGAGAATAATGCCGAAATCGAAAAGTAGTTATATCATCAATGAAATGAATCAGCTACCCTATTAATTTTTTTGGGTAAGTAAAAGCTTTTCACATATTTCCAAAAAAATGTAAAATGTAATGCATCTCTCCTAGGAGAATGAAGCTGCTCTGAAGTAGAATTCAAGCCCGTAGGCATGATAAACAACACCTAGTTTTTAACTTTCATGGTTTGGGAACGTGGGTCTACATTAGTGATTGCCTCTCTTTTCCAAGTAGTTGCCTTGGTATCTATGCCAATGATATCCTCGTTCTCTTTCATGTTAGTTTACTTTTTCCTTGAGAGTGGTTGACTCTTTCTGTGAGAGGAACACTTTCATGGAAGAGAATCTCATAAAGATGAATTGTCTCATAGCCCTTTCTTTCATTTATTGGTTTACACTTGGAGTTAAATGGAGTAAGAGGGCACACTAAAGCTGTTGCATAAACATGTGGTGTTGCATAAAAACATGTGGAGTGGGTGCTTGGCACGTGTTGGCATGTACCTACCTTGGCACATGTGGGGCACACTACTTGATTTAGTTATATGGAAAATTGTGCTTGGCACGAGATGCCATGTAACCACTCACCCTTAGCATATGTGAGATGCATGAGTTGGTTAATTTAAAGTGGACCTTGTCAAGGTGGAGCACTCTACTTGTGGACCAATTATCTCAGGTGGATACGGTCTAGGGTTTTAACTTGTAATTCCCCAACATATTCAATAAAAGGGAAGGAGGGATACTTTACTTCTTTGTATGAGTGCTAGAATGAAGAGTGCTGTGATGTAATAGCTAGGTTGTTCTAGTTAAAGTGTTTTGCTTTATTACCTTGTGAAAACTGGTTGGTTTTGCATTGTAAGTTTGGGAGAAATTTATTTTCGTTTACGTCATCATCTTCCCTGCTGTAATAGTAAGATTTGCTATTGCTATTGCATATTGAGTATGATGATTTGATTTTTGCAGCTCTGATTTCTATTGACAGCTGGGCTGCGCTGAGCTAATTTAGCATGTTAAGTTGATTTTCAAATCTGATTTATACTCTACATAATGCTGATCTGGTGTTGAGCTGATTTAGTATTCAGATCTGATTTTCAGACTTCTCTTTTCTTAGATCTATCGGTTGTTTGCTACTGTAATGATCTAATCTCTTGGTATGCAATGTCTACACTCTCGAATCTCTTCCATACATTGTTTTGATTAATTTGAAGTTTTGATAGGTGTTTCAAAAGTTTTCAGCTTCAGCTGTAAGGTTTAAGCTCTATATGTGCAGATCTTCTATTGAGGTGAAATTTTAACATTTCTTTGGGAAAATATTGAAGATTGACAAGCTTCCTTTAGTATGCTGGCACATTGCATTCTCAAGCTGTTTCTTTTCTTCTAGAGGGGCAGAGAATCTTGCTCTTTTGTTGTTGCCTTCTACTAGTACTAATTCGATAGTTGATGACGTCTCGGCTTCAACATTGTAAATGCCCCACTAAATAGTTTTATCCTCTCCAACATTGTCAAAGCCCCACTATATGGTTTGATTCTCTCCAACATTGTAAAAGCCCCACTACATAGTTTAATCCTCTAGGCTGACTTGCCCCTATATCTGGTTCGCCGATTCCTGTAATGTAAATTTTAGATAACAATGGTATGTTCTTATGCTTTAGCACAATTTATTTAAATGTTCCTTTAGAAGCCCAATGACAATTTCCAATTATATCCAGTAACAATCACATTAACTTAAACACATTGACAATAAACGCATATAGAACATAAAAACAAGTGCAAAGGACGAGCCAAGACAAGTGGACAAAAGATATGGTGGATCCCAGGGACAAACCCCAATGTGGGGAAACCCTTTGATCAAATCTTCTTATTATTCTTCAATAGTTTAGCAAAGAGAGAGAGAGTACAAATATCAGAATTACATGCCCAAAATAGTCTTGACAAATTAGTAGTCAAGTGTAGCTTTAACCAGAAAGTCAACGATGGTCAAAGCAGCCCCAATATGTCCTCCAAGCAATTTGGTCAACAACCGAAGAATTCAGCCTACCAAGAGAATCAAAATCAACCCAAAACAGCTCGGTCAACCCAGTCAAATGTCGCTGTAATTTCTACAGTCAAATAAAAAAGTCAACGATGAAGTCAACTTGGTCAAATTGTCCCAATCACTTTGAAAACTGGGCCAATCAATGCGGCCTTTAGAAATTGGAATTCTTCCCCCAAAACGAAGTCAACGCATGGTCAAACAGTCCAAGTCAACATTGCCCTAATCCCTAAAATTTTTGGCCTCCAAAAACAGTGTAGAAATTTGTCCTCTTCAACATGTGCAAAGTAGAGAAGCCTCCAAGCTGTACTAACCAATCAAGAGAGGAGAGAGAGAGATATGTGATGAGATGATGATGTCCAAATGAGAGAAAGGTCAATTCTATTTATACACTTCGTTGAGGGCGAGGAGACACATCCATTAGGCTTCATGAGCCTACATTTGACTAAGGCCGACCTTGACAATTTGTGTATAAGAAAGAATAAATTCAAAATTCCATTTCTGCTTGTTAGAATGAGATGATCTTTATATCAAAATTGGACCTCTCGAAAAGAGGAATCCAATACAATAGTGATCTCCATCATATGGGTTGTCCTAAGGTGGAATTTGGCCCTAGTTGCCAATTTTAACACTCCCTCTTAACTAGGGAGAATTCCACCTGCCAATCCATCATGCCATCTTGTCATCCTGCACCATCCCTGTCATCACTGCCCTGGTCTGCTCTGCTGAACCATGAAGTAATAATGAAGAATAAGTGATCGAGAGTGAGTCATAAGATCATACCACTCTCCACTGACTAAAGTCAATCCTTGATCCCAGATCAAGTTGTTGAACACCATGCATCCTAGTCATAGGGAGTACGGCAATACACAATGCGTCCATCGGTAGTGCTATGGTCCCTAACCATCTTTTCCCAACTCATTGGCCAGATGAGAGGTACTTCCCATGAGTCCCGGACTCTATGGGTAGGATGTGTGTCGGGGCATCAGCAAGAGAAGGTGAACCACTCATCCTGCTCATATGCCATAGGAGAAGGTGAACCACTCATCCTATGCATATGTCAATCGTAGGGGAAGGTGAACCACTCACCCTACATGCATGTGTCCGGGTAGGGGAAGGTGAACCACTCACCCTACACACATGTCAACCATAATGGGGTATCACAGGGGAAGGTGAACCACTCACCCTGTATCTAGCGCACCACTAGGGGAAGGTGAACCACTCACCCTATGGTCGCTCATAGCTCCAAGAAGTACCCCAAGTCCCTAGGAGCTCCTAGGGCTTTGTGTCCAACGCATACGGGATGCTCATAGGAGGGTCGTTCCACGACTTCAAGTCTCTCTCGAAAGGTTAAAAATTTGACCTTCCCCAGAGGCTTCGTGAGAATGTCTGCGACCTTCTCATCTGTTCTAATGTGTTGGAGCCTTATTGCTCCCTGTTGTACCATATCCTGGATAAAGTGGTACTTGATATCAATGTGCTTGGAGTGGTTGTGGAACATGGGATTCTTTGATAGGCGAATCCCACTTTGGTTGTCACAAAAGATCATAGTGGTATCCAGCACGTGCTCAAATAGCTCACTAAAGATCTTCCTCAACTAAACAGCTTCACAACAGGCCATACTCGCAGCAATGTTTTCGGCCTCGATGGTGCTTAGTGCAATCGATTTCTACTTCTTGCTCATCCAAGATATTGAAGCAGACCCCAAAGATAAGCAACACCCAGACGTGCTCTTACAATCCACCACATTGCCTGCCTAGTCAACATCAAAATATCCATGTAGCCTTAAATTTCCGGCAGTGTATCTCAGTACATAGTGGATTGTGCCCCAAAGATATCTTAAGAGATTCTTAGCAGCAATCTAATGAATGTGATGAGGCTCGACCATATATTGACTCAACGTATTCACAACGAAGCATATGTCAGGATGAGAGTTGACCAAAAACATTAGCCCCCCCCCCCCAAGTTGATGATACTCGGTAGGGTTAGCTAATTTGGGCCCAACATCACTTCCACATAGCTTCTTAAAGTTGAGTTCCATTAGAGTAGTCATGGACTTGCAATCCACCATCCCACATCTCTCAAGTAGCTTCACAATGTATTTTCCTTGAGAAAGGAAAATGTCACTTGGCTTTTGCCAAACCTCTAGCCCTAGGAAATAATGCATTAGTCCTAGGTCCTTCATCTCGAACTCGGAATCCAACTCCCTCTTGCATTGATGAATGAGAGGTTCATCACTTGTTAGAAAGAGATCATCCACATAAAGGACCAGAATGAGAGGTCTGTCCTTTTCAACCTTGAATTATAGGTTCGAGTCAACATCACTCCTTGTAAATCCAGCTTCATAAGATAGCTATTGATCTTCTCATACCAAGCCCTAGGAGCTTGCTTTAACCCATAGAGGGCTTTTTTCAACTTGCATACACGTGTCTCACGATCTTGAACCTCAAACCCCTCGGGTTGTTCCACATAGAATTCCTCCTTAAGCGAACCATGCAAGAAGGCAATTTTGACATCCATCTGGTGTAGGTTCCATCCTTGCGAGGCAACAAGGGCTATAATCAAATGGATGGTGGTATATCGAGCAACCTGTGTAAATATCTCATCATAGTCTACTCCTTCCTTTCGAGAGAATCCTCAAGCTACGAATCTGGCCTTGAACTTTTTAGCACTCCCATCAACTCCATGTTGTAGAAAATTTGTTGTAGGTTAACACAATAATGCAATATAAATCAAAGCAGAATACTATAACCTACTTCTACTATCAATTTGCGGAAGTTTAAAGATCGAGCTGAACAATATAACCAGAAGAAGAATCAATGGCACAATACACATGAAAATACTTTGGGAAAAGCCTCAGCTAAAAACCCCACACTATTGTATTATCATACATGGTGGAAATACATAGGAATTATACAAAGCCTTAGCTCTCACAGCTAGTCAGCTCTCAGTACAATCCTCACAGATGCTCACAAGCAATTTTGGCTTCTCTCCAGCCTTTCTCTCTGCCCTCCAAGCTCCTATTTCCTTGCGTTGTTCCTTGTGGATGATTAGCCTTCTACCAAGTGGAAAACCTCCTTCAAAACTGCGCAATCCTCAAGGATAAATCCTTAACTGCATGCATGAGTTTTCTCCATGAGAAAACACATGCAACTGATAGTACACTGTCCTTGAACATTATTCTCAACTAGGTCTTTCTCAGAAAAGACATGCATGAGTTTCTAATGAGGGAATCTTCAGTTAACTGGAGTAGCACTAGTTGAGTGCATTAATGCATCAACTGATTGTTAACTCACTATCAGTTCCTCAAACAATTTGGAACTAATTTAACTGGACTTAACTCAGTAAACTGAGTTAATTAATTACAACTCAAATATAACTCAATCTTATCTCCTTAATTTAAGGAATAACTCTTGCATGACTTTAGAAAGACTTCTAACTTGAATTTATCTAACTAATTAATTTAAAATAAATTAATCAATTATTTCCAAGTAGCTGCTAAGACTAAATTTGATTTTAATTCACAATTTAATTCAAGGACAAATTAAATTGGACTATTCTTGTTGCCATATTTCAACACTCCCTCTCAACAAGAAAGGGATTATCTGCCACCCCGTTCCTGTCTCTATGGAATTCGAATTTACACTTTGACAATGCCTTTGTCAAAATGTCAGCATCTTGCTCCTTTGTCGAAATATACTGCAGCAATATGATCCTCCTCGCTACACAGTCTTTGAGATGATGATTCTGGATGTCGATGTGCTTGGACCTATCATGAAATACTGGATTCTTAGAGAGTTTGATACAACTCTGATTATCACAATAGATCACAGTTGGATCCATCCTTTGTCAAACAAACCAACTAGGATTTTCCGCATCCAGATGGCCTCACATGTTGCTTGAATTGCAACCATGTATTCTGCCTCTGCCGAGTTGAGTGCAAGCGACCTCTGTTTCATGCTGTACCAAGACCCAAGGTTGAAAATCCCTCCTTATGTGCTCTTCTAATCTGATGGACTCCCTGCCCAATCTGCATTAGTGAAGCCTTGTAGTTTCACTTCCTCGACCTGTGAAAAGCCACGGGCAACAAATCTTGCCTTATGCTTCTCCACACTACCATCAACAGCTTGCTTTACCTTGTAAAGCCAACGGGAACTCACAATTGACTTGTTCTCCGGTCTCGGAACCACGTCCCAAACACTGTTATGAACTATGGAGTCATACTCCACCATAGCATCAACCCAAATCGGCTACTGCATTGCTTCCTCAAAGGAAGATGGCTCGGACTCAACACATTCCCCAGCAAGGGCCATGTATCCAATGTACCTCTCAAGTGACCTCCTCTATCTGCGCTGAGAAGATGGTGCTCCCACATTCTCTCTTGCATCCTCCAACAATTTGTCAGCTTCTCTTGTGCGCTTCTGTCCATCTCTGCAAGACTCTGCTTGAGTGGATGTCTCCACTCCTGGGACCTCTGCATGTGGTTGCTCCGCATCAGTCTCAGGCTCCTCCTCCTTAGGAACCAATAGTTCCTCCATAGCCTGTAGTTGCAGCTCCCTCTCAAGGGAAACTTGCATGGCCTTCTGCTCATCAAACTTGAGATCTCTGCGAACCACTGTCCTCCGACTGGTAGGCAAGTACACCTGATAGTTGTGAGGTGTATCAGTGTACCCCACAAATATCCCCAACTCTACTGTCGGCTCAAGCTTCTTTCGTGCATCCTTTGTCACATGGCAATATACCGATGAGCCAAAGATCTTGAAGTGACCCACATCTGGTCTCTTACCGGAGAAAGCTTCCTCTAGTGTCTTCATCCCAAGTATGCGATGCGGGCTTCTATTCTGCAAATAGACCGTTGTGTTGCATGCCTCAACCCACAAGTGAAGTGGTAGGCCTTGGTCATGCAGCATTGCCCGTGCTGCCCCTACAATAGTTTTGTTCTTCCTCTCGGCCACCCCATTTTGCTGTGGGTTATGAGGTGCCGTCAACTCTCGTTTAATTCCTTCTGCTGCACAGAAGTCCTTAAACTCTTGAGAGACATATTCTCCACCGTTGTCGCTTCTCAAGGCCTTGATCTTCTTCCCTGACTCTTTCTCGACCAAAGCTTTGAACTCACAAAACTTTGTGAAAGTTTGGTCCTTCTTATGCATGAAATAAATCTAGCATTTACGAGAATAGTCATCAATGAAAATCACATAATCCCTTTGCTTCGTTGTGGATGTTGTCGAGAATGGTCCACACAAATCAGTATGAACTCGCTCTAAGATAGCCTCTGCTCGACTGTCTTGATCATGAAAGGAATACTTGGTGTACTTTTCCAAGGTACAACCTTTGCATGTGTCAACTTGCTCAAGTTTACCTTTGGGAGGTCCTGTAGGTTTCTGCTGCATTATCTTCAAAACCCCATGATGCAAATGGCCTAATGCTTGTGCCACAACTTGCCAATATCTTGGCTTTGCACTAATTCTGCTTTTGTACTCAATGCTGCACGATCATCTACCTCTAGTTTATAGAGATTCTTCACCCGAATCCCTATCCTCTTGGTTTGACTCGTGGCTATGTGTCTTAGGAATGCCTTTCCTTTACTGAAGACAACATCGTAGCCTTTGTCCTCCAACATCGCGACTGATACCAAGTTCTTCTTCATTCTAAGCATATACATCACATCTGTCAAGGTGAGAGGAGATCCATGCTCCCTCTGAAAAGCAACTATGCCCACTTCTGAAACACTATACCTTCCATCGTCACCCATCTCTATCCACATCTTGAGGTCTTTCTCCTCCAAGGCACTGAATAATTTTTTATCATCGGCCATGTGGAATGAGGCTCCACTGTCAAGATACCAGACACAACCCATCATCGATGACACCATGCATGCGATGAGGGTAAAGTCCATTTCGAATTGAGAGGCTAATGCCTCACCTTTCGATCCTTCCGAGGATCCCTTCTTGGACTTCTTCGATGGGCAATTAGTCGCATAATGTCCCATCTTGTGACAATTAAAGCATCTTACTTTAGATATGTCACCTTTCTTCCTTCCATCAGAAGAATTCGATTTGAAATGGGAAGCCTTCCCCTTCCCTTTCTTTGCCTTACTTGCTAAGGCCATATTTTCTTCATCATCATTCTTGTATGAAGAACCATCTCGTGTGCTCCTCCTGATCTCCTCCTGCATAAGATCCGACCACAGTCGTTCCCAATCCGGCAGTTTCTCCCTTCCATTCACAGAGTCCTGGTAGCTATTCCAACTCTTTGGAAGGCCAAGGAGAGCGAGGCTCACCATATCATCATCGACAGTAGTTATTCCCACACTACCAAGCTCATCTCTGCAGGTGGTGAGCTTGTTCAGATATGTGGAAATAGTATCGCCCTTCTCCATCTTGATTCTTCGAAGCTTATCCTTGAGCGCCAATTTCCTCTGGTCGCTACTGTTCTGGTAGAGGTCCTTCAATGTTTTCCACATTAAACATGGAGTATCTTTTGCATGGAGACTCGAGACAATATGGTCTCGAACTCCCTCAAGGATGATCCGTCTCGCCTTCGCCACACACTTCTTCCACTCAGCCAACTCTTGTGCATTAGTTGAAGTTGGCTTTGGGATTTCTTGATCAATGAATTCCTTCAAGTCATTGTCTTCTAATACAGCCTCCATTCTATCTTTCCACGCTATGTAATTCGAGCTACCTTCCAAGGCATACTAGAGTCTCAAGCCATAGAACGCCATTGGCCAACCTTGAAGTATGATATGAATTCGATTTGCACCTGAAACCCTGAATTTCAAACTTCGAATTCTCTTCTCAGTATACTGTTCATAGCTTTGATACCATGTAGAAAATCTGTTGTAGGTTAACCCAATAATGCAATATAAATCAAAGCAGAATACTATAACCTACTTCTACTATCAATTTGCAAAAGCTTAAAGATTGAGTTAAACAATATAACCAGAAGAAGAAGAATCAATGGCACAATACGCATGAAAATACTTTGGGGAAAGCCTCAGCTAAAAACCCCACACTATTGTATTATCATACATGGTGGAAATACATAGGAATTATACAAAGCCTTAGCTCGCACAGTTAACTAGCTCTCAGTACAATCCTCACAGATGCTCACAGGCAATCTTGGCTTCTCTCCAACCTTCCTCTCTGCCCTCCAAGCTCCTATTTCCTTGCGCTGTTCCTTGTGGATGATTAGCCTTCTACCAAGTGGAAAACCTTCTTCAAAACTACGCAATCCTCAAGGACAAGTCCTTGATTGCATGCATGAGTTTTCTCCATGAGAAAACACATGCAATTGATAATACACTGTCCTTGAACATTAATTTCAACTGGATCTTTCTCAAAATAGACATGCATGAGTTTCTGATGAGGGAATCTTCAATTAACTAGAGTAGCACTAGTTGAGTGCATTAATGCATCAACTAACTGTTAACTCACTATTAGTTCCTCAAACAGTTTGGAACTAATTTAACTGGACTTAACTCAGTAAACTGAGTTAACTAATTACAACTCAAATATAACTCAATCTTATCTCCTTAATTTAAGAGATAACTCTTGCATGACTTCAGAAAGACTTCTAACTTGAATTTCTCCAACTAATTAATTTAAAATAAATTAATCAATTATTTTCAAGTAGCTGTTAAGACTAAATTCGATTTTAATTCACAATTTAATTCAAGGACAAATTAAATTGGAATATTCTTGTTGCCATATTTCAACACATGTTTGATCTTGTACACCATTTTGAAGGGACCACAAACTTGTCCTTGGGTCTAGGAACCAGATCCCAAAGATCATTCTTCATGATCGACTCATACTCCTCGTTCATCGCGTCCTTCCAAATTTGTTGCTTCACAACTTCTTCGAATGTGCAAGGCTCAGATCGTACAATGGTAGTCATGGCAGCTAAGTACCTGTTCATCTTCTTGCTTTCATGAAATGTCCCACTTGGTGCAATATGTTTTTCAACATCTTCAAGAGTATCTTTGAGCCACAAAGGTCTTTTTCTTGAAGTAGAGGGCTCACTAGGAGGTGGATCAATGGGATCCATCGGACCTTCCACATCGGGCATTAGTTCATCGGACAGAGGTTCATCTTGCTTTTCTGCATCAGCATCATCATTGTTCTTCCTAGGGATAGGGAGATTTTGTATCTTTTTAAAAGCATAATCTTCATCGAAAGTGACATCATGACTTAATTCCACTTCCCTTTGACCAGGCACATAGATTCTATATGCCTTTGAAGTTTCACTATAGCCTACAAACGTTCCTTTCTTACTAGATGCATCTAGTTTGTTTCTTTTCTCTTTTGGCACATGAAAATATACGGGATGACCAAAAACTCTAAAATGGGAAACATTAATTTTCTTACCGGCGATAGGCATTTGTTTTGAACATACACAACAGTGTTGGCAGCTTCTCCCCATAAGAATTTCAGAAGACCTTGATCATGAAGCATAGCACGGGTAGCTTCTATGATAGTACGAATCTTCCTTTCGGAAACACCATTTTGTTTAGGAGTATATGCGGTAGTGTTCGCCCTCTTAATGCCAACTTATCTACAATAGTCTTTGAATTCATTTGACTCATATTCAGTCCCATTATCAGTCCTCAATATTTTTATCTTCTTCCTTGTTTGATTCTCGACCAAGGCTTTGAAAGAGCGGAACCATTTGAATACTTCATCCTTCTTTTTTAAGAAATAGATCCATGTTTTGCGAGAGAAATCATCCACAAAAATAACATAGTACAAATATCCACCCAAAGATGTCACAGACAACATACCTGATAGATCAAAATGGACCAATTGAAGAACATCGGTGTTTTGAGTTTCACTTGAGGGAAATGGTCCCCTTGTATGTTTTCCAGCTTCACATCCCTGACAAAAACCTTCATGATTAATTGAATTCAGGCATACTTGTGACCATCTTTCTTACATCAAGTAAGGCTTTGAAATGAAGGTGAGCAAATCTCCGGTGCCATAATTCAGATTGAAGAGAAGTATCACAAATCATTGCTCCCAACAAACTTCCTCCAACATGACAGAGACCTTCAACCCTGAATCCAAGAGAGAATGCATCTCTCGGGTTCCTTTGCCAAACACGAACCTTCCCAACAATGAATGTCACCTTAAAACCGTTATCTTTCATCGCAGAAATAGAAACCAATTTCTTTTTCAGATCAAGTACATATAGCACTTCTTGTAAATGAAGATTTTGACTTTGATTTAAGTGGAGAGTAACGGTCCCAATTCCTTTTACGGGATAAGTGGCATTATCTCCAAGTATAATCTCCATATTCCTCTTCTTCTCAACCAAGTTTGAGAGGGCCTCCTTATACCCAGTGAAGTGCCTTGAGGCACCACTATCAATCGACCAATGGTCCAATGTATTCGGAGAAGAGGCGGTGGTGAGGGCAGAAATAAGATAAAATTCTTTTTGCTTTACAACATTAATTTCTTCATACCTGGAGTTTCTCGACTTCTTGGGAGGACAACCATTTCCATTTTGAGCAGCAGGAGAATTCCTCTTTCCTTTGTTGAACTTGTTGTTCCTTTGATTTCCATTGCCCTTGAAGTTGTATCTATTGTTGTCATCATCTCATGGAGTATCCTTCTTGTGAGGACACTCTCTAGCGAAGTGGCCAAACCTTTTACAATTAAAGTATCTTCCTTTTCTTCCTTCTTTGAATCCCGGTTTGAACCCTTGTCTTTGATTCCTTGGACTAGCATTGTTCCTCCTCTTAGAATGAGCAGAGAAGGCGGTAAGATTGTTTCCATTTGAGGGCTTGTCTCTTTCCATCATTCTTATTTCTTCTTGAGTGCATCTGAACAATAGTTCATCAAATCTTGGAATCCTGTCATTGTTGAGGATGGTAGTGTTGAACACATCCCATTATCTTGTAAGACCTCCAAGTGCAATAAGAGAGAGCTCCCTGTCACCAATGACTTATCCAATAGATAGGAGATCATTCTTGATCTCGGTAATCCTCATGAAGTAGGATTGGATGGATTCTCCTCTATCCATCTTGATATCTTTCAACTTGTTCTTGAGAAAGAGAACTTGATTTGCATTATTTACTTTGAACATCCCAACCAACTTTTCATACATCTCCTTAGATGTTTCCAAATCAGAAATATAGGCAACCAAAGGCTTATGAATAGAATCAACAATAATTTTCTTAGCTTTAACGTCACCTTTCTTGTAGTTTGTTTGTGCAGCTGCCAATGCATTTGAAGGAGGCTCTGCTATTCTTCCTTTGACATAGTCCATGGCATCATTTTCTTCCAATGTCAAATCTACAGTCATCTTCCATTCATGATAGTTGGCTTTTTCCTTGAGCTTGTCTTCAGATTTGAAGAAAAATGTAGTCGTTATTAAGATTAGTTTGAAGTCCTTGTCCAACAACTTCTCTTAGAGATTGCTTTGATTCACTCTTGCTTGGGCTTTGTCTTCACCTAAGCTTCAATACCATGTTAATTTTAGATAACAATGGTATGTTCTATGCTTTCACAATTTACTTCAATGTTCCTTTAGAAGTGCAATGACAATTTCCAATCATATCTAGTAGCAATCACATTAACTTAAACACATTGACAGTAAATGTGAATAGAACATAAAAACATGTGCAGAAGACGAGCCAAGACAAGAGGACACAAGATATGGTGGATGCCAGGGACAAACCCCAATGTGGGAAAACTCTTTGATCAAATCTTCTTATTATTCTTCAATAGTTCAGCAAAGAGAGAGAGAGTATAAATATCAGAATTACATGTCCAAAATAGTCCTGACAAATCAACAGTCAATTGCAGCTCTAACTACAAAGTCAACAGTGGTCAAAGCAGCCCCAAAATGTCCTCCAAGTAGCTCAGCCAACAACAGAAGAGTTTGACCTACCAAGGGAGTCAAAGTCAACCCAAAAACAGCTCAGTCAACCCAATAAAATGCTGCTGTAATTTCTGCAGTCAAATCAGAAAGTCAACATTGAAGTCAACTTGGTCAAATTGTCCTAATCACCTTGAAAACCGTGCCAATCAATGCTGCCTTTAGAAATCAGAATTCTGCCCTCCAAAACGAAGTCAACACATGGTCAAACAGTCCAAGTCAACGCTGCCCTAATCCCTGAAATTTTAGGCCTCCAAAAACAATCTAGAAATTCGTCCTCTTCCTCATGTGTGAAGTAGAGAAGCCTCTAAGCTGTATGAACCAATCAAGAGAGGAGAGAGAGAGATATGTGATGAGATGATGATGTCCAAATGAGAGAAATGTCACTTCTATTTATACACTTCGTTGAGGGCGAGGAAACACATCCATTGGGCTTCATGAGCCTACATTTGACTGAGGTTGACCTTGACAATTTGTGCATAAGAAAGAATAAATTCAAAATTCCATTTTTGTTTGTCAGAATGAGATGATCTTTATATCAAAATTGGAACTCTCGAAAAGAGGAATCCAATGCAATAATGATCTCTGTCATATGGGTTGTTCTAAGGTGGAATTTGGTTCTAGTTGCCAATTTTAACATGTAATCTTCTCGAAGTCCCTTTCAATTGTGGGTTCTTTACTTTTGGGTGTTTTTGAGCTCTGGTTCTCAAGAGCTTGAAATGAATCTAGTTAAACTACAACATATTTACTTGAAGACCCTCTCTTCTTCTTCTTGGAAGAGTTGGATTTAATCTCCTACCAATTTGAGGAAGATTTTGCATGTTTGATTTGGGATTCTTCTATAGAGTTTGAGGCCATGATCTTTTTTAATTTTCATTTTTGTAGACATGATTGTGCCAAATGTCCCACTTGAAAGCAATTTTTGCAGTTGAAAGGAACATTTTCATATTCCAATGGTTGTTAGTCAAAAGTAGTCCATTGACATTGATTTTCTTAAGTCAATCCTACCCTATAATTGCCTTTGTTGCCATTGGTCCTCAACTTTCCTGTTAAAAGTTGCTAAACATAACCTTGTCCATGTAAAGCAAATGATTGCCAATCTTATAGCACCTTGAACACTTCCTTTATCAATTGTTTTTTCAAGGCTTCTTGATAGACTTTGAGGAGGTAAGGGTCCATACGTTTTTGGGTAGCCGTTACAAAATTCACAAGCTAACTTGTCTAATCGCGTAGATGTATTATTTGCCATAACCTTGAAGGGTTATATTAACTTGTTGCAAGCGCGAGTTTGGTCGCATTGAGTTGCTTGAGTTGTTGTAAATTTGGTCAACTTATCATCTTATCCTTTTGGCATTGCTTGATTGTGCTTACCAGTCACTGGCCAATAATCTCTTAAGCTTGAAACCTCATTTTGTAGTGGTCCTCAAATGCTGTGGATATTTTTGTCCTTGTTGTGGCTCAACATTTGTCTGAATGACAAATTTGCTTAGTTGAAAGCCTAACAATCGAAGAATGTTGATTAATGTCTTTGCACACGACCTTTGTCTTATAGAGATATGCTTGTATTTAGGCATTGTTACCACATAATCTAGTAGGTCCCTAAGGAAGGGAAAACCTAAGAGACAATAATGGGACAATTCAAAGTCCCTTGCTATTTATGGACTTTCACCAATGGGAGGAGTCTCGGTAGGAAGGGAATCACTTAGAATGAATAGATCAATGATTTAGGTATAGTGTGATTCCCATTCAAGGAGAGACACAACAATGGCTCAATGCTTCAGGGCAGCTAAATGCTCTCCAAGAAAGGCCTAGGAAGAGATCAATACTTAGGGTTTGAGATTTATGATTATAATAGGTATTCCTAAGATCAAGATTCCAAATGACGGGATAAGACCTCTCAAAGAAGTTCAATGCAATGTTTTAGCACTTCTAAGGGGTTCTTTGCTTCCCTCGAGAAACCTAGGGAAGTCTTGTGCTAGACCTAGGGTTTTATGAATAATCATGGGAAGAAATACTTCCAAGGTACTCACTAAGTCAAGGAAAGGGAGGAGAAAGGGTTTGTTATGATTTATTCCACTGAATATCGAGCTCACACAACACTCAAAGAAGTTGCCAGGGTGAGAGAGAAAGACCTAAGTTTTCCCTCTTAGAGTGGCACCTTGGGTAAGAGATTTTATGGATGAGACTTGGGCGGATGCCCATCAAACTTGGAGCATAGGGAGCCTAGACCTTGAGCTTGATGTTTGGACCCTCAGATTCCCAAAAAATCACGTCCCCAAAATTTCGCTGCAAGCCCTAGATTTCTGCCCTACCTTTAGGGGACTGAAAGTTAGGAGGAGGAAATATGGAGGAAGAGAAGTTTGTTCACCAAAATCCTTGGTCTAGTGCCTAGTCCTTTGGGCTATGGAGTCTTAGATGTGTTACATTGGCCAAATTTGTCCTCAAGGAGGTCAAAAGTTGATGACCTAGCTGCCAACCTTCAACCATTACCTACTATTATAATATGGAGTTTCATGAAGAAAAATAACATTTCATCACCAGGAACATTTATGCATGTTATATCATGAGTAACATATGCAAGAGCCAACCAAATAGCTTCTAAAAAATTTCTTCAACAAAATTAGGGTATGATACCATTTACATTAGTTGAAACAATTACATTCATTAGACATTTTCAAGAGAGATTTCATTAACAAAAGAACTTATAACATAATCATGCAATATATCCATCTATATTCAAGAAGTATCTCCTAGACAAGAGACAAAATCAACTCCAAATATCATAATGCATCCAAGATAGTCCAATAGCTTGCAATGAAAAAAGTGAGAGTTCTTTTACAAGAGAAGAATCCAAGTGATGATGATGAGTTCTCACAAATGAGACTCACTTCTATTTATATGAGTCTCTCTAAATCGAAATAGCCTAATGAGCCCCCAAAATTATAAAATAATGTGGTAAAAACAAGTCTTGGGGACAAGTCAATCAAGTAGCTATCACAAGTTATGAATTAGCCATCTGTATGCTAGCCAAGTTGATGATGTCATGATGATGTAGGGCTGTTGGAGGGCCATGTTGAGTTCTCTAAGTGCCATGATGAGAGAGAGGGCTCCAATAAAGATGAATTAGGGGATGGCCCCTAATTTTCAATGCAAGTCATACTGTGGGCCCCAAAGTGGGTTTGGGATACAATTGTTGGTCTCATGGGTCTCCAGATGAAAGAAAAAGCCTGTACAATGCTCCAAATGAGGGCTTTGATGATGTTTCCTACCCTCCCATGTCTCAAGGGTGAGACAAACCTCCTCTGGGCCTCAAATCAATTTCCATGATCATGCTAAGTCGTTCATGGCATGTTGGTCCAAGTGCATCATCTTGCGAATAATGTGGGGCAATGAACAAACTGATGAAGGTGCTAAGGGCGCCCATGGCATGAAATAATGCTCTAACAGATGATGGAGTCCCATGGCTCTCAACGCATCCCCTAGGAGTGTCAATATGATCCTCTGGTGGGCTTGGGCCCTAGTTAAGTTGCCCAACCCATGATGAAACCACTTGCCAATTACATATAAGATCCAATGCGCTTCCTCACCATCAGGTACAATAATTCATTAGTGCATCTAAGTGAACCAAGCTTGTTAATCAAGGGCACATTGAGACTTCATAATGGGTTTCCCTTCCAAATTTGGGGCTTTAAGCTTGTAATAGTGTTACCTCCCTAGGTAGGAGTGGCTAATAAACAACCCTATTAGGTGTTCCCAACCCCTAAGGGGAAAGACAGGTCCAAGGTACATCCTTTAATTGATAGGGGTCATGTGAATAATGATGAGATGGAAAGGGACACAAGGGTCTCAAAGCCAAATGCCGTGGGTTCAAGGATGGTAATGATGAGGGATGTCCACATATTTGGGTGTATAGATGTAGGAGGGAGCAATCATGGATACATGAGTTAACCCAACTTTCGTTTTTCCACCCTTCTTCATTTGCCTTTTGCCTTTTTTGATTTTTTCTTTGTATTATTGCTCAGGGTCCTAGGAGATGAGAACATGCTGTGTGTGATATAAGCAATTATTACCCCCTTAAGGTGGGGTAGTTCATCGCCCACCAGGGGTTGCGACGTGTATAGGTTCCTTTATGATGTGGGGGCACTCATGGGGCCATAGGAACCAAGGTGATGGCCATAATGATAAGGGGTAGAACTCATGTTTAGCTTTTGCCCAATTGTTATTTTAATGTCCCGACCATCTTTTGCATTTTATAATATTCTTTTCTTTTGTTTCTTGCTTGTGGCCATGATATGCTTTTAACATTCTTTTAGTTGCATCAACCTCCGTCGCAACATTTTCGGGCCCGACCTAAACAGGTGGATAGGTGGATGGGGTGAAGCAGTGCCTTGTGGACCCAGTGCTCGTGTGGACCTAGATAGGGAAGATGATGAAATAGGGCTTGTAATGTGCGGAGGGGAGTGAAAAATGTGAAATGGGAAAATGGGACCATGCTACCAAAATCAGGGTTTCCCAAGTAGTGCCTTCCTGAAGCTATAAGCCAATAGGGGAGATCCCACGAGACTAGGGTTGAGGATTAACCCCCCATTTAAGGTGAGGGAACAAAACTATAGTCAAAACCCTTCCTTTTTCCAAGTCACCCAATAATCCATGCCCAAAGTGCCCAAGGAAAAACAAACATAAGCACCTGATTGCATAATGAAAAACATACCTTTAGGATTAGATTGCCCACCTTCAAACATATGCTCTCGACAGATGGGCGAGGGGACATATGATTGACTTAGGGAGTGGAGATCAATTGGCACAATATATCGGCTACATTGGTGGCTGTCAGGGGCTGTCGACTAAAGACAAATCTAGGAGATAAATTCTTCTATGGGGTCACCCACTTTTGGTGGGCAACAAGTCCTTTAGCTTCCATGTCTTTAGTATTTACTATTTTTTGTGGCATGTATTAGCTTTGCAGTGATTTGGAGCTTGTTATCAAATGGGGCTTCTCAAGTCGCTAATTTATTGTAAGATATAACCACATTTTTGTCCACTTGCTTTTCAACCTGCCACCTAATTGTTGCCACATGTTTGCCATAGTCCATAAGGAAGGAAGCAATTTTGATTATTCAATTCCACTAGCCATCTTACCTTTGCTTACCTTTGGATTGAGAAATAAAACCAAATATGCTTAATACTTTTCATCTGATTGCAACAAACAAGCGGCAGGCAAAGTCTCATTTTGCAGCAGATGGGAGAAGGTGAGACCTTGGGGTTTTCCGCAATACCCCCCATTCGAGATAGACAAGTACTTTCGAGATCGACTCATAGATGCAGTACCATGCTTCAGTCGACCTACCCTTAGTGAGTTAGAGGGAATGGCTCAAGGCAGAGATAGTGTAGGGCACCTCCCTCCCACTAGACCTCTTCCCAAACAAATCACAATAGATAGAGAATTATCAACAACTTCTTCCTTTCGGTCTCAAATGTTAGGAGTAGCACTCACTCATGTACTCCCCCTAGGATCATGTAGTTGGATTGCCTGACGGTTTTGGAGGACTCAGACAGGGAAAGATTACCTCGCTTGCCTTCCTCGCCATTGACCATCAAATTTGGGAGATGTTGACCCCATTGGTTTCATCTTCAACTCCCCCCTCGCTTCTTTGGAGTTGTATAGTCCAACAACAAACATACTTCACATTTCTCATTTTTGGTCATCTCATATGACTTTATACATTCTCTATTTGTACTTTTATTTCATGTTAGCCCTATTTAATCATATCTTAGTCTTCTTAGCTTTGGAGTTACAATGGAGTTGCATTTGCTCTCCCACATGTCTTGTATTTACGCTAGGTGTATCTTTTAGTCCCATTGACCTACTTTTGTGGTAACTCGAGGACATTAATAAAATTATCTGATCTTATCTTATCTTCAAACATGTAGAGGTCGTTAGGTGGAAAACATTAAACTTAATTATAGGTCAAGTTTCTCCTTCAAACAATGGTAAAGCTTGTTAATGAACATTTAAACATAGTAGGCTCCACACCTACCTTTATAGTGGGTAGAAGCTTGAGAAGTGATTATTCTATAACCACAAGTGAGCAAACATGTTACCCCCCACCCCCCAATCACACACACACACACAGGTATATAAAGAAAAAAATGTATAAGACATTTCTTGTGAGCATGTCTTCTTTGCTCCAACTAGTCCCATTTTCAAACTGCATCGTTAAATTAGATTTAAAATTAGCAGTTGCCTTTAGATGAAGTAATGTATTTTCTCTTTTGAAAGTAGCTAGAAAATGTACGCCATAAAGAGACGTTACTTGTGAATCTTATAATATTCTATATGGTTCTTCCTACCTACCTAATCATCTACTTATCCTCAAAGATGAGTGACCTTTCATCGTAGAGGGGCAATGAATAATGCATGGCATATTGTTACAACCCAATCCCAAAATGTTCAGGCTACATTGTAGCCCCATAAAAGATTTCCATTTGTAAAGTCTGTGTGCTGAGGTCTCCCTTTAATTGCTAGGCTATTAATGGGGGGCAACCATTGGACGATTCTAACTTTGAAGGAAACATGTACTTTCTAGATGCCTTGAAATCCTTGAACTTTCTCGGCTCTGTGATTTTGGGTTGTTAATCTCCTAGTAAGTTTTTGCAATAGAAAAGTTTCAAGGGGTCCCATGATAAAGCTTTGTGGTCTTAAAGTCAAAGAAGGGTTTCCCATATGATGAGTCCCAATTCTTCCAAATGGTTCTTTGCACGTTTAAACTCATTTTCCAAAAAACGGTTTTAAGTATGATTTTATAATGTTGTAAAGGCCTGTTGGCACAATCGGGGGTGTGGCATGCTCAATTCACAAACTTTGAACTTGACTATATTGCATATTGACCTTCTTGTCATTGTTATAACATAAGCATGCTAATACTATGTCAAAAGATTTCACACATTCAAGCATTATATAGAACTATATTATATGCAAGAAAATATGGTCTACTCATTCTCATTAATCATAATACATAGATTACATAATACAACTCTATGGTCTTTGTGTTAACTCTTGGCTCTTGATTAGCTCTTAACAACTCAATGATGCTCAAAATGACTAACTATGGTTTGTCTAAACAACTTTTTTCTGCCATCTAATTTATACTGTTGTTTTACAATCCAACACTTAGTATGTCTTTTGTGAAAATTCCTTGAACTGCAGCAACTGGAAATTAATCTCCTAACTTTAAGAATTTATTTGTCTTCTGTAATTATTATTATGGAAAATAGTGAATAATTCACATTGCAATTCTTCACCAATAAAAATACGTTGCAGAAACAAAATTATGGAACTGAGAAATAGATGCACACACACAATAAAAATGACATCGTTATTTTTGGACAATAGTCCTTGGAAAAACCCTGAAGGAACAATCGGTAAAACAAATGAGGGTTTTATTATTATGCAACAAAAATTGAAAAAATTACAACTTGATGCCCAACTAGCAATCCTTTAGCAATTTATCTCGACTGGAAATATACTGAGAAATTTCTTTTCTCTCACAGTAAATTGATCTGGCCTCTCCTTGGCCACTCTCACTCCTCCTTGGCACTCGCACCATTGGCCAAAAATGCGCACTGCAGTCTTTGGGAATTTTGTTTTTCCCTGGAACCTCCTCCAGTCAAGTCATCTTGACTCTGTCTGCCTCTGGAAACAATTTGCTCTGCCTCCCGGGAATAGATCTGAGCACTAGCAACTGAATCTATCCTCCTTTCGGCAACTTGCACTGCAAAATATGACTTCCTCTGCTGGATAATTCGACGTCCTGTCTTGGCTCTGGATCATGGAAAACCTCTTGAGAATTTCTCCAAAATTTCTCAGTGCTACGAACCCTTGCTACTATCTCGTCCTTGGCTTGAACTACACCCCATTGAATACTGCGAACTAGGTAATTTGAACTGCCTTGCTTACTTGATGTGTCTTCTCCAATCCCTTTGACTTGCTCTTATAATCCCATGCGGGAACTTCAATGACCAAGATCCAATCACGATCAATGGCTCAGATCATCTTAAACTCTGTCAAATCACTTTTTCGGAAGTTTGTAGAGCAAAATTGAATTCTTCAATTAATACTCATTAATTAATCAATTTTCTTAAGTTAAACTTCAGAACTTTTTAATTATTGATAAATTAATTTAATTGAGAGGTTTCTGCCCTACCTTTAGGGGACTGAATGTTAGGAGGAGGAAATATGGAGGAAGAGAAGTTTGTTCACCAAAATCCTTGGTCTAGTGCCTAGTCCTTTGGGCTATGGACAATAGTCCTTGGAAAAACCCTGAAGGAACAATCGGTTAAAACAAATGAGGGTTTTATTATTATTGTCCTTTGGGCTATGGACAAATAGTCCTTGGAAAAACCATGAAGGAACAATCGGTAAACAAATGAGGGTTTTATTATTATTGTCCTTTGGGCTATGGACAATAGTCCTTGGAAAAACCCTGAAGGAACAATCGGTAAAACAAATGAGGGTTTTATTATTATTGTCCTTTGGGCTATGGACAATAGTCCTGGGAAAAACCCTGAAGGAACAATCGGTAAAACAAATGAGGGTTTTATTATTATGCAACAAAAATTGAAAAAATTACAACTTGATGCCCAACTAGCAATCCTTTAGCAATTTATCTCGACTGGAAATATACTGAGAAATTTCTTTTCTCTCACAGTAAATCGATCTGGCCTCTCCTTGGCCACTCTCACTCCTCCTTGGCACTCGCACCATTGGCCAAAAATGCGCACTGCAGTCTTTGGGAATTTTGTTTTCCCCTGGAACCTCCTCCAGTCAAGTCATCTTGACTCTGTCTGCCTCTGGAAACAATTTGCTCTGCCTCCCGGGAATAGATCTGAGCACTAGCAACTGAATCTATCCTCCTTTCGGCAACTTGCACTGCAAAATATGACCTCCTCTGCTGGATAATTCGACGTCCTGTCTTGGCTCTGGATCATGGAAAACCTCTTGAGAATTTCTCCAAATTTCTCAGTGCTACGAACCTTGCTACTATCTCGTCCTTGGCTTGAACTACACCCATTGAATACTGCGAACTAGGTAATTTGAACTGCCTTGCTTACTTGATGTGTCTTCTCCAATCCCTTTGACTTGCTCTTATAATCCCATGCGGGAACTTCAACGACCAAGATCCAATCACGATCAATGGCTCAGATCATCTTAAACTCTATCAAATCACTTTTTCGGAAGTTTTTAGAGCAAAATTGAATTCTTCAATTAATACTCATTAATTAATCAATTTTCTTAAGTTAAACTTCGGAACTTTTTAATGATTGATAAATTAATTTAATTGAGAGGTTTCTAAGTGTTTTTTCTCGAAACCTTTTTTGGGTTTTGGAGATCTTGTGTTCCTTAGCCTCTTTGATACCTTAGAGACTTGAACACCTGTTTGACGCTACCATATCCAAAAAACTAAACACTCCCTCTTAGTGAGGAAGGTGTTCTCCTATTAACCCATTCTACTCATCTCTCTTGATGAACAACCTGTAATTGGACTATCATATGTTGCTGATGTTTGACATCTATTCTACCTCCTTTCATACATCTTCAAACTAACCTGACTCCTGTCACTGGAAATACTACGAAGTGGTCAATCTGGCAAACATCGTCCACCATGCTACTATGCATACTTTGTTTCACCTGCTACCAGTTGTAGTTGAGTCAATTGATCTCACAACGCTAGTATCCCTATGCTACTGCTTCTGCACTGCCTTTGTGTTATTGCTATCGCTGCAATTGTGTGTACTGACCACCCTAGAACCTGAAGATCAACCTTCCATAGGGTTGCTCCTTC
Source organism: Pinus tabuliformis (assembly GCA_031772625.1). Classification (NCBI taxonomy): domain Eukaryota; kingdom Viridiplantae; phylum Streptophyta; class Pinopsida; order Pinales; family Pinaceae; genus Pinus; species Pinus tabuliformis. The sequence goes on along the minus strand of CM062818.1, from coordinate 209,024,429 downwards.
TGAAGCTAGTCTCGCTTTGAGTCTCAAACTCTCTTTGATTTACTGTGCTCTTGCATCGGCTCTGCAATTGTCTCTTGAGTGTCTAAGTGCAACTAGCTCTGCATTGTCTATTGAGCACACGAATGCGCCCAACTGACTCTGCAACTGCCTTTCAAGTATCTGACCACAACTAGCTCTGCATTGTCCCTCAGGATTTGGCTGTGCCTTGTTGACACCTCGATCCTCTTGTTACTTTATTCTTGCGGGCTCCTATAGCAAAGGTACTGATCCATGTGAAGAATATGCAACAAGTGGATTTGATATAGACTACCTGTCGCTCTTCCATGGACCTTGCCCATTCTGGTCATTTGAAGCTTCATGCTTCTCCATCTGGAGGTATTGTTGCTATCTATGCAAATTCGTTCAATATAGAAGTCAACTCATTGATCTTTGCCAAAGCTATTGTTTGTTACCCCTTCTTGTCCTTCTTCCTCTTTGGACACTGGGTGACATGGTGACCAAACACACAACATCCGAAGCACTTGACCTTCATTAGATCTTTTTTCTTTTCTCCCTTTTAGTCTTGTCCCTGATTGGGACCCTTCTTCGCCTTTCCCTTACTTGCAAGGGCTAAGTTATTTTCTTCCTTCTCCACCTTCAATCCCTTACTACTGTTGCTTATGGTACCATTTGCGAGGTTGAGCCTTAGCTATTCTTGAGTTAAGTCACTCCATAGGCGCTTCCATCTTGGAAGTATGTCTTGTCCATAAATCACTTGGATGAATGTATGTCACTCTTTGGAGAACCCATTGGGTGCCGTGTGCAAACCGCTATCTCATGGTTTCTCTCCTACAGTTGCAAGTTCGTCTTTGATTCCATGAATCCTAGTGAGTTGCATTATGACTGACCTCAAATTCTCCTTGAGAATCATTTTCCGATTCTCAGATGGATCTTCATACAACTTCACAATGACATCCCACATGTCCTTTGCTGTGTTCTTATTTGCAATATGCAAGAATATATGATCTTGAACTTTGTCTAGGACCATCCTCTTGGTCTTAACCATCTCCTTCTTGAAGGTTGCTAGTTTTTGTGGATCTGTCGGTTTAGCTATTACATTTGTCACAAATTCCTTCAAGCCATGCTCATACAATAGGAATTGCAGCTTGGCCTTCAAGACGCCAAAATTAGATGCTCCGTCAAGTCTGTCCTTATCTCTGAGTCTTGCTATGGCTATCTCTGCAAAACTTAAATAAACTGGAGAACTATACATTGGAAATCTCATTCGCCTTTTGGCAGCCTACTTTGGCCTTCCCCTTGTGCTCACACTTCCCACTGGAAATGCACAGATTTGCTCCTACACTTGCCTTTGGTGTCCTTCCTGGAACTCGCACTGCTTGCTACTCCTCTGGGCAACTTGCTCTACCTTTTGGATGTCCTTCTCTAGTACTGGCACACACATTGTTGACCCTGAAATTCGCACTAGCTAGACTGGCAAGTCTGCTACGACCTTTGTTGTTGGAAATTATGGCCTCCTTTCCTCCTCTGGAAAACTGGAAACCCTCTGAGAATTTTACTGGAAATTCCCTCTTTGTGTGCTTTTCTCTTCTTGCTCTAATTTGCAACTATAAAACCCTTGCTATAAATTTTCTGCAATCAATTGATCAATTCATTGGAACCCTCTATCCAACAATCCTACTACCTGCTGCTACAAATCTGAGGCAAAATCAAACTTCTCCTTCACCCTGAATTGGACATCGATTTTTTTCCTCTCTGCAATTGGCCCTTGGCTTGGCTTGCACAGATATGTAAATTGGTCCTTCAGATCTCCCTACAAAACTCTCTTCCTTCGCCTAAAGCCTTTTATATGATCTTCTATGCTTTGATACCATGTGAAAATTCCTTGGACTGCAGTGACTAGAAACTATTCTCCTAATTTCAACAGTGTATTTGTTTTCTATAATTATTATTACGACAAATAATGAATAATTCACACTGCAATTCTTCACCAATAAAAATACGCAATGGAAACAAAATTATGGAATTGAGAAATAGATGCACACACATAAAAAGACACCGTTATTTTTGGACAATAGTCCTTGGAAAAACCCTGAAGGGAAAACCAATGCAGCAGATGAGGGTTTTATTATTATGCAACAAAAATAGAGAATTACAATTGGATGCCCAACTAGCAATCCTCCAACAATTTATCTCGACTGGAAATATATTGGGAAATTTCTTTAACCTCACAGCGAATCGATCTAGCCTCTCCTTGGCCATTCACACTCTTCCTTGCGCTCACACCATTGGCCAGAAATGTGCGTTGCAGCCTTGGGGAATTTCGTTCTGCCCTAGAACCTCTTTTAGTAAAGTCGTCTTGCCTCCTTCTGCCTCTCGGGAATAGATCTAGGCACCAACAACTGAATCGATCCTCCTTGTGGCAACTCACACTGCAGAATACAACCTCCTTTGTTGGATAATTCAACCTCCTGTATTGGCTTTGGATCACTGGAAAAACCTCCTGAGAATTTCTCCTTAAATTCTCCATGCTACAAACCTTTGCTATTTTCTCTTCCTTGGCTCGAATTGCACCCTGCTGAACACTACGAATTAGGTGATTCGAACTGCCTTGCTCACTCAATGTGTCTGTTGCAAACTTTTTGTCAAAGTTCTAAGGAAGCAAATATGCCAAAAATTTCTGAAAGGATCGGATCATCTTTCAGTAATTTATTGAGTCATTGTAAACCCATTGTGCAAATTTTAATGTAAATGATGCTAGTAAGACCGTGTCCATATGTAACAACCTAGGTAAGCTTATTATTTTGGCGAAAATTTCATCCTAGGAGGTTTTTCGTCTCACTGACTCATTTGTGTTTTTAAACACAGTTGGTCGAAAAGTTTTTCCCTCCACCCTCATCCTAAAGCTAGGGTGGAATTTTTCGTCAAAGTCTTAGGTAAGTCCTTATGTTCTAGTCGAGTCTTATGTAAAAGTGGTTTGAGAATAATTTAAGCTAATTGGCTAAATTATTTTTATTACAAATCACTTGGTCTATTAGATCATATTGTGTCGCAGAATTGGGTAAATTATTGAGGGTCTATACCGAATGGGTGTTCCCCCTTTGAGGGTTGAATTGTAAAAATCTTATGTAAAAAATATTTTAGTGCACGGTCCTTTATAGTTAGACACCATGGCGAAAATATTAGAGGGTGAAAAAAATAAATAAAAATCCTAAGCCAGAAATTTAATTAATTAGAGTCAAAATTAAATGTCTAGAGAAATTAAATTCTCCAAGTGGAAAAATTCGTGGGTCTCAAAGGAATTAGTTTTTAGAGGCCGCCACCAAGGAAATATTGGAGATTTCAAGAAAAAATTGACACTTGGACTTTGGTGGTCGAGTCAAAGTCAATTTTTTGCGGAAATTAGCTCAAAATAATTAATTTTGAGCTAATAAAGAATGAGTTAAGTGAGAAATTCGAAAATTCCTCAAAAATAATTATTTCAACGACAGAGATTAAAAGTTGATCAAGAATTTATAACTAAAAAATATAACTTTTATAACCTGCGAGATCCACATTTCGCGCGATCTGAAGCTTGCGAGCACGCCCGCATTTCGCGTGTTCTTAGCGTGCGAGGGAGCCCGCCGAGGGATCTGCTGCAGGCTGCGACCACCCTGGCTGGATCTGTTGGTTCTTCATGGAGGAGCCGTCTCCCTCTCCTCCTTCACCTTCCGCCGCTGAGGCCTTCAAAACCCTGCTGGCCTCTTTGCCCAAGAAGAAATGCATGGAAGCAACAAAGTTTGTGAAAAAGCTCGAAGATATCCTGAGATCGCCCTTCGCCAGAAGGACTGATCCAAGTAGCATTGTCTCTGGCAGATTGGGCTTTGGTTGGTTAGTTTACAGGACTTTGGCCTTCCTGAAGTCAACCGAGAACTGGGTCGCCAGGAACTGGGCACCTTTGATAAAAAACAAGGTAACCTCTTATTTTCCTCGAGAGAGGATATTTTTTGTTTGAATTCTTTGCAAAAGAAGACAAAGATCTCATTTTCAGGAATGGCCCCTACTTCATGGGCCCAAGGGCTGTATTTAAATAAATGGACGCAGACTTCGATTCCGGCGGTGGATGTGCCTACAACGGTCCCGGTGTGGGTGAGACTCCCCAATCTCCCAGTTCACTGTTGGAACTGGGATTCTTTGAAGCACATAAGGAAATACCCTTGGAAAATTTATAGACAAGGCCAACAGCAAGGACCAGTATGATTGTGCCAGAATTTGTGTGGAGGTAGATCTGGAGGTCGGACTACCGGAAGCCATCAAAATAGTTGTAGGTCCCTAGACTCATGTACAAGAACTGGATTATGAGTAGCTGCCATTCAAATGCCGGAAGTGCCACGTCTACAGACACTTTGCCAGAGACTGCCCGTCTAAAGGGGTGGAAGAAAAAGGGAAGGAAGAAGGATGGAATCAGGCAAAGCGTTCCAAAACCTTTCACAAGAAGAATGCAAATGGAAACGCCAAAGCTCCTCAAGCGGGCCCTGCTAAGAAACCATCCATGGAAAGCCAAGGGAATAAATTCGAGATCCTTGGATCTGAAATCATGAACACCCAGGAGACAGAAATCCCAAAGGAGGCCTCTCCCTCTAAAGCCTCCCCCTCCACCAAAAGCGTTCCAGAGAAATCCAAAGGGATGATATCAGAAGAGGAGGAGGAAACCCAAGAGTCTGAGGAATCGGGAAGAAAGAGGGGAAATAGGTGAATCTCAGTCCTCTCCTAGAAGATCTACAAGAGGACGCAAATCTGCAAAGGAAAAAAGAGAACAAGAAACCTATAAGGACAAGCTCCAGGGCAGCCAGCCAACGTTAGAGAAGCTTCTAGCAAAAACCCCGAAGATGACGAGGATCCAATCCCAGGCTCCAAGGGAGCTCACCAAGGCAAATAAATGATGAAGATAGTCTCCTGGAATTGTAGGGGAATGGGCACCACAGCTAAGGAAGAAGCAATGAAGAGTTTAATAAGATTGGAAGCCCCGGATATCCTCCTCATCCAGGAGACCAAATTGGAGGACACAACTTTCCTCCAAGCAAGCAAAAAATTTTGGAACAAAAGTGGAGCGCATGCAATCTCTGCCCGTGGAGCATCGGGAGGACTTGGGTCGCTCTGGAACACAAATAAGTTCTCATTAATCTCTGAGTCCCTGAATACCCATTGGATTTTTTTAAAAATGCAGCATTTAGAATCAAAGGAGATTATTTGTGTATTCAATGTGTATGCTCCTAACAATGCAGGGTAGAAAAAAACTGCTGGGAACTCCATCAAAAGTTTGGCAGATCTAGAAAATCTGGAAAAACATAATCATAGCCGGAGATCTAAATCTCACCCTCCTCTCAACAGAAAAAGAGGAGGGAGCATAGTCAGAGATTCGGCAAGAGAATGGGCGGAAGACCTCATGCAAGACTGGGATCTGCTAGATATAAAGCCGGTCAAAGGCCAGTTCACATGGTCAAATAAGAGAGTTGGACCGGGTCACATAGCGGCAAGAACTTGATAGATTTTTTGTTCAAAGTTCTTTCCTGCTTCTTGGGTGTAGAGACTAGAATGCGTATTCTCCATAGTAGTGTTTCAGATCACAAGCCCATTAGTCTAGAGTTGTTGACTTCTAAGGATATGGGGCCTATCCCTTTCAGATTTAGCTCTCTATGGACTAAAGAGACA